>CM023486.1:88257065-88673869 GCA_013339685.2 Hyalomma asiaticum | reverse complement strand
GATCCTTGTAATGGTGGCAGTGTTCTTTTTTTTTTCTTTTTATTTCTTATGAACCGTTTCTTATCGAGTCCCCTGTTTCGCGATTCGGCGGGTTGACTCGACTCCTCTATTCTTGTAGACTTTATGCGAACCGCATACCTTTCGCCACGCTGCACGGAAGTAATGGTACTGACCATGTATGTGGAGGTCTGGCTTCGCGTGCCGGACGGCGGTCAGCTTTGAGTGCCCCTGGCAGACGTTCGTTGGGGAATACCCTCCTTTCGAGTCCAGTGCATTCGAGCAACAGCCGACCTTGGCTAAACGTCGTTGGCCCCGTCGGCGCGCGTCCGGTGTCCACTCCCCTTTATGATCATCACCCCCTTAGCATGCAGTGATTCTGCTGTACATTCTGCTGTACACTGAGACGTGCCTCGCAATCGTACCGTCGTTTTCGCGCGCAGATACACCTGCTTTCTTTATCGGGAGCTACGATGTCCTCGCCGGCGAGGATAATCTGATCGAATTCACTGACCGTCTGCGAGCGTTTGATGTTGGTTAGTGCTGACTAATGTTGCCTGTCGTGGAGTTGATAGCAGTGTATTGTCTTGATTGTGAATCATTCAGATGAGTGAGTTGCATACCGATTTAGATTTTTTACTGGAAAACTTTTTTTTTTTCTTTAGCGGTTGGAAATGTGTTTTATGTAAAGCTTTCGATGTCTTCCCCGGGTTTGCGGTCGCAGTGATTGTCATCGCTAATTACAGTATTTATTATTGCAATTGTAACGTTGACGTAGTGCTGTCCAGATATCGAGACAGATATCGTATAGCTTTGAGATTTTTCGTGCGAGCGGCCATTTCGTATGACAGTGACTATTTTTCCGGAACATATCCGCAAATATTCATTGCTCTATTAATGAGAGATATATTTCCAGACCGTATTTCGAGCGCGCCGCTCCATTTTGGTGGCTAAGATTGGCAATTTCTCTTCGGTTGATCTTCGGGGGCTTCGGCTGGGTTTGTAACTTGTCCAGAGTGGGCTGACGCAAGCACCGGCGCTGCGTAGCCCTTCCCGTCGTTTCTTGTCAGTTGAAGCTGTTGCTATGGGCCGAGCTGTGTTCCGTTGCTCTGCTGAGCAGTATATATATGTACGTCTAACCTCTTCCTTACGGTGTGTCATACTTGTAACCCAGAGTACTCCGAAGGGAGCCATTGTTGCGCGCAGCGCGCCGTTCGCGGCAGGTGGTACGTAACAGTCACCTCGTGTCTCTTGCTTGCGTAACGCGAGATTACAGGTAAGCGGGTTGCGCGGCGCCGCAACTGTTACACGACGACCGCGTGGAAGCATATATTTTAAACGTTTTAGAGAGCTTTATAGCGTGGCCGGTATGTTACGGCAAAGGTTACAGTGTCAGGTCACAGTGTTCGGTTTGTTGCAGATTACAGTCCAAAGCTTGTTTTGTCGGCAGACCTCTTGATGTTTGCGGTTCACGGTTTGCCGGAGAAGTTATACACATTCGGCAAAGTTTGTAGCGATACCTGGTGAGCCAGAGTTTGACCAGAGACACGCGTTGCAACAACTTGCATGTTTTAGTTAACTGCTTGCCTAAAGCACTGACCGGAAGTCGCAGCCGTTACTGAATGTGCACCTTTACACCCTACGCCAAATTATACTCACTTGACGTTAGACTGTCATGTGTCCCGGGTTCGAACCCCTAGGTCCCGGTTTCGACTACCACGGTCTCGGCTATCGGCCTTTGCATTTCTTAAGCGACAGCTACTCCTTGGAGATTTCATTTCTCTCTAAGTTCTCGCTTAGACTAACCAAATGCGATCCACGTCTGGAATAGACGTACTATTTCCTAAACGCGCATCCGCTCCAAGCAGGTCACTTGTACGCAAGCGCGAAAGACGGTCTCCCTACGATGCAGCACAATTCGCTCGCGTGGCGTTTTTTTTCCCCCTTTCCCTTTACATCTTTATTGCCGTTCCTTATCTATATTCCTTCCTCGCTCGCTTTCACTCGTCCGCGGCTTATATAAAGTAACGAGGTCACGCCAGTCTCTCTCTTAACACGAACTTGGCGGATGTCGTAATGGCGTCCGTTCTTAGCTCCCCGACATCAATTACGACCCTCTCTTCCTCGGCAGATGCAATCGAATTAGCGTATAGACACGCATCTCGCGCCACGCAGAGAGATCGCTATGACCCCCCCCCCCCTTTCTTCCTTAAGTACCCTCCCCCTTTCTCTGTCTCTGTAGCTTTCTTGCTCGGCAAGGAAGCCACTCGAACTGCCGTTTAATGAGCTGCGTACAAACGCTTTGCAGCTGCTCTTCCGAGCGCCCGACGAAGTGGAGTTAGCATATGCTGTGCGGTCAGAGTGCCCGAGCTTTCTTTCTTTCTTTCTTTCTTTCTTTCTTTCTTTCTTTCTTTCTTTCTTTCTTTCTTTCTTTCTTTCTTTCTTTCTTTCTTTCTTTCTTTCTCACGCTGTTAACGCATATTGGGAAGATTTAGCGTGTCCGATTTACTGGTATCCATCGCACCAGTCGTCCGTAGGCAGAAACCATGAGCTAATACAGGAGGTGTCTTGCAGAACCGTGTGAGGACCCCATGTGAGATGCAGAAAGATTGAAGAATTGCGCCTATAATAATAATAATAATAATAATAATAATAATAATAATAATAATAATAATAATAAAAATTCCTTCGCTAAGTTTACGCAAAAAAGAAAAAGGAGTTTGGTCTGTAGTGTCACACCAATCCAAACGACTCAACCACCCAACGAGGATCGCCTGTGGATTTAAATTTTGCGGGAAGCTAAGGTTGCAACCGAGCCAGTCGGTATTGGGCGCGAGGGCCACCACTGGAGGGGCTGGCGCTGCGGTCGTTCTGACGTGCAAAGTTGGATCACGTGACCCCACGATCCCACCTCGCGCCGAGCCTCCTCCGAAGCGGACGGTTCACGCATTTCACGCGCGCTTCAACAGCCATTCGCCAGCGTTTTTATCTACAAACATCGTCGATTCGCGTTTATTTCACGTTCGCGGACACCTAGCGACCACAAAAGCTGAAAAGTGCGCTCGGAGTTATTGGAAACTTGGTATTTTCTAAAAAACGTCGTCTGCAAAATGAACCCAGCCAGTATCACTTCTTCCCCTTTTACACCCAGGCCATTAACCAGGCTAACATCTCCGGATTCATCAATAAAATATTCTCTCTCTCTCTCTCTCTCCCCTTTTACACTGCAGACGACGACGTGGCCAGCTTCAAACATAGATTCTCCTTCTATCAGCAGCTGCTGGGTGTCATACGGCTTATCGATGAAGGTGTAGATGCTGGACACTGATAGTTTCACTGAATCATTTAGACCACAATAAGTTACACCTTGCAGCGTATACTAGTGCAAAGGGACTCCGGAACGTTTTTCGGAGTGTGTGTGTGCGGGGGGGGGGGGGGTGCATTTATTGTCGTCTTTGCATGTTGTGTTGATTATTTTTGTTCTCAGTATTTGTCGATTCTAATTTATTTAAAATGCATATTATGTATTATTATTTACTATAATATTAATGAAATCAATTATTGTTTTAATTCATTTTATACGTTTAATATTTTACATATTTGCATCATCGCTTATTTCACATTGGTATACATTTCAAAATGTTTGGGACTTTCAGAAGTACTGAAAACCTGCGGCACACCGCGCAACCCACGTGGTTGTGTGATCCAGTGTTTTGGAAAGCACTGCACCTCAGAACCACCAGCTTAATTGATTGACTGATTTGTGGCGTTTGACGTACGTCCCAAAACCAGCTTTGATTATGAGAGACGCCGTGTTGGAGGAATCCGGAAATTTCGACCACCTGGGGTTTTTTTAACTACCACCAGATTGAAAATTCTTGTCAAAAATTTTTATTTCCGCGGAAACGGTTGGAAAGTGGGAGGGGGGAGCCGAGCCCCCTCTAGAAAAATGGTAGGGGGGCGCCCCCCCTCCCCTCGTTCCGGAGTCTATGCTAGTGCATTCAAATGAGTAAACTAATACGTCCGGTCTTACGCTGTATTTTCGATCGCTATTGGCCCCTTCGTGCAAAATACGGACGGGAGTCATTCGTCGAAAAATGCAGCCATGAACTGGCTCGACCGCGATCGAAAATCGCCGTGTGACGACCGTCTTGAATACGCGGGAAAAATAAGCAACAGAAAGAGAAGCAACGGACAACTGTGCTCCAGGCTAGTTTCCTTGGGGTGATACTGGCGATAATTTAAACTGTGATCAAGCCACAGCGTCCTAAGGTGAACCACCTGTTCAAAAATAACAAGGTTTAATGAGGCGCGCATGTGCGTACGTCGTGTGTACACCTTAAATCATGTGAGAAAGGTCGACGTCGCAATTGAATGCAGCTCTATGCCTGCTGCTTTCCGCAAAAATGAAGGAACCACTCGCATCGCGCTGCATAGGGGTATGCGTGTTCAGCATGAATACAAATTTGCTAATTCGATTTCATCTTGTCAACGGCGGTCCCTTTGTTGATGCGAACATACAATGAATGAATTGCACGAGAAACACGTCGCAGGCCTTTCTTGCGGCCAAAAGCTATGTGTATTTACCGCAACCACGCGCTAAAACCATCTGATGCTTACCTTTCATTCATTTTCATTCATCAAAATGCTATCTCACCTAAAAAAACCAGCGGACTCCGCACGCGCGGTATCCTCGCCGGTGACCATAGCAGACGACAACAGCAGTCGACGCGGTGTCTAAAGCTTTGTAATGAACCTATTCTTTTTCCGGAAGAGTTAATTACCTTGTTGAAGAATCAATAACGTAGCCACAACAGTATTTTACAGATATCGTCTAGCTGAAATAAACGGCAACAACAATAGAAAGGCGACGCGCAAAGCAGCTCCGGGCTCAGCAAGGCAGTGCTGTCGGAGCAATCCAACTTTGCGCGTCACACCGGTTCTCCCGCGTGGCGGCGCCACGGTATGTCCTCGCTCCCAATACTACTGCTTCGCTCGCCATGCACATGCAAAAAGTATAATGACGCTTACACTTTGGGAAGACGTGGGCAAAATTACTCCTGAGCACCACCCCCTCCCCCCACTTCCGCGCGCGCGCGCGCGCGCGCGCTCGCACACACACACACACACACACACACACACACACACACACACACACACACACACACACACACACACACACACACACACACACGTACGCACGCACGCACGCACTGCGGGGCATGCCTCACATTCATATCGTGGCTTTGGCGCGTAAAGGCCCACCACTGATTATTATCGCAACAGTAGAAATAAGGTAGCCATGTGCTGATAACGCATGAGAAAACACGGTTGCTGAATTTCATAATAATCCCGGTGTTTTAGTGCAGCCAAAGTAACTGAATTTGCCCAGACAGTAAGCGTTCGAAGGCCGTTACACAATGTGGGCAAAAGAGGCCCCGGAAAAGCATTGTCTTCAGTTGAACAATCTCTGGTGCGCTTCAAAACTCGTCACGCCAAAGAACAGCAGGCGGCCAAAGGAACACTCGTGATCCATATATTGCGCCCCACTGCGACCTTTCGTGTCTCTCATCGATACAATATTTCTAGGTGGGGGCCTTCGAAGACGGCGAATCAGTTTCATTGTTTTTCTTAGGCAGCGCGCGTTCTTCAACAAACGGGAGTCTCTCCTATGTAGTCAGCCTGCCGCTCCCCGCTGCGCCAACGCGCGCTACTCCCGTCTTCTCATGCGCCTGGCGCTGGGCCTCCCATGCAGGCTATTCTGGGATCGGGAACGCCGTGTGCGCCTGTGCCTCGGCGTTGCTTGGCGCGGCGCGCTCAAGATTAACGGCGAACCGCGGAATGCCCCTTTCGTTCGTCGTCGAACGCTGCAGTTGGCACGTCGTTCTTTCTTTCTTTCTTTCTTTCTTTCTTTCTTTCTTTCTTTCTTAGGCACGCAGACAGGAAGCCCTAGTGTTACGATGCACCTTTGGCCGCCTTTTTTGAAGACGATGCAGTGTCTGTGGTATTCTGTGCCGTCTTCGATTCACATCTTGCGATGTATATGATTCATGACCGGTGTACGGTATAGTATACAGTGCTGTGTTTCAAATTTCCTTGTGGTTGTGGCCTCTATAATTGGCGCATACCTGCGAGGGGGATTGGCCACACTGCAGGTAATCATACCTGAATGGAAAATAAATTTAAAAAATCCAAGCGATCTGTAAGTGAAAATAAAAAGGAAGAACGGAGATATCAAAGACAAAGCTATTACGATTTCTGAAAAGGAAAAAAATTTGAAAGCCGTCCTGTGGTCGACAGCAGTAGCAGCATAATCTTTCGGAGGCTTCGATAAACTCATGTAAAGTTGATAAAATAGTACTACGGCTTGTACCATTCTGAGAGGCACCAAAAAATAAAAGATTTGAGGTTGTTAAAAGTAATTGCGGTTCACCAAACGGTGAATTTAAAAACATATGGCGGAGCGAAGAAAACCGGCGGCAAGAGAGAATGAAAATATAGACTTTTAGACCAAACTGAATGGCGAACACCCACTCTGGGTGATTGGCCTAAGGCCAGGTAGTTAGAAGAAATGAAAGGCCCTGCGAGCGCTCAATAACCTTGAGCAAGTTTAAAGAATTTCGGGATTGCTATGGCAGGTATAATTTTTGGTGGAACGAATAAGCTGAAGCATAGAGTAATTATGGTTGTAAAGATAAGTAAAATAAAACAAAAATATTATGAAATAGTGTGCCTGTAAACTAAACCCTTTCGAACCCTTTATATACTCTTGCGAATCATTGCCATCCCTTCTCTCACTGTGCCCCAGGGCACGCCCCCAGGGTCAAGGCTCCCAAAGAACGCAAAGATGTGGCTTAAGTCTATTCCGATGAAGCGCAGCATATGAGGAGGTCTTGGTCAATGACCGCATCTTCTTCCTCATCGTGTTACTTGACCGGACGAACTTTCGTCGAACTACCGACTATATACTATGCAGAAACTGCTGCTTAAAAAAAAAAAAAATGTATATATGGGCCGATCTCGAAGGCATTGAAGTCGTTTCAAATGTGTCATCTGACGAAGTCACGCGACTAGGACTATACGTATTAAAGCGACAGTGTTGGGAGATCGTGTTGTGGCAAATCCTCCCTCGTCGGTGTCGGTATCCATGGCGGAAATAATCATTTCGAGCTACCACCCTTTCCCGGACTACTTGACCATGCAAGTCCCCCGGCGCCATGGTGCGGATGCTTTAGTTAACAAAATTAGGCCTCTCATAGTAAAATATGTCAGAAAAATTACGCCTCAGGAACATAAAATCTCCATTACCTTGACATGCTAAAAAAAATCGATGAAGTTGGCCTCTAAAGACAGTCCTATGGGTCATGTCAACACTGGCAATTTTTCTTATTATATATATTCCGTAAGGTTTAGGGACCTTATTCGTGTGCGTGCGCCTATAACTAGGGCTCGCACGTGTTCTGCGTCATAAAGTGCCTCTTATATGCTGACCCCCTCCACCCCCTTCTCGCTTCTCCATTTAATTGTTCTATTAAAGACACTTTCTAATGGAAGGCTTATATTACATAACGGTATGATTACACAAGCAGACATACAGAGCTGAGTTTGAACGTAGCAGTTCAGACAGAGTTGAAAAACGTTCGCTTTGCATCAATAGATCTCAGTGTAATATATGACGGCTAGCGATTTCGTATAACGGAGCATACTATTAACGAAGTGGAACCCTACGCTTGAATTCATTAACAGAGAAACACGTCGACATAAGAGTCACATTCGAGACTAAAGAAAGAATGCGAGTTGTCAGAGACTTTGTAAGCGTGTCTGTTCGTGTCGTGGCGGTTACGTGACGAGGAAAGATGTGGCTGCACGAAAAAAAGAAAGATAAATGTCGCCGTTGGTCTATAGTCATTCCTCAGGAATTCGTTTATTTCTTTCGAAAGAGCGTCGATTTTGTAAGCGGAAGTTTTTCTGCCTATATGGAGTTCCTTTTTGTTGCGGAATCGGGTATAATACGTGTGCACAGCCATTGTCGGTGATTAAACACACACACACACACACACACACACACACACACACACACACACACACACACACACACACACACACACACACACACACACACACACACACACACACACACACACACAGAGAGAGAGAGAGAGAGAGAGAGAGTTTCCTGAACATCGCAACAACAGGATTTGGGAATCCACTACTACTATGGAATATTCATTGGAGTCCCGGAGTGCGCGCTGTGGCGACTACTGAAACCTTTTGCGTTTCGTCACGTATTCGCGTGTACATATACATATGCCACATCTTTTATATGCAGCGATGTTGTGCTTGCGTTAACAATTGTCTGCGTGCCGACTGTCTGATGGTTCATTGTTATGAAGATAAGCTGGTGATATTAGTTCACGTCGTGCACAACCGCAGCAGCTGCTGCTGCTGCTGCTGCTGCTGCTGCTGCTGCTGTGTGTGTGTGTGTGTGTGTGTGTGTGTGTGTGTGTGTGTGTGTGTGTGTGTGTGTGTGTGTGTGTGTGTGTGTGTGTGTGTGAATACGAACGTTTGCTCGGACGAAGAAATGCTTCGATCTTTCCATATTTCTCCATGTATTATCAATTCCTTCTGTCTGCTGACGACACTAACGTGTCCTCTCTGCTTTATCTCATTTTAGTACCATGCTTTGTTATCCAAGCCAAGTCGTTTAGGTGCCGGCATTGCTAAACTTCCTGCAGCCTTCTTTATCTCTCCAATCCCTTTCGCAATCAACTTGTTTACGGGGATCGACTCTGTGTACAAGCTATAGCTCGTTTCTTGTCATTTGTGTTGCACATTCTTTAACTTTCTTTCTTTCTTTCTTTCTTTCTTTCTTTCTTTCTTTCTTTCTTTCTTTCTTTCTTTCTTTCTTTTTCGACAGTCCTGTATGCTGCTGCTTGCGTTGAAAGTTGCGAACTTTTTGTCTTTGAGGTGATAACGAACGTGAGCTTGAATAATATGTTGACTGCATCATATGCGCAGAGATGACGTGCTGTATTGTAGTTAGAGTTTGTGAGGAAGCCTCGCTTATAACATACAGTGACGAAAGTTTAAAGGCTCCACTTTCCTGTCGCTTTTCCCGCGACTAAGCGAATGGAGAAACACAAATGAACGAAATTTTTGTTCGTCGCCTGTTTACTTGCGGCCTCACATTCCGACTGTTCCGTGGCAAAAAAGCTGAGCGAATTTTTTTAGAAGCTTTTTTGCAACTGAATCACTCGCCCGTGCAGTTAGTTGTGCAACACAAGCAGACACTCATTAACAGCTGCGCGAGCTTCGCCATGCGCCTGCCTAACACGTGCGTTGAGCAGTCATCTATAGTCTGCACGCCCACGCCGTCCGTTTTAAGCTGTTTTGTGACCATTTGAACGTGCTACAATAACGTCGCAGAACCGCGAATTTATATTCTCTTGAGTTTACAACATGTGTGAGCTGAATCATCCTTTGCGCACAAAGCTTTGTTGAGGAGGAAGAGGATGAAAAAGGAAACCTTACTGTGGAGTGCAGACGTGTCGCAAGTGAATATTCTCCATATGCACTGCTTTGTGCCGACAGCCGAGCTCCGCATACAGCAGCCGCTGGGCTTCATGGCGTTGTCTCATCAGGCCTCCCATTGGTCTTCTGTTGGGTGCTGTACTACTACGGGCAACGCGCCTTACATGCTGACATCTTAGTGTCACGTGTGTTTGTGGTGGGGGAGGAGGGGGGGTCTGTACGCATTGTGATAACATATAATCATTATACGTATCATAATCATCACTAAACACCTGGAGTAACGAGCCAGACCTCAATCCGGGCTAACACCTCCGGAATAATCAATAAGCTTTCTCTCTCTCTTAGTAGTTTTGATGTAGTATTCGGTTTGTTTGTGTGCCCACGTGCTATGTAGCAGAGATTCTTAGATATGTCTGGTACATCCTCGATATATACCCCCAACACATTTCACGTACCGGAGTTTGTATACGTTTAGGTCCTTGCTGTGTAATCACCTTTATATTGCTGCTCTTTCGCGTGTCCGCGTTCTTTGTGGTTGGGTATGGTAAACGGCGATGCTGTTTGCTTGTGCCGTCTTTCCTTGGTGTGTTGTGTCTTTTTTTGTTTCACGGAGCACGCCCCAACTAGCGCAACAACAACTTCTGTGGAATCGTCATACGCAACGGCATATTATATTGCCGCCCATTATGTGCCTTTCTTGTATCGTTGTGGGACAACTGTCTCCATTGTTGTCACCGTTGTCCACTGCTCGGCACTGCTTATCAGCCGCCGTGGCACATTCGGGACAGCGGATATCAGTGAAGGAAGAAGTGCAACGGCGCTTTTCTTCGGCTGTGACCGAGCCCCGTCTTGTCGCGAACGGCGTCGATAACGTCGAGACGTGGAGAGTCCAGGGCCGGTCGGGTCATCGCCGCACTTGCCCCGCATTCGAGCAGAGCTGTTATTTGTACGGCGAGATTACCTACATTGGTGGTCGCGCGCTCTCCTTATTGTGTGGATAAGTATGAGGTCTTTCTTTCTGGCATAGTTGTCCGTAGCAGTGAGTGAGTGAGTGAGTGAGTGAGTGAGTGAGTGAGTGAGTGAGTGAGTGAGTGAGTGAGTGAGTGAAGCATTATGAGGTCTGGCCCACGGCTTAGGTGAGGAAAAAGTGGAGTGATATAGGAAGGGGAGTATAGTACAGGCTGGGACGCCGTCTGTCCATAACCCTCGCCTTGTTTCTGAGCACGTGACACTCGCCGAACATTGGCAGTGGGTGCTTGAAAACATTATTATTATTATTATTATTATTATTTCTCTCTTTTCCATACTGTCTTTCGAGCGCGACACCTTCGCACTCCGTTTCATCGTATAGCAACATGTGTATAGCAACCGTATCTGTATAGCAACGAGGAAAAACAGTTCGCTAAAACGGAGGCGCTGCGGAGGTCCACGCGGAATCTGTCGTCGCTAATAATGGAATACAGTGTAGAGACTGTTCTTTCTTCCTTCTTTTTTTCATACACACGCGAACCCCATTTCGCGGAATTTCCCGCCAATGTCACGCGCAAACACTGCGAGCCTCCATAGAAATACTCCGCTTCCTATTAACGGAACGGTGTCACAGCGCGCGACAGATGGAGGAATCGTGGGAGCTTGTTGCGTAGCGGGAGAAATTGATCGCGCGGATTTTCAGGAACACCTGTCGTGCCGAGCCCGTTTCGACCCAACCATCATTGGATTGCGAAATGACATTATATGTATCTATTGCTGGAAGCAACGCTGCGGTAGGATCTGTACTGCATCCTACGCTTTGTCATTGCTGGGCGTGCGAATGCTGGAAAAGCATGAAGTCAGACCTGTGTAGGAAGAAGCCTCTCGTGCAATTTGGCAATGAGAAACTTTAGGAGTGATTCAACTATCGGGAGCATATAGGATCAATCGAAGCTTGGCGTGTGCGTGCATCTTTCTTTCTTTCTTTCTTTCTTTCTTTCTTTCTTTCTTTCTTTCTTTCTTTCTTTCTTTCTTCTTTCTTCTTTCTTTCTCCCGGTCTCTCCTTTTTTTCTTCTTGCTAGTCGCATCAGTGTGCATCACCATGTATAGTGATTCATAAATGGAGATCTTATGATGTTTTTTCTAGTTTCCGCTATATTTTGCCACTTCCTGTGATAGTGAATTCAGTTCAAATGTGTTTTATGTCCAGCACAATCATTTCTTGTACTTGGCTCATGTTGCTGCTGGACTTTGTAGGAGGCAGGAGCTTTGTCAAGCCGCAGTACTGCGACTTTTTTTCCGTTACCCCCATATTTCTCAATGAGAAATAAAAGTTGATTGATTGATTGATTGATTGATTGATTGATTGATTGAGATATGTTCACATCACCTTTCTTTCTTCGTTTGTCGAGGTGCATATGTTACGGGCGCGCGCATCATGTGTTTCACCAACTTTGTGAGACAGGTTTTGCGGTCACACTTACAACGTCACCGACCGTCGTGAGGTAATACAAGCTCCAATAGAAAAAACAAAACGACGACGAACTTACCGATGACTTACAGGGGAGAATATCGAGCAAGGTGGTCTCCTCTGCCCCCTTGGAAAAGAGAGAAAGAGCGAGAAAACGAAAGAAGAGGAAAAGAAAAGAGGTCCACCATGGGACGTGCTCGGTTGGCTATACCCCTGCGCTTGAAAACGTGGGGATTATAGTTATTCTGTTAGAAACATGCTTGTTACAACTTGCACGTTTAGTAATATCCTTAGATGACGAGAACCACCTCCACCACCACCCGCCTTGGTACGTAATGGTGGCCAAGGTGCTTCTGTGGTAAGCTTGAGGATGCGGGTTCAATTCTCGTGCGGCTACATTTTGACCAGGGTGGAATGAAAGAAACAGCCGTCTACTTTGATGTAGCAATCACGACGAAGAAACCCCATTCGGAACAAGAATTTATCCGAAGTTTCTCACCGCGGTGTGCTTCATAATGACATCATGGTTTTGCTACGTGAAACGCCATAATATACCTAAGGTTTACCGCCATTTACGTGGTCGCCGCTGTCAGTGGCGCTATATATAGCTTGCAAAACGTTGCCAGCTGTTGCTCACCAAAACGGGCTCGCTGGAGCCCCTCATCTTCACGAGCTGACGCGGGAACTTCAGATGTATTGCGCAAACGGTATAGATGTTCGCGTACGGAGCTGATTTCGCTGTAGATTTTTAGGTACGAAGCAGCTTATGGCGGAGTTCAATCCGGTGGCGGTGGTGTGCGGCGTGACCACCCTTACTGCGCATGCGGAAACCCTCTCCACACACCTCCTCTCCACGTGACCCTCCCCGCTCCCCTCTCCACGTGACGTCGGCGTTGCGTACGGCGGGGTTTGCTTGCCGACGCTGCCGTTGCGTTTCGGCATGTCGAGCCCGCGTTTCATCCGTAGCAGTTTCCCGCCGACGTTGCCGTTAGCGCTGGGCTTCCCTAGCCCGGAGCTCAGTGATCATGACAGTGTCGTGATCATGACAGTCTACTTGGGACCCAACCTCTGCAAAGGGAACGTAGAATTGTACCTACAAAGAGCAATGGTGGAATACGATGTGTACAAGAACGACCAATTCATAATGGTGGGACACTTCAACGTGGACATCTACAAGAACTCTTGGATAGTGCAACACATGATAAGCAGGTACTCCATTAACGGAAACGCCTATATAGTCAAACCGATACAAACGCGATGTGCACCCCCCGTGCTGCCTCGCATCGCCTCATGGTCCCCTTTAGCGGGAGATCGTGTGAGTTTTTGCGGTTGTTACATGAACATTCTTGGAGATCGCGCGTTACATGCTGCAGTATATATACGGCAGACGAGACACGAAGTTATCACGGCCCAACACACGGAGAAGTGATAAAATGCCTTTATCTTTGCAGAATTGCGTGACCAGCGTACAAGAGGTCAAGATAGGACTTTCTCAAGAAGTAGCGGTTGTGCTTCGGCAAAAGGGAGCGCCGCATTTCACATCGTCCACTGTCTCTTCGCGCCTTTGACACGCCTCAGTGCTCTCGTTCGTCTTCTCTTCACTTTATCTCTTCTTCATCTTTGAGCCTTGTGCTGTCTGCATCTCCTTATCGCCTGGCGCTTCTTTTTATCTCTGTGCGTTTTATGCCGCCCTATCTTAGCGTCCTCTTTCAGCACGGTCGTTCGCCGGTACTATAGCAGTGCCGGTCTTCAAAGCGGCACGTCCAAAAATAAAAATAATAATCCCAGTATCGTGTGACTCCACCGAAGCACGTTTTCTTTTGTATTCTGCGAAGCAGGTGTGGGTGTTCGTACTACAATGACATTTTGAACGTAGGCAATCCTTCGTTAAGCTTAAGGAGCTTCACACGTCCAGTTTCTTCTGTTTTCTCTGTTTCGCTAGCTTCGCGGAGTCGCACGGTGCGCCGGTGACGTCGATGCACAGTGGGACTATTTTGTACGTCGTAGGAGCACACCGAGTTACGCAGTCTCGGTCGTGCACGCCTCGATAGCGCTGCACGCAACTACGCTCGCGGGCAGACTGTTATCGATTTGCTCTTGAAATGACGGCTGGTCGACCTCCTTTTGCTCGCGGCCGAGCGCCCACATGTGGCCGTGTCGGTTGCAGTGAAGCTTTCGTCCACACCCGCCACGATGCACTCTTTTAATCACACCGCGGGCGGGTGATTGATTTTTGTTCCATATATATAGTGCACACGACCAACAGTGCAGGGTCATCATTGATGTGTGTATCGATATGCTGTGTGAAGTGCAGCGTTGTTTGGATGCCCTGTGCCAGCGAGACTTCCTCACTCAAGTGCCGCCGTCCTTTTCTCTTTCTCCGACTCCAGGACTGACCTAAAGTGAAAGCAGTAGCAGCAGCAGCGGCAACAGCAGCAGCAGCAGAGGCATCCCGCCTGCAGCACCGCGCTTAACGGTAAGCAATCGCCATTTTTGGCATTTTTTTTTAATGCAAAGTACTTGCGTGGCTGTTGTTGTCGAAGTACATCTACTCCATTTGATTTCTTCTCATTGAAAATGGATGCAGTAGTGACCACATGTTCCTTTATAGAACGTCTCTCAGAATATTTTGTCTAGGGGAATGACGACCAAGGGGTAAGTTTGAATGTCTGATGTTAATACATAGAGTGGCGGGACTTCGAAATAGCACAGTAGTCGCCGGTCAAGTTCTTTATTGACGATTTCTAAGAGTTATGTCCTTAATTGTGATCTCAAGGGACCCAGTGAATTTGGGGAGTCGAATTGGTGTACTTAAATATTAAGCGTTTTCCCAGAAGAGCAGATTAGTTTCGAGAAGTACTCAGAACCTGCGCCGAAATGAATTGTGTTATAACGTGTTTCGGCAGTGCGAAAAAAGATTATAAAGATGGCCAACGATCCCTTTTCTATTATTTTCCTTTTTTTATGTAGTAAAGCTATGCACTTTGTCACCTTTTTTTTTTCGTTCATTGTTACTCTGGAAGCTGGGCTAAGCGAGCAAAAAAACAAAACAAAAAGACAGTGGTTCGACTGCTGGTTGATTACAATACCTGTGTTACACCGTGTGCGCTAATGTCAATTGATTATTGTTTGCTGTCATTAAGTCTTGTGATCATTAAGCGCTGATGTCTACTGCTGATGGGTAGTAAAGTCGATAATTTTAAGTGTTCTGTACATCTACGTCACAGGCCGCACGTTACGCGATTGGCCATTGACATAGTAGCTGTTAACGAGAAATACCCATGAGAAATTCCAGAATCTGGCATTTATACAATAGCGAAATGTAGTTGAGATGACTTAACGTGGGTTTGCGTTAATATACTAAAACACACTTTCTATGTTACTTATACAATTTTGATTGCCTCCAGATGGAGTCATCATATTGTGCATCTATACGATTTCAAGCGGCGACAGGGTTAGCAAGTACAGTATATCGCAAAGCGCACTATTTCTGAATGCGATGTTATCATGAATGACATAATTCCTACAGATCATGGGAATGATTATCTTTTTTACCTCACTTTGCGCACTAAGGGATAAAAGTCCTTGCAGCAACACATCGTGCACGTACATTTTGCCGTCGGCATGTTCGCATCGACGTCGCCAAGGAGTGCGACGTAACTGCTTCTGCTTAACTACCTGCTGTTGTCTGTCATTGCGAGGAACTGTCTTTGCATAGGTCGATGAACGCCATGTAGCACTTCGCCCGAAGCTTACAAAAAAAAAAAAAAAGAAAAGTCCGCGACGCCCATGACGAACGTCTGCGAGACAAAGTTCGCGCAAGGAAAGACTGAGGAAAGAACTCCGTCTTAATTACATTCGTCGCGCAACAGTACGTGGACGCGTATCCCGCGGCCATTGCATTACGGTTCATCGCTTCTTCGCATGCGAGACAGATCTGGGTTTCTTCCAGTTCCCGCGCTCCTGTTACACGAGTACATTGCGCTGTTCTGATGCTGGTACGACTCTCCTTGTGGCGCGCTCTGCTACACCTCGAATATTTTGCTCCGGATTGTTTCGTACTGTCTGGCACGTCTCATGCTGCATATTTTAGCTCCACAACGGTAGTTAGTGCTCTCAGTGGTTCCCTTAACGCGTTGAATGAGCGCCCCTAGTGAAAGAGAAATGCAATCGGGTTCCAAGTTTAGCAGACTACCGTGTTGGGTGAGTGCCGGGGGCATAGTTGGTCGAGGTAGTGTGGTGCAATGTGTGACATAGCCTTAGGAAAAAAAGGATGAGAGAGAGCGAATGCGCTGGGGCGACGGGCCTGCACATGTATGCGGCCCCTTTAAACACACCACACACACACCACACACACACACACACACACACACACACACACACACACACACCACACACACACACACACACACACACACACACACACAGAGAGAGAGAGAGAGAGAGAGAGATTGTGGATTGTGCCAGAGGTTCATTCTAGAGACCCCCCCTCCGGTTTGTCTCTGCTTCCTTTCCGCCAGCGCGCGAATCTCGCATCACCGCTATTCGCTTTCAGACTAGCGCATGCGCATGCCACACACTTGATGGTACACATTTGAAACATTTGGCGATCAAATTAGTCATGAGCTCTGGAGTTCATATCGGGTGGCAGGCAACTCGTAATCATTCGAAAATTTCGTGGCTGTTGCGTAGTCTATTGCGTTCTTGAACGATATTGTGTGTGGTGCGAAACGAAGTGTTTTTAGCTAGAACACCACGTCCTGCCCTCTTATGTTGTCGTCTGTGTGTTTTATTGCGCCTGCGGTACGCATGGCGCCATACCAAGTGGCCCATCAGTGTGCGCTTTTGAAGCGTTCTTCTCCGCATAAAGGGTGTGATTACAGGAAAGCCAGCTTTAACGACATCTCTGTTTTTTTTTTTTTTCTTGATGAAATGCGGGTCATCATTTTCCATATTTACTGTCGCGTCGGCCGTATGTTCTTGCAATTCTTGATCGAATAGCTTTTTCGTGTGGGTGTCGAACGCGTTTCTTAGTGTTGGAGTGGATGTTTTAACACGTCTGAGCGGCCACATTTTTGGTGCATCGTTGGAATGACGGGATGGACATTGTGAGCAAAGTGTTTTCTCCTTCTAAATGGACAAGTGAAACACTTAATCGGTTCAGACTTGTCAATTAATCTTTCAGAAATTCGTACTAAAATTTCCTCATCATATGTTAATCATAAAATGGTATATAAAGTTTGAATATTCGTTCGTGAATTCCGCAGAGAAACCGAGGCATCTGAGTTTCAGTGTGACGTGATTGGTTTCCGTGATTTTTCCTATTTTGACTGCGTAGGCTCCGCAATGTTTCTCGAAACTTCCTTGAATCTATCATAAAACACAGCGTAATTGATTCCCACCGATGAACAATCTCACAGATTCAGTAGCAGGCACCGTCAGAATATATGACGTCATAGCAGTGTTGGTAGGAAACGTGACAGTGACGTCGTTATACTTGCATTTGCTCTCTGCGCGTTTACATGCCGTGTCACGCGTCATGCATGTTTGCCACCCGAAAGTGCTTGATGTCGCGAAAACGAACAAACGCAATCGGATGCAACGTCTATGCATGTTTTCTTTCAGATGGGACACTGATGAATGTGGGCGGAGCTTGTATTTTTCCAACGCTGTGGAAAGAGTAGGGCCACTCGGTACGTGATTGGATATTAAAAGAAAAAAAACAAAGAAAAAAGAAGCAGCTCCAGACGCTACGGAGCCTTCTTAGTCTGTGTCGCCTTTGTCGTTAGCGATTTTTTTTTTTTTTTGTCTGGAATTATATTTGTCGTTACGTTGTCCGTGGCGAGGTAATTCGTTTTCGTTAGCGCCCCCTAACCGCGCACGCACGAAAGCAGAAGGAAGGCTTAACGCTGTAAGGTCTCTATGCGCGGATGTAGCGATCGGTATATTACGCGGGAGGACCTCCGCAACCCTTCTATATAATTCCGAGGTGACCTACTTTTCCCGCGCAACGCTTGCTTCTCCCCGTGGGATCCGAGTCGGCGAGCGTTGACGCAGCCGAGGCATCACGATTCCGTACGTGCTCCATCTGCCTTGCGCAGAGAGGAAGAAGAAGCAAAAAAAAAAAGAAGAAGAAGCAAGATGGCGCCATTTTTGCTCCCGGCACGAAGGAAAGTTGCCGCTTTCTTGCAAGAGGTGCATGGCGGGTGCTCTCGTTTTCTCTCCCTCGCGAAAGGAAAGAAAGATAACAAGAAAGAAAGAAGATAAAGTTCGAGGCTATGTAGGCGCGCGTAACGGGCGTCAAGGGATACGAGTGCTGATAAAAGGACGATAAAAAAAGAGTGCCTGTAGGCTGTGCATTGTGCATGGTCGTTTGTGGTGTGGATGGTGTTACATATAGCCGGCCCTTCTCTTCGTATACCGACGAGGGCCGGCTATGTGGGGGGGTCAGCTATATAACCCTTAGCCACAGAAGGAGTATTCGGGGTGTATTTTTGTCCCACAACAATAATCGCCGTCTTATCTCACGCTTTCCTTGCGTTATCGCCGCGTTGCCGGAGTGTGCAGCATCAGCGTGGCTTACCATTCACAACAGGATAGCGGCCCGCGCCGATTTTTTGACAAATGAAATGTGAGCTAGCCGATGATGGTTATTGTTGCGTGCAGAAATATACCCCAAATACACCTATTGTGGCTAAGAGTGTACATACCTTTCCATAGGAGGGAGGGAGCACCGCCATGTTGGTCTGTGGCGCAAGAGTACAAGGCTGACGTCACAGCCTCGGCGGTGCTTTCTTGTCGGGAGGGTCACGCATATTTAGCAAACCTAACGATGGTTATGGCGGCGAACAGGATGCCTTCTGAGAAAAGGTGCAAAATCAGAAAAAAGAAAAGAAAGAATTTGGCGGTTCCCACGAATCTTGGGAAATGATATCCTGCGAAGCAATCAGCGAGAAGGTTGCCTACGCCGGACTGTTTGGCACTCGGCCAAGTGTTACGAGTAGGCCCAAGGTCAGTGCGCGAACTGAGCACAACAAACATCGCCACAACTGTTGGTGTGATAGGATTTATTACAGTTATGTGCAGCGTGCGAAGGGCCGCGCCCCGGACTAGTGGTATAGCGTGCTTGACTGGCACCTCGGTGACTTGGGTTCGATTCCTATACCGTGATAGGTATAGGAATCGCGTGATACGCGCGATAGGCTGACGCTTGTCTGTGCCTGTCTGCTTGCTATGTGTACATTTTATTCGCGAGCTCCTACTATAGCGCTAGTGTAGTAGTAGATACTTTGATGTCTCTGCTCGCGCCAGCTACTCGTATTTCTTTGTTATACATGCACATAAATAGATATGCGATGTAGGAAAAGGCACACGGTACTAAGATCCGCCATATATATATATATACTGAGGATTCGTGCTCGATGATTTTTCTCATAGTACACCGCTGTCTTGACAAACGTCGGGCTCCGACCGAAACGTTGGTGCAATAAACCGTCGTTCTCTCAGAGGCGCATCGTCAACTCATTTATATATATATATATATATATATATATATATGTGTGTGTGTGTTTGCGTACGGTAACGGTGATTGATGTTCTGCGAAGCAAGGTGCTTTATTAGGGCTCTGCACACGAGGGTCGCTCATATTTGTTGTGTTTGCACGCCACCATGCGGCACGGCGTCGAGCAAATCTAGGCCGCCGCCCAATCACTATCACTCTCTCCCTCCCCCTCCGCCATCCTGCGCAGCAGCAGTCGTGCGACGTCGGTGGGGATTTGCGCCCTGCGATGACCCAAATTGCGCGCACACTTATAAACGTGTGTGCGCAACGCTTACGTATATATCGCCTCCGAGCAACACCCGAGGCCGGCCGGTTTCGCAGCGTACTTCTCGCATCGTTGGGCGCTGCTACGGCGGGTAAGGAAGGGAGTGAGGAGGAGGGACAACTGAGCGCGGTCGTATTTCGATGCGGGTGCCCGGGGAACGTCAACAGCTGGGTGCCCCCATCCCGACATGCCACTGCCGACGACGTTCTCAGCTGTAACATACGGGCGCTATATATACATTTGCTGCTTGATTGATTTGTTGGGTTTAACGTCGCGAAACCAGCTCTGATTATGAGAGACGCCGTAGTGGAGGTCTCCGGAAATTTCGACCACCTGGGGTTCTTTAACGTGCACTGACATCGCACAGCACACGAGCCTCAACATTTCGCCTCCATCGAAATGCAGCCGCCGCGGCCGGGATTCGATCTCGCGACCCTCGGATCAACAGCCGAGTGCCATAACCACTAGACCAGACCACCGTGGCGAGGCCATTTGCTGCTTCGAGTGGGTACAGTTGCCCGCGGGATGAAATGGAATGATTTCAGGGCTATAGGAATTGCACGTGTCCCGCCACGGTGGTCTAGTGGCTATGGTACTCCGCTGCTGATCCCAAGGGTCGCGGGATCGAATCCCGGCCGCCGCGGCTGCATTTCGATGGAGGCGAAATGTTGAGGCCCGTGTGCTGTGCGATGTCAGTGCACGTTAAAGAACCCCAGGTGGTCGAAATTTCCGGAGACCTCCACTACGGCGTCTCTCATAATCAGAGCTGGTTTTGGGACGTTAAACCCCACAAATCAATCAAATCAGGAAATGCACGTGCTTTCCTTATCTGTATTCATAGTTTCAGCGATACGTCGACGTAATATTGCTTCGTATGCTCACCAGCATCAGCGATCAGGGGCCGTATTCTGAGATTTGTCGCTTAAGGCGATAATATAGCTTTGGTGACGCAGGTGTCTCCTTTAGTGTCTCGTGCGGTGGTGATTGGCTGGTTAAACAAAACCGGAAGCCCGCCCCCCACTTTTCTGATTTGTTCACCAGCCAATTACCACCGCAGGAGACACCACAGGAAACATGTCGTCAAAGCTGCTCATCGAAACGGCGTGCTTACCTCGGGTAGTTGCACATGGCATATATTGTGCTGAGAAAGTTTCGATGTCGCGTTTCGTCCCGTGAGCGCTTTATACAGTCATTGACATTGCCATGAGGACACGTTAGGGTTAACTAAAAGAAGGTATTTCGTTCGGATTCCCGCGATAAGGCGCTTATTGTCTAAGTGATTTCGGCCTGCACGCTTAACTTGTCGACTTAAGGACGAATTGTAGTCACCTTCTTCCACACAGAGCAGTGATTCTTTTCTTTCGTTGGAACTACGTACAAGAAGTTCTTGAATCGTCGAAAAAAAAAAAAGAATAGAAAAGGCAGGAAAGAAACAAGCTCGCAGTGAGTCATGAAAGAACAGTCGCACGTCTCAAGAGGACAATTCCTATGTTGTAATGTCGAAAGGAAATGCCACTGTATTTACTTCGACGCAGGTGATTCGCCGAATGCTTCTAGAAGAGCTGTATTCGTGCTTCTTTCTATATGCCATATGCGCCAGCACATAGCGGCCTCTAGTTTTCTATTCTACGGCTAGCATCCTATTTATGCAGCGACTTGTGCGGTGGAAACGGTTGAGTGGAAGGAACGTCGCGTGGCTTGAAAAAGCACCTCGGGTTTCCTTGAATTTCCGCGATGCCTGTCACGTCTTGGTGGCTTTCGGGTTCTCTGGCATCAACTCTTGAGCACCGCGCTGGCGTTCGTCTCCAAATGCTTATGTACGTGCAGTCGAGGTCGTACTGTTTGTGGGCGCTTGGGAGAAATAGAGATGTATACATGGTACACATAAGTTCGTATCCGACACCCCTTCCCTTCTATAGCTTTAGTGACCAACTGAAGTAAACGTTGGTGAGCATGATGATGACTGTAATCATCATCATGGTCGCCAACGTTTACTTCAGCTTTTGTCCTAACTTGTATTCGAATGCGATACGCAACACTCGCTTAGACGTTTTATAAGTACGCACCTGGACCACATTGTTCGCGAACGGCACTTGACCACTTTCGCAACCTCCTCGTCACGATTACGACACGAATTCGCTGGAACACCGTGCATATACATGAACTGCTTCGTTTCCGAGAATTCCTGCAACCGATGACGTCATCTCCAGAGAAGCAGCGGCATATATAGCCCGAGCAGAGTGCATTAGACAAGCCCTTTCTCTTTTTTTGGCATTTTTCTTTTGTTCGCCCTCGGGATCTCATAGCTCGCACGAGCAGAAGCACTTTTTCTCAGAAATCCCATATGCTTGCGCGTGGCGGGCGCATGGGGAAGCCACCGAACAGCGCGCGTTCTTATTGTTAGCTTGCACGCGGCGCAGTCCCGTGAAGCTTTATCCGTATATAGGAAATCGTATGTATGCGGCGTGCCTACAGCCCCCCTCCCCCTCCCTTTTCGTTGCACTCGGCGATTTTAATCGAAGGTGGCCCCGTAATCAAAGAGACAGGGTGCACTTAATACGCTTCTCGTCTTCATCGAATCGATTTTTGGTCGGCCCTCTTGCATATGCGAATAAATTGACGCACAAATTGGGTCGTCCTTCAAGCTCATATCGGCTTTCTTGTGCGCGCAGCCAAGTTTCCCAGAACCTCCCACAGCCGAACTTTAATACTGCATGGAACGCCATAAGCCGCGTGCGCTGTTTTTATTATTTTTTAACGGTTGAACTTGTTGCTATGTGGAAACATGCGCGCGACTTCAAACGGTTCATAATCTCGCCTTTATCCTCGCTTTTAATAGTGTGTCTAAGCGCTTTCTGAGAAATATAAAACCAGAACGGGGGCGACGCTGGGAACCGAATTTTGAAGTTCACGCTCCTGTCGCTAGCGCCAAAGTGTCGTATTTAGCGTGCGCTTATTGGCTGGTCGAACGATGACGAGCAATGAAGTCGCTTTGTCATTGGACACGCGCGGCTCTACGTCACGCAAGGCGGCAGTATCGCCGCCGAAAGCGATCATCTTCAGAATACGGCCCCTTTGGCTCATGCTCTTTTTAAATATTGAATCGGCGGGTACCTCAGTTTTTTTGTTTATTTATTTTTTCTCGCGGTATGTCGTTGCGCAGCCAATTCATTGGCTGGCGTCTCGTTGCCGTGGGTGTTATTTTGCGAGAAAGTGCGAGAGCGAAAATGTATACCCCCCTCATAAGGGGTGTAGCACGCCCGAGCCTTTTTGGCAGCGTCGCCGCTCTCCAATATGGCGCGTCCAGTATAGGAGCAGCGGTAAGTCTATGCACTTTTGATCTGCAGCTGCAAGTCACCATGCCATATACTTTGGTGTTGGCTAAACGGTGGCTAATGTGTCGCCATGCATGGGTGAATTGATATGGAGCATGAAATAGTGCCAACGGGAATATGGCGCGCACCAATGCACTCTTGTCCCGTAGCGATCGCTCACGTATAGGTTCTGCGGTAGCAATTTTTGTACCACCACGCGCCACATTATTATTTGCTATGTTAGAGCTCGAGCTGCCCCCAGCCAAATGTGTTTCTGTGATGGTGAGGCACTTGCCAAGAGAGAAGCAAATCAAAAGGGAATGGCAGGCACGCTGACATGAGTGCCAAGTATTCGAAACAGTAGAATCCTCTATATCGCAATTAAGCACGGGCAGAGAAGCGGGGACAGGACGTCGCGGTACGTATTGCTACTTTTTAGCGCTCATGGTGTCTCCTTCTCTCGCCTATGTTTCATTGCTGCAATGGCTTCTACACGTATCAAACAATTCGCCCAAGAAGAAGTTTCAAAGGGACGAATGGTGATCGCGCATAGTTCAGTGCATATAATGCACTCCAGGCATTTGGTGTTCAAGTTTCGTGAATCAGTGTCTGTCACCTGCTTCGCCAACCTCCTTTTCTTTTTTTTTTTTTTAATAAACGTTTGTCAACTCAACTCAACTCAACTCTTTCGATATAGTTCATATGAGTAAAGCGCCAGGAAGTATAATTATCGAATGCATCGCATGAAGGAACGTTTTGTAAGTTACAGAAGCTCCAGAAGTACGAGATGCTAGAAGTGAAGAAGCACTAGCTCGTTCAGGTTTCGAACACAGTTGGCTCTCAAATGAAATACATGTGTAGGTATATTCTGCACCTGATATGGTTCGGCTCTGCCGTTACTGCACGGAACTATCGAGGCCGATATGTTTAGACAACGTAACGGTTGCTTGGTCCAACTTGCGCGCGCGATGGCGGTCTCCTATTGCACTGCATGGTCATCTGAGCGTGGCCTTGTTAACGGAACACCTCACCGCCGAAGGCGTTCATGATTGTTCCTAGAAGTGTTTGTCGTTTGACGGGCTCGAGTTTCTTTCATTATTATTCGCTGAACGCAGTTCCCCCCGCTCTCTCTCACTTCTTTGTCCACTGTATCCCAATGTCTTTCTTTTCCTCTTTTGTAAGAAAAAGCGGGACATAAGCAGTCAGTGTTGGCGTGGAGCCCCCAGAGTGCCAGCTTATGCAGGCATCGACATCGGCGCCTGTCGTTTATTAGGCTGCACTTGAACGAAGACAAATTGCGTCTCTGGCGCCAACGGCGCAATAGGTGGGCGTGGGAAAAGGGGGAAAACAAAAAACCGACTAAAGTGTTGTCGTAGCTGATGGTTCGCGTTGTTTGTCGCTTCTTGGAAGCATTGCCTTTTCTTTCTCGGAGGAGCCACTGCGTATGGTGCAGGAATCAATGATGTTGCGCCGGAAATGTGATCGGCCGAACCAACCGGATGGCAATTGCATGCGCTTGCGACATTTTGCGATAATTGGGGCGCAGTTCGCATGAAGTCCTCTTCGTGTTTGTCGCTCGAAAACACGCTGGTCATCCGTTGTTTTCCAGGACACGCAAAATCGTGGAGCGTTCCACATTTTTCACAAGGAGCTACTCTATTCGCCCGCCTTCTCATCGCCTTACCCTTCGGCACCAGCACCACGTGAAGGGAGACACGCTCTTTACAGCGAAGGACAACCCCCGACAACAGCATCTTGTCTCTCCACCCCAAAAGCACCTGGACTAACCCATAGTTTATACAATCGGTAGTTGCTCAATTTTCGCGATAGGGCATTATGTCTGTTGCATTTAAAGCATTTGTAACATACACATTGGCACATTTGCACTGAACTATACCCGGGAGCCTTCTCTGCTAGAAATTCAAATCGACATTATCGTAATTGGCATAGTCTTAAACTTTTACGCCTCGTTACGCGCAGATTGACCCCTCACTGCCTTGGCCTCCTGCACCCTCTCCCACCCTTTTTGTTAGATAATTGGCTCTCCCTACAAATTCACCTTTCGGGAATATTTCCCTTCATTTTTTTTTATTTTACATTTAGCTGTAAGCCCGATATACCTTCGGGTGGTGCGGGCTATCCCCACATTATCTTAATTTGTTTTCGATAGCAGCGGGGAAAATTTAACACACACACATGCACACACACGCACGCACGCATGTTTCTATATCGTCGATCATTCGTCACCGAAGCAGTTAAAATACGTCTTTGTAGCATATTGCGCGTAGTTCACACTGCCGCTTCGCGAAGCCGCGTGCGATCGTTCGGAGCTACTATGTTGACCACGTGACTGGAAATTCGTAGTGCCGAACCTTGAACTGCGGCAGCTTTACGCCCCTCGCGGACAAGCCGCCTTCCATCTTTCAATTCTTTGCGCGCCAGGGTGGTCTGTAGTGGTTATGGTGCTCGCGGCTACTGGGCCGAAGGACGCGGGTTCGACTGCCGCTGCGGCGGTCGCGGTTTCGGTGAAAGCGAAAACGATATATATAGAAGCCCGTGCGCTGTGCATTATCAGTGCACGTTAAAGAACCCTTAATAATAGTTCTTGATCAGGTTGGTGCGAAATAGTACACGTATTATACAGGGCGCTGAAACAACAGACGTAAGGGAGGGGCAGGCACCCAGTACAGGGTAGCAAACAGGACGCTCGTCTGGTTAACTTCGCTGTCTTTCCATCTTCTTGCTTTCTCTCTCTCTTTCTCTCTTTGTGCAGCGATGCAAGTGTGTATGTCTTTCCCTGTTGGTTCAGCGCCCTACAACCACGCGTACTATTAAAGAACCATATTCCTTTAAAATTTCCGGAGCCATCCTCTACGGCGTGCCTCCTATAGCCATACCGTGATTTTGGCCCGCGAAGTTCCGGCAATTAATTTCCACCCTTCCTTTCCTCGTGTACTCCTTTCCTCGTGGTCATTATTGCGAAATGCATTCGTCTTGGAGCTTTGCGAAGAAAGAAACGGCAGCAGAACCACCGCGTCGACTATATAGTTAGCTGGTGTCTCGCCGCTGTACTTACTCGGCTTTCAGGGTGCATACACGTGCGTATGGTGTATATCCTTATACGCGTATATATAGCGTATATATACATAAGGGGGCCGCCGGTTTTTCTGACGGCGGCAAGGCGCAGCTGGCGAGCGATAACGCTAATTGCGTGAAAGATAGCGAGCCGGCCCTTTTATTTCTTGTTCCTTTTCTTTCTTTCTTTCTTTCTTTCTCACCCGCAGTTCCTTTCTTTCTTCCTCGCCGTTCTTTGTCTTTCCTCTTCCTCTCTTTCTGCCGCGTCGCCGTGACCTATCTCGCTTCCCGGCTACATTGAGCGCCACAAAGACTTGCTTCTTTCTTTTTAGCTTTTCGGCGCACGCTATGTACTGCGCACAACAGGAGGTATGCAGTCGTTTTCCTGCTTCGTTATTTGCTTTTTATGAACTCCGTGTTCTTACTTCCTTGGCTACGCCGTGGGCCTTGTCGCTTACCACTCACTGGATGAGCTCGCTTTGTGTGTATTGCGTAGTGGCCTCCGTGCCAGCATTGTTTCGCTGCGGAGATCGTATTGCTCTACTGTATATGCTGTCACGTTTCTAATGTCTCGCCATTTGTGTGTGTGTGTGCTTGAAACAATGGAGGGTCCTCTAGCCCGCGACGCCGCGTAATGAATGGTGAACGACGTGGGACGCATAAGCGAACGTTTCTCGTTTTGACAAACGAGCCTTGTGGGCTTTAAATGGTTGCCGGTCACGTGGGCATGCCATGAGCACCATTCTCATTTATACTGGTCGTAAAACGGTCAAGTGAGTTGAGACGAGGCGGCCGAGATCTCCTTGATAGCAGCGTTTTCAAGTTGAGGCGTCGGACGAAGTGTGTGTCTTGTCATTAGACGCAATTATGTCATTTTCTTCGTATTCGCGGCTTGTCTTTCTTCGTGCGGAGTCGCATCTCTGTTGATAGCGTTTACCTATAGTAACCAAACCTAACGTGTTCGTGTTGAGCTTGACTCGCCGTGCGAACAGCTGTTTTTCTTGGATGCCGACATTTTAACGGGGCGACTGGTAACAGCAAATGCCAGCAATTTTTGACGCGAGACGTATAAGCGAAGAAGGCTGCGCTATCTAGCCAATGGCAGCCGACACTTTTGAATAAAGCCCGATACACTGAGCGAACACGGACACTGGTTATACGATACGCTTGTTAAACATGTCGCGTCCTCTTCGTCGGAGTCAAGGCAGCGCACCTTATGGACTCGCATAGCAGGGCTGGCAGCGATTCAGAACAGCCGCCCCGCACGCCGGTAGCACTCGGCGCGACGAGAGAATAGTACAAGGGAGCGACCGCCGTTGCCGCCGGTGTGTGTGAGAGAGGACAGACAGGGACAGATACACAGCTCCACTATAAGTGTGAAACATGAAAGTGCGCAGCACGCGCTACCCAGCGATTCTCGTTGTGCGCCGGAGAAATGCTGTGGGAGGAGAAATCGCGCGCTCGGCGAGGCGGTGGCGCCCTCTCTTGCGAGTCGCGGATATCAGCGGGAAGCGTGAGCACGCGACAGGAGGAGACTGTCGTCGACATGGCGAGACCCTAAAGCGCTACGCACTTAAAACTGCGAACCGATGTCTCTGGGGATTAAATCTGTAGAGAGACCCGAACAGCGAGTATGGAATCCGGGTTATTTGGCTGTTGTATGTGTGTGTGTATTGCAAGAGTGTTTGGGGCTCGGACTTCGCATTCAAAGAAGCAGCTTGTGTGTTCTGTAATTAGCCTGTGCGTTCTTTCTTTCGTGGTCGGCGTATTGCCTTGTCGCTTCAACCTGCATCCTATAGAGGTGCTTATGGTGTCTGATCTATGACGGAATATATGGGTTGAGCCCGAACGCAGCGCAGTCTGACAGCGTCTCGCTGAATCACGTTACTTTAGGTACCGCGCATTCATGCACATAATCAGCGCTTGTTCTACATACTAATGTGTTGTCGACTGTTGCCTAATTGGTGGCTAATATCGGCCAGTTTTGGCTAGGTAATGACCGTCTGCTGATATGACACCGACATCATCTACGTTCGACATCTATCCCGCGATATGTTGCGAGCAATATTCGAACTTTTGTTAGCGCGACAACAGAAGGGGCACTAGAAACATGACGTTATTCTGTTTGTGTGGGAGTATGTGTGTGTGTGCGGGAGGGAAGGGGAGGAGGTGTGTCGTCTTTTGTATCGTTTAGGAAATTTAGGAAATAGAGTTATTCTTGTATGTTCTCATTGCGGAGCATAAAGAGCGCGCAACGAAGAATCATTTCTAGGTCCGTGTTACGGTTTACGTGGTGCATCGTCGCAGGATGGCGCCGCCAGCATTGTTAGCTAACGCGTAAGTCACTTCCGCTATCGCTAATCACGATTTACCAAACTACAGCATGAACTTCCGTTACAGCTCTCATTTTTCGTGAATAATTCATCTCACGTGTTTTCTGCGTATGCCATACAAATATCTCACAGCATAAAGTATAGATAGGTAACCCTGTGCACATTGAGAGCGAAGGCATGGATACCAAATTAAGGATGGGAAAAGCGGCCGAAGTCCCCATGCATAGCATGTCGTCTCGCACAGTCTAGTGCAAATTGGGAATTGGGAAAGACCCCAGTCCTGCACCCGATATAAGATAGGCTGCTGGTCTGTTTGGACGTGTGTGTTGTGTGTGTGTGTGTGTGTGTGTGTGTGTGTGTGTGTGTGTGCGGCAGCGTTATACGATTGCGATTGCTCGAATTTTGACGAGCCTTTGGCGCTGATCCTGTCGTCGATACGGCGGAGTATCTGTACACACAACACGCCATCGCTCAAGGGTAAGTGCCTTTGAAAGTCTTTCGGATACCGAGAAAAACAAATAAAAGCGCGCCGCCACGAGGGAATGTGTCGGCGCTGGACTCGGCCCGCTGTTTACGAGAGGTCTATAGCATCGCGTCGTAAAATTGTTGCACTTCCTTCGCAACATCGTAAGAGATGCGACTTTGTATATTATTGGGCCAGGTTATAGGATGGGACGTGTTAACATGTTATCGCGCGACGATTATCCTCTTTCGATATGAACCGCACTGTGAGGAGAAAGCCTTCGGCGACTCTGCAAAACAATCTGCTCCCAACCAGCGCTATTCGAGTAAAACTTTCACGTCTCTCTTGTCTCTGCGGCACGCCGGGAACCTCAACAGCCGAGACGACGCCGGCGCCGCAATGTTTCTTTTCTTCGAGTGCGCTGGAAAGCGGAAACGTGATTTCATTTTATTGTGTGATGGCTTCCAAGTTTTTTTTTTTTTGTTTTTTTTCTTCTGAGGCTTTCTTCACTGCGCCCGCTCGGTCCTCCACGCGGCGAGCACTGCGACGATCGTCGTCTGTGGTAACCACCCCCCCTCGCCCCCCTTCTCCCCCCTCTCCTTCTTCGCACGCTTGGCTGCTCGGTTTTAGCATACGCCACCTGGGAACTCTACAGACGATGCCCCGGAGCCTTGCAACTTTGTTGCTACGTGAGGCCTGCCGCTGGCTTACCACGGCTGTGTATCATGTGCGCCTAATTCTTTCTCTTTTTGGAGGGTGTATGTAGTACGTGGGTGTCGTATAGTAGAAGTGTACATTCTCGGAAGACAGGCCCTTGGTTCCCAGCGGCCGTGAACTGCCTCCGCCGTCGTGTCTCCTATACGACTTGATTACAGCGGTCATTGTTCGCCGGATTGCGTATAATCTTACTTGCTGCCGCTGCCTCGCGCTGCTGAGCAGGCTATGTATATGACGGTCGGAGTCGTTATTTTCAAGAGTAGAGTGTCCTTTGTTCTTAGCCGGGACGGTGAAGACGTACGCTGCGGACGCAGGGCCGCGCCGCACTGATTCATATTGGGTTGTGCGAATGTTCGAAGACGTCGAATCGCGTAATGCCCTATTTGAGTTGGTGTTCGAGTCGAGTAGCCAGTTTGTACGTATACATGAAATAGTTTGCCAACGTTTGACTACGCCAACTGCGTGCAAGTAAATACAGAATTGGTGCTAACGTCATGTAAACTTAATTCGTGAGGGCACACTACAGACATCAATCGTGACATCTCTATAGGCTACGTAATTCAAGGAGCCATGCTTTGAACGATTGCGTTCAGGCTCTTTGACGAGTCATGCGCATGCTAAAAGCCTGTTTTTGTTCTTGGTGCTGTGTTTCCGATTTTTAATGCTGGAATAGTTAATGTTAGGATGTCACCTTCATTTTACGCTCGTAAGAAGGGGCTGTGAAACATTCGATATCTGCTGGATTCATTTTGCTTCTGGCGCTATTCGATTCATGCTCGATTCGGTCTCAAAAGCCTCTATTTGAAAAGTCGAACCTTTGAGACGACTATTTGAAAAATCGAAACTTCCAGCCTTTGAAACGTTGAAAAACTTCCTCTTTACTGTCCGGCCAGAAGCCTCGTATCTCCAATCGGAACCGATTGAATTTATTCCGGACAGTTAGTGCACTGCTGGAATGGAACATGGCGTAAGTAAACCTGAAGTTTTCGCCTCACTTATTAGGGGCGAAGCTCCTCTTAGTCTAACCTTGTCACGCGTCAGGCGTAACCCGCGTGCTGGGAGGCACGCGCTCGCCCTCGGCGTTCGCCTCGGCGCGTGCCTCTCTCTCTCTCTCTCCCGGCGCGTGCCTCTGCTGTCTTGTGAGAGAGAGAGACAGAGAGAGAGAGAGAGCGAAAGGCGCGCGTTGGCTATGGAAACGCTCTTTCCTAGAGGAACGCTGTACCAGCTCGCAAAGAAGGAGAACGCGCTCTCACCCGCGAGAGACAACATTGGCACAGGCAGCGTCTCCTGAGTTTCTTGATTGAGAAATACCGACTGCTTGCGTTGGAGCAGCGTTCACCGGCAACCCATTATATATATATATATATATATATATATATATATATATATATATATATATATATATATATATATATATATATATATATATATATAAATATAAATATGAGACGTAGCACTTCAGTAAAGTTTCATTTATTTGTCGACGTTTCGGTCAGAGCCTGACCTTTCTCAAGACACATTTCGTTTTCCTCTCGTTAGTTTATATAGCCATACAGAAAGGGCGGAAACGATTTACTGAGTGAGTGGGAAAGATGGGAGGGGGCAGAGGGGCACCAACATGTTTTCTCCCATGCGCGTACGGCGGCAATTTTGAAGAGCTGGCGGAAAGGGCAGAGGTGATAGGCACGTGGTCGGCTCCACGGTGGCACTGAAAAAAGTAAATAAATAAAATAAAAACAAGGAGTGCCGTTGGACCTACTGCATCGGGACGATCCTGGGAAAGCCATTGTCAGCATAACGACGCGTCCAGCGACGAACATGGCTTTGAGTGGTTGCTCGTTTTGGGGAGCGTCGTGGTTAAGAATGCCGCCGCGGTTGAAAGCGGCCGCCAGAAGAGGAAAGGGGGGGGGGGGGGGGGCAGAGACGGTAAGGCGCGCCACAAGAAAGAAAAAAGAGAAAAAGAAAAACATGGAGTGAGACCAGTAAAGAATCCATACGTATCTTTCGGAGTACGTGCGGTAGGGGCCTGATGTTCTGTGATATGAATGGCGTTATCAATAAAAGGGGGCGATATGTGGGCGAAGTAGAAAAATATTTGAATAAACGATTATAAGGAAAATGCAGTAGTTGAAAAGTGAGCGAAAAAGACGGAAGAAGTTATACAAAGCGCCACATATTTCACGTTGACATGGACAACAGGTACGATCACCGAAAGCGCCGGCTCTGACATAAAGCAGCACTGTTTTCATGTCGGTTATTGGTTAATTTGATGTTAAGTTTCACTTGGTGTTATTCTCGCTTTAATGTACGCACAACAGGAAGAGCGCCCGGACATTCATTTATTCCATTTTCCAGTGTGCCGAATTTATGAATTAGATATGATTCGCGCTGCTCGCGCTCCCTGGGAGAGCGGAGAGAGGCTCTCTCCAGGCATATCGGATCGGAAGGTCACAGTTTTGATTCAATTCGGGTAACACTGCTGCAAGGGAACTTCCGCTCTCCCAGGGAGCGCGAGCAGCGCGAATCATATCTAATTCATAAATTCGGCACACTGGAAAATGGAATAAATGAATGTCCGGGCGCTCTTCCTGTTGTGCGTACATTAAAGCGAGAATAACACCAAGTGAACTTAACATCAAATTAACCAATAACCGACATGAAAACAGTGCTGCTTTATGTCAGAGCCGGCGCTTTCGGTGATCGTACCTGTTGTCCATGTCAACGTGAAATATGTGGCGCTTTGTATAACTTCTTCCGTCTTTTTCGCTCACTTTTCAACTACTGCATTTTCCTTATAATCGTTTATTCAAATATTTTTCTACTTCGCCCACATATCGCCCCCTTTTATTGATAACGCCATTCATATCACAGAACATCAGGCCCCTACCGCACGTACTCCGAAAGATACGTATGGATTCTTTACTGGTCTCACTCCATGTTTTTCTTTTTCTCTTTTTTCTTTCTTGTGGCGCGCCTTACCGTCTCTGCCCCCCCCCCCCCTTCCTCTTCTGGCGGCCGCTTTCAACCGCGGCGGCATTCTTAACCACGACGCTCCCCAAAACGAGCAACCACTCAAAGCCATGTTCGTCGCTGGACGCGTCGTTATGCTGACAATGGCTTTCCCAGGATCGTCCCGATGCAGTAGGTCGAACGGCACTCCTTGTTTTTATTTATTTATTTACTTTTTTCAGTGCCACCGTGGAGCCGACCACGTGCCTATCACCTCTGCCCTTTCCGCCAGCTCTTCAAATTGCCGCCGTACGCGCATTGGAGAAAACATGTTGGTGCCCCTCTGCCCCCTCCCATCTTTTCCCACTCACTCAGTAAATCGTTTCCGCCCTTTCTGTATGGCTATATAAACTAACGAGAGAAAACGAAATGTTGTCTTGAGATAGGTCAGGCTCTGACCGAAACGTCGACAAATAAATGAAACTTTACTGAAGTGCTACGTCTCATATTTATATTCATGCGGCAGCCGAAGTTATCTACTTCGCCAAACTATATATATATATATATATATATATAGATATATATATATATATATAATATATATATATATATATATATATATATATATATCGGCACTGGATCTTGACTTGCAATGAAGTGCCGGTGGGACCCCCTCGCCCCCCTTCTCCCCCTCTCCTTCTTCGCACGCTTGGCTGCTCGGTTTTAGCATACGGCCACCTGGGAACTCTACAGACGATGCCCCGGAGCCTTGCAACTTTGTTGCTACGTGAGGCCTGCCGCTGGCTTACCACGGCTGTGTATCATGTGCGCCTAATTCTTTCTCTTTTTGGAGGGTATATGTAGTACGTGGGTGTCGTATAGTAGAAGTGTACATTCTCGGAAGACAGGCCCTTGGTTCCCAGCGGCCGTGAACTGCCTCCGCCGTCGTGTCTCCTATACGACTTGATTACAGCGGTCATTGTTCGCCGGATTGCGTATAATCTTACTTGCTGCCGCTGCCTCGCGCTGCTGAGCAGGCTGTGTATATGACGGTCGGAGTCGTTCTTTTCAAGAGTAGAGTGTCCTTTGTTCTTAGCCGGGACTCCCGGTGAAGACGTACGCTGCGGACGCAGGGCCGCGCCGCACTTATTCATATTGGGTTGTGCGAATGTTCGAAGACGTCGAATCGCGTAATGCCCTATTTGAGTTGGTGTTCGAGTCGAGTAGCCAGTTTGTACGTATACATGAAATAGTTTGCCAACGTTTGACTACGCCAACTGCGTGCAAGTAAATACAGAATTGGTGCTAATGTCATGTAAACTTAATTCGTGAGGGTACACTACAGACATCAATCGTGACATCTCTATAGGCTACGTAATTCAAGGAGCCATGCTTTGAACGATTGCGTTCAGGCTCTTTGACGAGTCCTGCGCATGCAGAAAGCCTGTTTATTTGTTCTCGGTGCTGTGTTTGCGATTTTTGATTGATCTGTGGTGTTTAACGTCCCAAAACCAGCTCTGATTATGAGGACGCCGTAGTGGAGGTCTCCGGAAATTTCGACCACCTGGGGTTTTTTAAGTGCACTGACATCGTACAGCACACGGGCCGTGTTTGTGATTTTTAATGCTGAATATTTAATATTAGGATGTCACCATCGTTTTACGCTTGTAAGAAGGGGCTGTGAAACATCCGATGTCTGCTGGATTCATTTTGCTTCTGGCGCTGTTCGATCCATGTTCCATTCGTCCTGAAAAGCCACTATTTGAAAAGTCGGACATTTGAGACGACTATTTGAAAAATCGAAACTTCCAGCCTTTGAAACTTTGAAAAACTTCCTGTTTACTGTCCAGCCAGAAGCCTCGTATCTCCAATTACCGATTGAATTTATTCCGGACAGTTAGTGCACTGCTGGAATGAACCTTGCGTAAGTAAGCCTGAAGTTTTCGCCTCAGTTATTAACTTCCTCAACATTGCTGCTGCGATTTGAAACTTCATAATACTGTCTACCCAGGGTCTCAAACGCGCGTCCCGCAGACCTTTCGCTAGCGTCCCGGTTCGCACGTAACAGTGTTCGTCCGATCAGACGCGGTGTCCAGATTAGTCATTCAGGAACTCGATGTCAATATGCTTCGCGTATCTTGACGCGAAACATACCGTTATGAGATAGGCGAAAGGCCTTGTTTAAAATGGAAACGGTATAGCTGACATTTTGCTCAACCTTGCCTCCACCTCCCCCTCCCCCCTTTCCTTTCCCCAAATTATTCCCTGTATGGGCTACTGGAGGACTAAATTTCGCCTTGCCAGCTGAGGTGATTTGATACCTCTGCACTGTACTATAATATCGCGTCGGTCCCGTTGGGGTACAAGCAGCTCTTCGAAGCCTTCCCGCGACGGACGACGATTGCACCAGCGCATTTGATATACATCTTCCTCGCACTTCCTTTTTCTGCGCCATTTAGTAATTGCGTAACCGCGTACATGCAGAAAAGCCCGTCTTTCGAAGCTCGCGGCGTTGCGTGCGTGAGCTGGGGAGGAAAAAAAAAGAGAGAAAGAAAAAAACTACTTTCACCTCTTCTAATCCCGTGCGCCTTGTGATCGCTATCTCGGCTGACTCGAGCCTGAATAATATATGAGACCGAGACATTCGAAAAGTCAGAGAAGCTTCACGTTTGCGCTGCTGCCGTATATATCTCCAGTTTGTGGAGGAAGTTTCCAGGGTCGGCCTTATACCTTGGCCTGCTGTACGCGCACGTGGGTCTGCTTTGGTACCGGCAGCGTGCCTCTTATCCATTAATCCGCGGCGCTCAGAGATCGCTATCTGCACACAGAGTGAGCGAATAGCGCGCGCGCCGAGCGTGTGGATGCGTCCTGCGACAGTGTGGCCACCTATACTCTGTTTTTGCTAGTTCTATGCTGCAGAGCCGTGACTGCGCGACCACCGTGCGCAGATTCTTGCGAAACGAGATGTAGTGCGAGTGTTCGGAGGTGTTCTTGTCATACAGTCTCCTATGCAGCAATTGTAGGAAACCCTATGGTTTCTGCCGCTTCTGCTACAGCGCTCGCCGCAAGCAGAAGGCAGTATACGCGGAAGGACACATTTACGAAGTTTTCGCCAGCTTTCCACAATGCTGCACGGAACTACTGAAACGAAGTAATTTGTCCTTAGGAGGGTGCTGCTATGTGTGCGTATTCTCTGCCCTTTGGGGGCCTTGCGTGAGTCTGGGCGCTTAGCCGTGTTCCCAATATGGGAGGCAGAAATTAGCGCCTTTTTTTTTTTCCTTTCTCATACAATCACTATACTACTGCTGAGCCGACTTCTCGGGATGTCGTCGTCGGCGCATCTGTAAGGTTCTACCGTTTTCTTTCGTGGAAAAAAGAAAATAAGTATAATTATTGAGTGGAGGGAAACGGGCCACGATCTTCAGTTTGGTGTCTCCACTTGCTGTTTCTCCGTTCGACGATCACTGGGAGCTTCCTGCGATTTTGATTTCTCACTACTCAAAAGCTAGCAGCGTCATAATAGCCGTTCGAACCATATTTTTCTATAAAAAAATGTAGAAATCATTATGCTATCTCTAGGAAAAGGGAAATGTACGATGACGGTCAGTGGACGGCAAATATGTCTTTCTGGTCTTGCTCTAGCATAAGTTCTTTCTTTCTTTCTTTCTTTCTTTCTTTCTTTCTTTCTTTCTTTCTTTCTTTCTTTCTCTCTTCTTTCTTTCTTTCTTTCTTTCTTTCTTTCTTTCTTTCTTTCTTTCTTTGCAGTTCGCTCTAAGGAAATGCAGGCGTGGCTGCGGGGATCGAACACGCAACTTAAAGCTAAACCTTTCCTGCAGTTAATCGCACATTTGCTACGTGATAAACACGTGGTTAACCACGTGATACATACATAGATCGAGGGCCTAGAGCGGGTGCGCATTTCGCTCCCTCGTGACGACAGACACTCGGCGGGCGGTTACCATATAACAGCTGCGCTGCTAAAAATTTGCGCCAGGTCACCATTCAAGAACATAGCTTTACTTGATAGCTTTACTTGATAGGTACAGATTTCCTTTGTTCGCAGAGTTACTGTTTACAAGTTATACCGGCTTCGCGGAGGCGTAAGCGTCAGCGGCCGCGACGATATCTCCGCATGGTGGCTCAGAGCTAAGCTGAACAAAAACGGAGCCTTTATCGCAGTAACCAACGCGTATTCTGCTTGAGCTCGTCGTATTTCACAGCCGGCTAGTACTTGTCGCATTCTCAGGCGGTTCGTATGGAAATTAGGCACACTGCAATATCGAAAATATTTCGCCATTGCTTGGACTCTGTGGGGGGTGTACTTATAGCTTGTTCGTTTTACAACACACACACACACACACACACACACACACACACACACACACACACACACACACACACACACACACACATCCCCATGTCTACCCGATTATCACGTTGTAGCTGGTTTTTACCAGCCGAGTTCGAAAAATATTAAACCCGAAAATGAGCAATCCACATGTATTCCAAAATATGAAACCCGAAAATGAGCAATCCACATGTATTCCGAAATCTGTGGGACATGCATTCATATTAGAGCATCTTAAATGCCAAAATCAAGTGCTAGCAATGTTTCCATGTGTATAAAGCACGTGGCTAGTTGGTAGATAGTCGTTCATGCCGCCTGTACGACGCATCACACCGATTGGCTTTCTGAAATATTATAGTGCAGGCTCCGTTCGCTTTTGGCATCACAGCTCTTCTTTTTTTTTTTGAGTGCACTTGCCTTGCGTCAAGCTCCCCCTCCCTTCTGTAACGCACTCATAAAGATAATTTTTGCATAACGAACGATTCGTTTGTAAAGCAGTCGCACTCAAGCATCGCAATAACACTCAAGATTTTGGTATGTGGAAAGCTAAACAGAAAAACTGTATAACTCACGCGAGGACTGCTTGTTATCGCTTTCGCTGTTCGATGCAGCATTAGAGACTCTAATTGCCGTCAATTCCTGACTATTCATTCGTGCTCATAATATCTCGAGAGAACTTTGAAGAAGCTGTAGACGTGCCACTGATGACCACGCGCGCATTGAATGTTCCGGTCACGCTTCTTGCAATGATGGCGATGAAAAGTATAGGCCATAAAACTTTACCTCCAGACTGCTTCTTATCACCTATAATTGCCGCACTCGACGCCGTCGCCAGGGGTGCTTACAGGTATGTTCAAGTACACTGCCACAAACAGCAGTGTGGCAACGCGTCGTATAACCCGTCAGTTTCGACCAGTCCCTCTTTTTCTTTCTTTCCCCTAGCCCTACCTCGTAGCCTTGGGCTATAAACTGAGGTGATACTCGACGTTCACTAGGATTCAGCAGGAAAAAAAAAATAAATAAAAGACGAACAACTCAGTCGTCGGATTGAGATTAAATGAATAGAATATTGGTGTTCTGTCCTGTCTACGGATATTCAACATAAACAATCATATTGCAGTGATTAGCTGAGATTAGCCATCAGTATATAGACTATGTCAATCAGTGCTAACTTGTGGTGGCAGCAGGCGACTAAACACGGTAGTTGTGATGTCACGCGTCTTAGTGTGACGTTCAGGTAAACAGCACTGCTTTCGTGATCGGCCCATAGTTTCATTTTCGGACAGAAATAACACTTCCGTCACAGAACGCGCGTGGAAGGAACCGGAGTAGACACTGTTTCCGAAGATTATGACGTGGACACCACCACCGTAACAGCAAGAGCAAATAGTATGGTACGCGGTAAGTGGTTACCGCTCTTCACGAATCTCAGGATACGTATGCTGAGGTATGCTGCGCGTATAGAGACAGTTTCAAACAGTCTTTTCCGCCGACTCCGTCTACACGTCTGTGACATGTATGTGACGCGCCTATATATGCATTGAAATCATCGGGAACAGTTGAGTCGTTTTGCATTGTCCCCTTCTTGCCGTTCGCGACAGCAGACAACGTCTGTAGTACAAGACGGATGGGACAAGCAACAGGCGAAATAATTCAGGCAAAGGAGTGTATAGTGTTAACTATTTCATTTTGGCTGACGAGCGCTTTGCCTGCGTAACTCGCACTACGTCGCATATGTTTTGCACGTGTTCGCGAATCTGGCGTTACACGTGTATACGTGTAATATATATATATATATATATACAACAGTTTCTGATGAAGAATGCTGCAATACGCATACATTATTAGTTAATTACGCAGTAATGAAAAAAGACGAACAACGTACATGGCTCTCTCACACACACACACGCACACGTCTCCCGCTTTTATTGTTTTATTTTTGCGTCACTACATGTACACCGACGAGGCCCTTAGAAGGTTTTTTTTTATTTTTTAATGTAATATAGGACATAGCCGAGTTGTTCTCACCCATGACGAGGAGCGTATTAACTATGACAGAAAGTGATGCCACGTGGCCGAAGCAACAGATGCGCAAGTGCATTCTTATGACGTCGAGTATCACGTGGTATCCTTCTTAATAACGCCCGCATGCGTATTTTTGATCGAGCGACCGTACTGTTCGCATTACGTAGATGCAGGCGCTCCCGACGATTTCCGGGAAGGCGATAGGTTCATCGTTTGGGATGAACGGTGCCAGTCGGCGCAAGGTTGTCGTCGTGTTTTTTTGAGGCGGTGCATGCAAAAGCCGTCCCGCCTTTTCCGTGTCCGCCTCGATATAGCACGTTGAGGAAATGCTACATGCAGATGTGCTTGACCTCTGTCTCGGCGCAGTTGCGCGCAGCATGGCGTCAGTCAATCGAGGGTGACTGCGTTCACACGCCAGAAGCGAGATGAAATTGTAGCGCAACCCCCCGTGATTTGTGGCTGGTGAATGGCGACCGGACGTGGTGTCATGTGGCTCACCTTAGCTAAATACAGTTGAGCATATTGCATATGCTTAATAATAGTTTCTGGGGTCTTACGTCCCAAGACCATGATATCATTATGAGAGACAACGTAGTGGAAGGCTCCGGAAATTTCCACCACCTGGGGTGCTACCACCTGTGGTTGTTCAACATGCTCTGAGGTCGCGCAGTGCACTGGCCTCCATAATTTAGAATGCAGCCATATTTTCATCGAAATCCAGCCGCATGCCGCCGCATGAAACACAGTGGGCGCTTGGTCTCATATGACCAAAACAACGTCAAAACATTTTCCTACAAGAAAAACAGAATCGGACAAAGAACAGTTCCTCTTGGTGGGTGAGTTCATCAAGGATTGTACAGTGGTCTTCGGTTTTTCTGGATGCTTTACCCGCGGCCACGGACAACCGTGCGTTTTTCGTTCATTGTAGTCATGCTGCTATTTGTCTTGTCCGCAGGCGACGATGACGTAACCGGGTCCAGGCGGTGCTCTCCAAACAGGACGGCCTCGGCTGCAGCGGCAATGGCCGGCGACGACCAAGCGCGGCAGCGGACCACCAACGGGTGCGGTGGTGGGGGCGGCGGCGGCGGCGGCATCGACGACTCCAGCAAGCTCAAGAACGGCAACGGTCTCCTCCTGCCGCAGTCCAACGGCAACAACCACCACAAAGGTCTCAACGGCGGCGTCGACGGGCTAAATTGCAAAGTCCTGCAGCCTGTACACCCTGAAGAGGACCCGGACTCTATATGCGGCCTCTGGTTCTTCAAACCAAGGTCGGCATCTCGTTTTTATATATGCCAAACATACCTTGGCGGTTAAGCTTTGGTTTGGGATAGTTGGTGCATTCTTAAACAACTAACTGGGTAGGCGAAAAAAACACGAACGGAGAAGGGTCTTTACACATATATACATGTAGGTTCGCTTTGTGTCCTGAGATATAGCTGCATGTTTGCTGTCATCCTGTGTACTCTGCTTCCGTCCGTGTTTTACTGGGCTGAATTGTTATGCGTTCTCAAGGTCCCGGCGCTGCGATTTGTGTGTGTGGTATAGGGGGTATTCACTGACGCACGCTGACGTCACGTGAATATGTCACTGCTTACCGTATTTGCCTGCATGCTACTTCCACTTGCTAACAGTAGTAAATAGAAATATGTTTAGCGTATCCGGTGTGCACAAAAGCTTTATGCGTAATAGAGAAGTACAACGTAACGCTAGCATGCGTCTCAACGCTAAAGCTAAAACCGACAAAATGTGCATAAAGCTATTGTTTTTGAAACGTTAACCCTACCCTAGCACATATGGCTCAATCTAGAAGAAGAAACATTACGTTGATTTGGACAGTACGATTTTCGGACTATACAATTTAACTTCCCGTTCACGCGCGAAGTTCGAGTCAACGAGATTCCACTTAACTGTATGGACAAACCAGATCTGTGCAACCGCATTTCACTTTGTTTTGCAGCAATAAACATGACACGCCTTGGCTGAATGTGGTCATCTCCTTTGTAACCAGTGAATGAACGAAAAACTAGATAGCAAACATGAGCAGTCTCTAGTTCTGTGCTGCAAATTGAGAGCACAGGAAAATGCAAATTGAGAGCATATGGCGAAAACAGAGCAATGCTCGAGTGTAAATCGAATATTCTTTAATATTGTTCATATATTCTTGAAACAGTACCCATGTTAAATTACACAAAGAAGGTGTTGCTAAACATGGACCAAAGCAAGTTTGCTGCAGGACTAATGTGCTTCCACAACGTCGTTCCTGCAAAAAGAGTCGAGTCTTAAAGAACAGTCCAACAGCTAGATCGTAACTGAAGATGCACGAGGCAGCCGCGCCGCAGCATACAAGTGTTGTGCACTGTAGCTTCGCCACAATGCACAAGTGCTAGCTTAGCCTAAAGTCCCTAGATCTTTTTTCCGGAAAAAGGATCTAGGGACTTTAGCTTAGCCCAACGTTTTTACAACTGCTTAGCCGCGGTACACAAGTGCTAGCTTCGCCGCAGTGCGCAAGTGCTAGCTTCGCCACATTGCGCAAGTGCTAGCTTCGCCACATTGCGCAAGTGCTAGCTTCGCCGCAGCGCACGAGTGCTAGCTTCGCCGTGGCACAAGTGTACAAGAAGACGAAACAGCGCACAAGTCTAAGCTTCGCCGCAGTACGCAAGCGTTGTCTTCGCCGCGGTACACCGTTGTTACGCGGTGAAGTGTACTGCATGCGGGAATTGGTCGCTTGTTGTGGGGCATAGCTTATTTTCCGGGGCGCGAATCTAACGAATAGCAAACGCTATTCGAAATATATTCGGAAGTTCGAATATCCGCGTACCTCTAATTGCTACTCGTCACTAATGAAATTATTAGCTTTAGTGGGGACTTACTGAGGTCAGCAGTGCAGGCTGACGTTTCGATACATGTGAAGTGAGGGGCTTTAGAATGACTTGGTTCTAGAAAAGTTGGCTCTAGCAGTCTTAGACAGTAGCCGCCACTTTGCGAAATGTATCGCTGCCTTTGTTTGCATAACATTGAATGCAAGGTTGCGAAAATGATGTACATGGAAAAGGGCCTAAACTTTCTTTTTGCTCTGGACATGTGCGGTGGGACACACATTATGCTAATGCCAGATACTTGAATTTGCTGCTCTCCAGTGATGCTTTATCTAACTGCACTGCATTGCATATTCATTTTTGTGTTTTGGTGGAGAGTTACTTCAATCAAACATTTTAAAAGTGAAGTATTTGCAATGTTACTGCTAATTTATATAGAAGCATTGAAGTAGAAGATTTGTCTGTAGTAAAATACACTAATGGTTCTGTGTTTTTCTTGTTCAGCGTAACCAGGTGGCTCACCGATCTGGACACTCATGTTTGTGGCTCTGGCAGCTCATTAAACCTTAAACACGAAGTTTGCAGCAAATTAGATCTCTTGAGTAATTGCTTGTATTAACTGATATCATTTAGTGTCAGTTAAATTATGGCTAATATTGGTGTATCAGTGGCAAATGTTCGTTTATCTAAATTCAATGGTGCAACTGGTTCTGCCTGATTTTCTTTTTATTTCTTTCTTCTTTTTTTCTGTGACTGCTTTTGCCAGTTTGCAGTCCCAGCTTGTGGAATGAATTCTTGCAAAAGCATGTCACATGCCTTTCGTATCCATATAAACTTTCTTAGCATGTGAGTGATATTCAAGTGATCGGTACAGGCAGAGAGAATGGCATTTCGAGATGAGCATTATATGTAGAAAAACTAATTTAGTCTATCTGCATAAAGTACGTCGTTTATAAGGCTTTAAACATGGGCACCACCACAGATCGAAGTGTGCTGCCATCTTTATTTTGGGACGTAGCATTTTTTTATATGCCACTTATCAGGTCAGCGGTTTAGTGTTTGTACTGAACAAGCCAACATGAGTGGTTGGGTTTGGGGTGGGGGCACGTGGTGGTGCAGATGTCAACAGGGCAAACATGGAGAAACACACAATTTAACACACATGGAGAAACACATGCACATGCACACACTCATGTGCATGCACACACATGTGCATGCATGTGCACGCACATACACATAGACATGCTTGGTTGAGAGGGCACCTTTGGTTGCCTCAAGAACATAGATTTTACATCTGTGTTTCGATCAGCAGCTGAGAAACATCTGGCTGTGACTGAAACATCAACATAATAAATAAAATCTTTTTGAAGTGCTACCTTTGATACATAAAATATCATAGGTGCTTCGAAATAGAAGGAAGTACTGTGTTAGATACAATAAGCATTGCTTGTAAGCACTCTAATTTTGTATGTTGTATGTGCATGAAGTTCAGCTCCACAAAGCAAGTGGAGCTGTTAACTTTTTTTATCACTGGTGCCTTTATTTGCTAAGATGGATGCTCTTTTATTTGGATATCAGCACAAGAACTACTGGTTCACAAGGTGTGCTTTATCGGTTTTAGAGCTGTGCATTTCTTAACGTGCAATTCTTCCACCGAAAGAGGAAGTTTGTCGTCTAGAGTCACCCTCAGTGTTTTTAAGGGCCCAGCAACACTGAGCGTCTTGTATATGTGGAACATGTAAAAGACAGCAAGCACTTCAGGCAGTGTCTGCAGCGGCACATCTTACTTCAGAAGCTGTGCGAATTATAGTCTCTAAAACTCGAGACTCTTTTCCACCACAGGGAGCTAGAATGCTGGCAGCATGACTCTTATTAAGTTTACACATATAAGCTATGCAAAGTTGAGCAATTGATGTGCTCAAGTGATTGCAGTCAGAAAGGTTCACTACATTGTTGTTTTCCTTATACGCACAGTGAAAGTGGTTTATAGAAGGTGCAATATTTCATCCAGATGGCTGCAGCGGTTTGCCAACAAGAAGGCGTTCCTGGCTGTGTTCTGCCTGACAAGCGTGCTGCAGGGAATGTACTACACATACTTCGTGAGTGTGCTGACGACCATTGAGAAACTGTACCAGATCCCGAGCAAGACCACGGGTATCATCATGTCGGCCACCGAAATTGGCCAGATTGGTGGCGCGCTGCTGCTCACGTACTACGGTGGACAGGGGCACCGGCCAAAGTGGATTGCCTGTGGCATGCTCGTGTTTGCCGTTGCCTCCATCCTGTGTGCCACGCCACACTTCATCTTCATCGACGACTCGCTCCTGGTCACGTCGCAGGCCAGGGTACGGGGCTCTCAGAATGCCACCATTGACTCGCAGCGGGCCAAGCTGTGCCAGGCGCTCGATCAAACCGTGCCTGCTTCTTCGCTGCCAGACAACCTGAGTTCCCCATTTGTGATTGATGGAGGTGAGTGGGGTGACCCTGTCATCATTACAATGTCCTTAGCGGTAGGAGGACCTCCTCAAGTGACCTGCACTTCTCTTGTGTTAGCCAGATTGTATGGTTTCAGCAAATCATTCCGCAAAAGATGGAGATGTATGAGGTGACAAGAGTGAAACCCACAGTTAGTGTGCCACCTGTGTTTCGCTCTGAATGAGAGGAAGTTTGGAGGGCAAAATCACAGAGTTTCTTGTTCGCAAGTGCCATCTCTTAACTACTGGTTAGTTGCATGTAGTTTCACCAATGAAGTGCCAGCATCAAGATTTGCTAGTGTTGGGTGTATGTGTGCAGATACAAGTCTAGTTGTCCACATATGCAGAGAGAGCATTAAAAGGGCAGCAGTGCATGAAGAGCTGTGAATCTGTAGTTCCTTCATGTCATCATCCAATGTCTATTTTTTATAATGATTGTCAATTTAGCAGCCCACTTGGTTATGCAAAATGTAAATATTTGTTTGCATGTGTAATAATTGCACAGATATAATCTTTAGATGTAAACACTTCGTATCCTTGTTGTCTTACTTGGGTTTGTGGGCCAGGCTACAGAGAGAATGAAAAAAAAAATTCTCCAGATTTCAAGTTCCTTCATTTTGATGCCTGTAAGTTGCATGGCCTTGATAATCAGGACACTCAAATGATCCTCTGTTACCCTCATCTTCCTTCACTTAGAGCCTTGATAAGACCGCTGCCACACTCAACTGTGGTGTCACATGTAGATGTGTTTATAAAATTGTACCCTATCCTGCAATGGTCAGGCACAAAACAGTCCAGATGGGTCTGTTTGTTTGGATTTTTTACAGTTGTAATGGGGGGCCTCATTGTTGATGCTCATGACGCAAGGAACATTTCACTTATAGATGGGGATACCTTTTGCAGAATGATTTAAGTATCACAGCCATTCAAAGAAAAAACTTCAGAGGTTTTCAGCTTATGGTGGCACGGCTGCTCTTGCATACCTTTTAGTACTATAGTTCCAGATGTTTATTTGCTGTGTTTGAATTATGGAAATGATATAGTCAAGCTTTGTTAGTTTCTTCAGCACCACATCATCACAGCTGCACACAGTGTGTGACTGCGTGCTTTGTTCGCAGTGTTGGCAACGACGTCGACTGATGCATTGAACCTCTTAGCTGGTGGTGAACGAGCTGGGGGCCCGGTGGCTGATGCGCTGAGACAAGCAGCTCCCATCTGCGATGCGTCAACACGGCCACTCAGCCAGAACCGTATCACACATGTGGTGCTCTCTGTGTTCTTCATCAGCCTGCTTTTCATCGGCATTGGTGCTACGGCCGTCTACACGCTTGGCATACCGTACATTGATGACAATGTTGCCAACCGGGAGTCTCCGCTTTATTTTGGTGAGGGTGCATCCATGGCACACATTCGTGTGGACAAGCCTTATTGACTCATTGTGCTGTGGGACAGGAAGCCTAAGAGTGTGGCATAACTATAGAAATTAACAGTATAAAAGCGTAAAGTTTATTGTAATCGAATAGACAGTACTTCCATGCTTAGAAATCATCATATATAATGTGCCAACCCTTTGTTCTGTTCACTGGCTCCCTTCGCTTCGCTTTCCTGATTTTATTTTTTTTTTCAGCTATACAATACCCTTAATATAAAGTCAGACTGGGGTAATCTCCAGAATGGTGTATTATTTGCCTGAGATCAAGGCTCGCTGATGTTCATATGGCTGTGTCTATGTCAAATTTAACAAAAAACAAACTTGCATCAGTACTAGCCAGTCAGAGCAACAGCAGTTATGTTGTGGATTAACTTTGGTTGCATAATTTAGATTTGATTGCTTTTTTTACAACAAATGCATCTTGAAGTGAATTGAAGGTAACTGTTCTGTGCCTCTCTTCATGCAATTTCTAGGTGACTTGTCATTTTCTTTGTCTTACAGGTATTACAATAGGTGTCAGGATATTCGGTCCAGTATTCGGCTTCCTTCTTGGCTCTTACTGTACAAGTGTGTACGTCAACTTTCCATTTGGTGAGTTCGTGCCTAATTGTACCAACACGTGTGGGACTGAACATATGGACCCCATGGCTAATGCAGTGTAGAAATGTAATGTTGCCAGCCTTTCAATAAGAGATGTACACTAAGAGAATTGCATGTAAATAAATTTAACTCAAGCTATATATGTAAAAAAAGGTTATGCTTAAAATTATGTTCCGTGTTGTGCCCTATTCAGTGCCATACAATGTCCACCTTTCTAGACAGTTTGGCTTAACGTGTGGCGACAAGGCGTTCTGATCTTGGGAACTGTAGAACTGTCTCTATTTGCATATAAGATGCCAAGGTTTATTATGATGTTGTGTAGCGCATCCATCACCGCAAGAGCTACAATGCTTAAATATCAGATGTTCATGCTCTTAACATGTTGATGTTTTATTTATAAAAATTCACAAAATGGACCATGTTAACCGTGCATGTGCACCTTTAACTATAATATATATTGTGAGTTCAACATATGATTGGCCCTTGTTCATCTTTGCACATCATCATCACTTGTAGATATTTTCCTCATCTACATGGATCATCATTAGCTGGTTATGAGGAATCGCTTTTGTTGCAGCCGAGCTCGAGCTACGATGACGAAGATTGAGCCGAGCAGCTGATAATGATCCATGCAGGAAAATATGTTCAAGTGATGATGATGTGCAGAGATGAAGAAGAGTTTATCGTATGCTGAGCCCACACTGTGTGCATCAACTGTGAATGTGTAATGGAGGATTAGCACCCAACCAGCAGAAGTTGCTGGAAAACTCATGCAGGATATTGATATCTTCTGTGGGTTAGCACTGATGCCTGTATTCATTTGCCGCAGTAAGGAAAGCTCTTATTAATTTAATGCTACAAACCTGCCTTCTTGACAGCCTCTGGCTTACAGCGGCAGTCACAAGGCAAGAACCTTGTGACTTTTATGCAGAGATGACTTTTAAAGGGTTGGCAATGACCACGCTGAAAACTCTGTTGTCGTGGATGATGCAAAAGATGTTACGTGACCAAAGAAGCCCATAAACAAATAGGCACCTTATAAAGACATAATTAATGATTGCCAGTATGATAATGACATTGGTTAATAATGGTATAAACATTGGTTAAATAGTGATTAACATTATTTGAATGGTGTGGTTCAAGTACGCCTGACACATACCCCAACCTGGGGTATGCGGCTATGCGCCACATGTGATTTTGTGCATCAAGCTTAAAGCTGCGGCATTAAAGAGGCGTAAGTTCACACACATGTTGAGAAGGTAGACCTGTATGCCAAAATGTGCACTGTCTCATTGAGGCTCATTAAGCATTTAAGTTTTGCAGAATCATAACACGAGTCATTAATTTTGTTCTGTCATGCAAATACATATTGCGTTTTCATGCTGCATGCCTTATATAACCGATGCAGCATTCTTACCAAAGTGCTGTTTGCCACTGCACAGAGACCTCCAACCTGTCTCCGGGCAACCCGCATTGGGTGGGTGCTTGGTGGCTTGGCGTGTTCATAGTGGGTGCGGCACTCATCGTTACGGCTCTGCCCATGATGGCGTTCCCGCGCAACCTGCCCCAGCGGCGGTCCTCGCAACGGGTGCCGCGGCCTGCCTTGGACCGTAATGGTGCCATCTGCCCCAAGCACCAGCTCCAGCAGAAGGTGCCGCTCATCAGCTCACCACCGGCATCACCATCCGGAGCCAAGAAGGCCCTCAAAGACAAGCCAACGCTCAGAGGTGCCTACTGTCTCCACTTGCCTTTAGGGGTACATACTAGTCATCTATGCTAACACTGCGCCTGAAGTTCCCTGAGTGTCTCCAATTTCTGTTCATTGTGTTGTGCATCTAGGCTAGCATATATTATGCTAATGTATTCTGTATTGAAGTTTTATGCTTCCTTATGATTGTGGCTTGTCCAGGAGCTTGTTTAAGAATGTATGAAAACTGCCGGGGTGGCTTAGCAGCTAAGCATGAGTGTGCATGTTCTATTCCCACATAAGTGGCCATATTTCAATGGAGGCAAAATGCAAAAACACCTGTGCGCATCAATTTAGGTGCACTCAGCACCATGTAGGTCTGTTCTTCTTCCCGTCATAGTAGCGCTATAACCATTATGAAAAGATCCCGGCTGGTCGAACTCAATCCAACATGCTGCTGCTATTGCAAGCCTCATAATTGTATTTTGGAAGTGGCGCATGAAATGTCAACAGTTTTTTTTTTTTATTACAAGTGCGCTACGAGATTAATGTGTGCAATCATTGTCATACTGATCCCACTCATCCATTTTAAGCACCTAATTGCTTCCCTAGACTATAATGCAGGAGACTTATGGTAGGGGTTCCTTGGATGTCTTTTCCATTTATAGAATTTGGTGACATAGCATTGTTTGACAAGTGCAGTCACTGTAAATGCCTGTTTGTTGTTTGTTTAAGTCTGATCAATGTCCCCGAACTCAAGTTCCAAAAGGAAGACCTTATGTCTCTCAGCAAGAGTCAACTCCGACCCAGACTGCCTTCGTCATCCAATAGCGGCTGGCTGACAACTTCTATGAACATGTCACTCCCAACTTGTGGCCTCCTTGTTCCCCAGGTTCAAATCTGCTTGACTGCTATATGTCTTGGGCATCATTGAGGCCAACAAGCAGCCACATATAATACAAAAGGCTTGCTGAAGGCTGCCATTGCTGGATCAATGGCCCACATATCTAAGGACCTCCTGAGCCATGCACGCAGCCATTTCCAAAGCTGAATTGAATCGGTTATTGCTGCATACGACAGACTCATTGAGTAATTGTAGAAATGAACCATAAGAGAAGTGTTCCTCACAGTTTGCTAAAGATATGTCGATTTTCACTGCAGATGTTTTTCTCTGCCTAAGCCAGCATTGGGTTTTCAAATACCTCATGCAGCCTGTATAATGCTAGTACTTGTGCATGCTGAAGGGAGTGTGTTTCTGTGTACACGTGTGTGTGCTTTGCTTTTGCTGCTTCTGCTTCTCACTGCATGCTCGCTTTTCTGTACACTTTGCTTTGCCTGGCTGCTACTTATAGCTTTCTATAGGTGCTCTTTCTCTTTCAGATTTCCCCACAGCCATTCGGCGTCTCCTGAAGAACGAGATTCTGCTGTACCGCACGGCCAGCAGCGTCCTTCACATCTTGCCAATTGCCGGCCTCTACACTTTTCTCCCAAAGTACTTGGAGAGCCAGTTTCGGCTCACCGAGACCAAGGCCAACATGATCACAGGTGAGCCAAAGGAAAGCTGTCTTTGCTAGCCATTGCAGCAGCGCAATTCTTTGAATACTTTCTGTGTGGTAGACTAGCTCATCAAGTGTGTACGTTTGCAAAGAAAGTGAACAACGTGAACGATGAGCCTGGACTAATTAGGCGCGGTAGTATTTTTCTTGCAGTCCTTGAAGCGATGTGGGCTCGTCTATTGCTCCTTGCATGTTGTAAATTGAAGCAGATTATGGAAGCCTGTTGAGAAGTGAAGTTTAGGATGTAGTAGACATTTTTCTTTGTTATGTTGCCGGCCTTCTAACGTTGGATGGCATTTTTAGGTGAGTAAACACTTATTGGTGTTGAAAAGAAATCATGGTGGTTAAGGAGAGCTCAGCTTCGTAATTCTTCAGAGCAAGGAAATGTATTCCGTTGAAGCGTGCTTATAAGGAAAGCCAAACTACTGGAGTGGAATAAGTTATTCTCTATTAAACATTGTGTCTCAATGCAAATTTTCTGCTTGAGCTAGCATTCTCTGATCAACAGAATCAGCCTTAAAAGGATTAACCTGCTTGGCCAGTGCAACAGGAACTGCATTTGCAACATCACTTGGCCTTTAAAAGTAAAACTGCAACTAAATCTTGAATTATCTCAGTTAAATGTGGGTAATAAATCTCAAAAGCTAATTGTAGCGATGTTGTTAGGCTGGTAACTGCATGGACTTACGGTTACGAAGGTTCAGTTCACCTCATAGCAGATGACAGCCTTTCCTAGCGGTGTTGAACACTGTTATGTATATGACGGATACGATGGATAGACGGATACAATGTTGACCCTGGATTTCTGTGTATTTGAAGCTGTCTTGATGGTATTTTTCCGTCTGTAAGGTGTGTGAAGACATTATAGAATGGCAGCTACTTACACTATGTCTGTGAGGCATGAGCAGGCACGTTCATTTCAGGTCTAACTGTGTTTGCTTTTCTGTCAGGATAGTGCTTTGCAGGCAAGCTCACAGGTCTAGATCTGTTTTGGACAAGCAAGTCTTATTATCTTTTTAGCATGAAAGTTGCTCAGCTACAGTAATCAGTGGTTAGTCAAAATGTTCTGTATATCCTTCATGCAGTAACATAATAATTAAATTGAAGCATATATAACCAAGTTTTGTATTTGCTTTGTTATACTCTGTAATTTTAGGTTATTTATATTGAGGTTTGATGTGCATTAAAACAACATTTAGATGGGCATATGCTACCATCACACATTAGGGTGTTTTAGTTTTAGTGTATCAACATCATAAAATGACGCTGACTAGCCTAACCTCCTTTACCCTGCTTGTGTTCTGCTAAAAGTTGACGTGGGTGCTCATATATTTCCAGCAGTTCGCACACTCAAAGTTTTACTTTAAGCTAAGATGCCAAATTGAAAGCTCTGTGTTGGTTCGAAATGAACGTACAGGAAACAGTTAACCGTGTCACTCTTTCACACGATCGCAGGGTTTGCTGGTATTCTCGTCATGGGTGTGGGCATTTTCGCCAGCGGTACGTTCATGCGCAAGTACAAGCCGAACGCCCGCTTTGTTGCCAAATGGATTGCATTCACTGCCCTGGCGTACTCCATCGGCATGGTCATCCTCATGTGGGTGGGCTGCCCTCTTGGAGACTACGTCGGCCTCAATTCCGAACAGTAAGCCCACACTTTGGCTAACTACCTAAACTAACTAGGCAGATTTTTAAAATATCCACCATGTTTTCTGTCCTCCCTTTGTCCCTTTGCAGCAGGGACTCTGACTTTCTACCTCCAGCATGCAACAGCACCTCATGCGAGTGCAAGTCGGGGCTCTTTTCTCCAGTGTGCCATGATAGTGTGACCTACTTGTCTCCATGCCTGGCTGGCTGCTCGCAAGTCTCCGGCAGCAACCAGCAGGTGCGCTGTCTGACTTCTTTCTCTGCCAGCGCCATACGCCTTAGTACACTGCACTTCGCATAGAGTTCTTCATGGCTGGATAGTATTCTGTGCTTTGCCGATTTTGTGCGGCACTATGAAAGCTATACTTCTTGTCAGCCTACCGGTACAAGGGAACCAGAGCAACAACTACACCGTTCTCTGGCTGAAATTGCACTCCGAATGTTGCCAACTGAAGCAAACCTAGGCAAATCAATTAATAGCATGCAATGAATGAGCTTTCCTTTTTTCTGCATAAGTCACAGCAGGTTATTGTTGCACATACACATTGACTGGAAAGGGCCTTATTGTTGGCTGAACATAATCGATGAGACTTGGCATAAATGAGTTGTCATTGTGGGATAGTGGCTATGGCATCATGCTACTATGTGCATTGGCACAAGTTTGATTCCTAGACATGACAGCCGTATTACAGTGGAACCGAAATGCAAGGAACATCCTCATACTTATGTTTCATTGCACATTGATTGAGCTCTTCTGTACAAAATATCAATTCAGAGTCCTACTGCGGCGTGGGAGATTTGTAATGTTGTTGTTTTTGCAAATGAGAGCCTCCTGTTTTAGTTTTTAAACGTCATCCACCTGCTGTCATGTTGTATTGTTCATTTGTTTTGTCATGCCAAGGTTTGTGCTCCATCAGTGGTTAGCACCATACACACTGAATTATTATAACCTGCATTAACTCTAGAGCAATATTTTTGTGGATGAGAAAATGGCTACAGCAATGTTGTTTTAAATAGCAAAGTGGGTTCTTGTCCATACTGTAAAGCCAATTAGTCAACGAAGCTGTGGTGTCACCTAAAAATTGAGCGCCGCACATGAAGTGATTGACAAAAAAATTTAAATAAGTGCACAGTACTACCATGTTCATGCTGCCATACAGGAGTATTAACTATGCCTGGCCATCCCATATTGCTAACAACACAAATAAAATCAGTTGTTAGGTGGACTCTTCTCTGTACGGGAAATGCATGCAGGTGTTTGCCTCAGGTATTTAGGCATTCAGTCCACATGCATTTACTTGTAGAAGCGCATGATTGTGTTGCTGGTTTTAGGATTAAATCCTGAATGTTACAGCTCATCTTTGTGGAGACAACAGTGCAACTTTAACATTTTCATTGGGAATATGCAGCTTTTATTCTGTAGTTGGCAAACCATTTAAAAGAACTGACAGTAAATTTATATTGCTTGCTTAATTCTATTTGTGGTAGCCACTTCTTGCTTCAACTGGCGGAATGGTCTTTCAGTGTCTATGGATACAAACAAATCCCGGGATCCTAGATATGTAGAAATTTTCATCAAAATTCAGGAAGAGAGAGGGAAAGCTGGCTGAGGTTAATATAGCTGTCCTCATTTTTTCCCCAGAATTTTCATGCTATAATAATTGTGTCCTATACAAAGCTCCAGCTTGTCTGCAAAGGTACTATGCACTACGTTTTGGGAGCTATTGCTTTTTGCAGGGAGTTGCAGGAATGATGACAGATTTGTTTGTGTTAGAATTACAGCCTGAAGTAGACAGTAATGCATGTTCAGTTTCCTTCTGAGGCCCGCCAATGTTTTCATTTCACATTTTTTTCTGTTGCAGCCAACTTTTAGCGACTGCCATTGCACGGGAACTAATGAAACCATCATGAATGGGTTCTGCTCCCTCGAGTGCAACAGCCTTACCTGGTACATTGTCATCTTCTCTGTTTTTGTACTCATACACTCGACGTCCGAAGTTGGGTCCATGCTGCTGACTCTTAGGTGAGAAAAATGCAATGTGCTGATTTGCACAACCTCTAAGCATAGCTTCTTGAATAGAGAAGTGTCAACAAGAGTGCCCATTACTTGACTGTTTCCCATGTATGCTGAGGTTGCCTCTTTAGAGTGTCTCCTATAAACCTTTGGGATGTCAGCTGTCCATTTCTTTTTGTGCTAAAGGCCCACTGCAAAGAAATTTCACTTCAACTAAGCCTGTTGGGAATATGTGGTACAGTCCAACCCCGTTATAACAAACAGCATGCTTTTCCAAAATTTGTTTAGTATATCAAGTATTTCAAGATAGCTGAATTCACCTTTAATGAATTCCAACACTGAGTTCGTTATGCATGATGTTTTGAACATTGAAGTGAAAATGTGCTAACGAAGGAAAATCATGTCATTCACCATGATTAATTACTAGGGGTATGTGCAAATTTTGAGGTTTCAAATATTCGTCGGATATGACATTTTCAATGCTTGAATAGATTCGAAAATGAGATATTCGAAATTTTCTAATGTGATTTAAATGTTCCGAAAAAAGCAATGGTGCTATCTACTCGTCTTACGAAAAGCAGATTCTTCCTCATTTATGCAAGGTGCCAGCACTGCTTATGTGGGTAAGCGACGGCAGTGCGCGCTGGCATGATTTTGGTACGCAAAGTAAATGATTGTAATCGATGATATACGTGATATGCGATGATGTGTGTGTATGTGTGTGCATGCACGTGTGCCGGCTTTGGTGATGGTGTCTCAGTGATGGTAGGTGTGAAGCGTTGCCAAAGGGCTCTGTGAAGCATTTAGATCCTGTGTGTTATGGATACAGTAGCTTCGAGCACATTTACACCATCAGGATGAACCTGCTAATGTTTTATGTAGGCACTGTTAATTGTAAGCACATGAATGTTCGTCCATAACAATCTGCTGCCTATTTCACTTGAAGAAAGAGCTCACAAGAACTTCAGGCAAAAATATTTCAATTCTTCAGGTGCGTAGAATCGCATGACAAGGCCCTCGCATTGGGATTGATCCAGTTTGCCATTGGATTGTTTGGTGAGTAATTATTTGCTGTTTACTTCGTTTGCAGTTTCTGAACAAGCCATTTACAGCGCCAGTGCTTTGGAAAAGAGATATGCCTTTGTCAACGTATGCCTAAGAAAGCTCGAAACCCAACAAGGACAGAAAAACCTCATAGTGCATGCACTGTGCCATTGTGTGTGTTATGCACGCCTTTCTTTCCCATACTTGGTTTTGGGCTTTTTAAGCGAACTAGTTGTGACCAAGTGACCAGCTGTCCACTCTAATAAATCTTGTCAGAGCATAACTGCTTCCATTGGCATTGCTAATGTAGGTCACTCTTCTCTACTGCGATTGCAAGGTTAGAGTATGTGGATTTTTTAAATATACAGTGTAAGGAGGGAAGTCAAAATAGTTAAATGGGGTGTATTTTGCTGCTACAGCCAGACAGGGAGGGGCATTTAGGGGCTCTTATGAACTACAAATACGAAAAAAATTCATCTTGAACCAGATGGTTCGTTTGCATAAAATTGGAAGTGATAAGGAAGAGATCTAGCACTCCTTCCTGTTCTGTGTATTTATATTTTCTAATGAGTAAAATGTAAACAATTTTTGAGAATGAAATCTTAAATGATTAGTGCTCTCATTACTTGCAGGAATGCATTTTAGTTTTAACAAATAATTTGTGTTATTTATTTTGTTCAATATTATTATTGTTACATTTTTTAAAAATTTGAATGTTTAAGAGTAATGTTTCCAGGCCCATCAATCAAAAGAAAATAAAAGGAAGGAAAATATTGGTGGTCACAACCGGCTTGCTTTTCATATAGCCGTTCAAGTGAATTGAACAAGTTTTAAATTGTTTGGAAGAATGAACACCTTGAGCGTTAACCACTAAAGCTCTGCTTACTATTTTCGATCAGATGTAAAATTCACGTTTGGGGGTGTTATTCACTCTGTCAATAACTCCTGTTTGTGCAGCTAAAGAATTTTTTTATAGCACTGCATTTTTCTGTGTTAGTCAGTGTCTTTTTATGTTGCAATGTGCAGTACCATATTTCCTCAGTTATATTTAGGAATGAAGCAGAATAATAAAATATTTGACTTAACTGCATGGCACCTTGACTTCGAATGGGCATCAGCCTAGAGAACGGCACAACCCTGATCCTGGCCTGTCCTGCAGGCTTGTACTATTAGTAGCATTTTTCAGTGCACTCGGGCAGGCCTCAGGACCACTTATTAGCAAAGGAAATGCATTAGCAAAGCTGAAGTCACACTTTCGAAGCTCTTGGTATAATTCGGCAGAGAAAACAAAAAACAAAGTCCATCTTTCTTCTTCTTTGTTCCTTTTTTTCTTAATTTTTCACTGAAGCAAACATTATTTTAACAATGAAAGATAAACTGTACAAAAATGCTCTCAAACCATTTCCCTGTTACTGTTTGTGAAACTGCACTATCACCAGCCTCAATGCTGCTGTTACATATTATTTTAGCATTATTGCAACGAATATCTGTCTATTCACACATTCCTAGAAGAATTTAAGGAGTGATGTGATGCTGCGGGAACTCAGCCAGCGAACGGTGAGCTTTACAGTTACCTTCGGAAAGGCGATTCATGTGAGGACATTGCGCAACTGCTTGAATGGGGGAATCCCGGCGTAGGAAGTACCACGGCCTTTTTGTTTGTTGTAAAAAATGTTCCCCATGTCCCATCCACGAGGAGCAGTAGTGAATGCAATTTTAGTGCAGCTTGGTATGTACTCCAGGTAAGAGCATGTAGATTATTGTATTTATCTGGCTTTCTCACAGTCATGTTTTCATGTGATTGTTTTCTGTTACAGTCCTTTTGTGTTGCTTTGTGTTATTTTATGTGCATTTTATGTCTTCATTTTATTAAAAAAAAAATTTGCTCCTATATGACAGCTTGTAAGTACGAATGTGCAGCAAAGCTTTTAGACATGCACTGCCGCTACAGTCATTATTAGACAGTCGCCATTGCTGTACCTGAAGCTGCACGAATAGCACCTCAACTGTGTAATGCTTTTATGTAGGATATGTACCTCACTGTTGGTTGCTGTGGGTTGTTACAGTGCGAAGCTAAAATTCCAACAAATGAACCAAAGCACTTCTGTTTGTATACTTGTACATTAAGGTCACCAGCTACAGTTAAATCTGCTTATAACGAAGCTTGACATAACAAATTCCTCGATATTACAAAGTTTCTGAGTTCCCCGCCACAACTCCATACAAGATGTATTTGTAACCTCTATATAACAAAGTGGCAGCGGGGGACATCCTCGATATAACAAATTCCCCCTACCAACCACCTAATAATTTCACACCAAATATCGAATTTTAGCGCGAGCAGTGTCTGGATCCACTCCTGCAGCTAGCCAACCAACGTCATCGCGAATGGCGCGCACGCAGCCGCCACGGCAACATTGCTTCGGCAGAGTGCCGCAAGCAAAGCACGAGTAGGGAGAATGGCTGTGTTGGTCCCACTTTCTTCTCAGCTCTCCTGCATCACTCGAGCCGGCAACATGATTCTTGCCACCGCAGCTGTGTCCTTTCCTCCTCCCCTCAAAACTATCATGTTTCCAGTGGCTTCAGCACTGACAGCTCTGCCACCCGCTACTGTAGCTTTCCGTATCTGCTTTTTTTAAGCCATGAAGCCATTCACGTTTGCTTTTCCTTTCTTTTTTTTTTTCCCCACGTCACTTAGGACACGGCCCGCGGGTTAGGAAGGGGGTTGGCTTTCACTTCACGCGAATAGAGCAGCCCTGGAGTGCGTGCAGTTTTACAGGATAATTGAAAACTTTTTTCTTGCGGGCGACGTTGCAGTCCCACAGAAGGGATGTCGGATGAGGCACTGGTGGAAAGTGTCTGACATCACAGTTATGGCTATAAATCTTCAGAAGCAGATTCAAGCTATGCCTTCTGCATTTTTTCTGAGAAATAATTGTGTTCTGGGACAAATGTACCTGCGGTTGCCACTTTGTTCCATTTGAGTGTTTCTTCCTCTCTTTTTTTTTCTTTTTTAAATTTTCATGCTGAAACTGGATATAACGAAAACCTCTTTATAACGAGAATTTTCAAGCATTTGTCAGTTTCATTATATCCAGGTTTAACTGTACAGTAACTGGTAAGTCTCTCTTTTGAAGTTGAGAGTTGGACAGAAACCCATCTGGTCAGGAACATACATGAAGACAATTAAAATAAGATGCTGACCACGATAAAAGCAAATAAAAGCAAGATGTTTCGGCTCCCGCACGGGAGCCTTGTTCACAAATGAAGAATCTGTGCATGAGCAGTCCGGTTATGTGTGTTTTAAAATGTGGCGTAAGCAACGTGTGTACATTTGTGGGAAGTTCCCATCATTGCGATTAAGTGTGTGCACCGTTGTCTGGATTGTCAGAGATTCCAGATGAAGCCGGGATGACCAGTTCCTTTCTCGTTCGATTATTCTTGCATTATCCCAATCTATTTTGCGGCCAGATGCTTCTGCATGTTCCGCCAGTGCGCCAGATTTTCAGTTTTGGCTGTTATGCAGTTGTGCATATTGTTAGGGGTGAAGTGACGTCAACACATACATCCACTTCTCCAGCTGCCATTTGAGCTCTGTCAGGGTGGCCACTGTCACTTTTTAAAAACCTTACGGTGCCAGTGCTTCATGATGATGATAGTTTTTGTGTGAGCTGAACACAACAAAAATTCGCACTGTCTAGAGACTAACAGTTTTACTGTAATAGGAAGCACGTTTCTTCTGGGAAAACTTGAAGCATGGCATGTGAGAGCTTAATAATAAATTTCATATTGTTTATAGTGATTACATATTTTGTCAAGTCAGATATGAACAACTTACATTTCATCTGCTTTGGCTTGCTGTTCACCTCATGTATCTTTAATCTTCTTTATCTTGCTACAACAAACGTATTAATCAAAAGCCTTTTTTTTTTAAATTTGCATAATAATTGGTGTTTCTAACTTGTAACGTAGAAAGGAGCATTAGAGAGAACACCAAGGGTTTGCTTCTGTCTGCATTTTCATGTTAGTGTTAGTTGTATGTGTTGTTAGAAAAAATTTCGTTGCTGTGCTTTGTTGTCACTATACCTGTATATAATGACTTCTTATAATGTTTCGTCCAGTACTGTCGAACCCCTTTATATTAGGGACAAGTGGGTATAAGCAGCGCCTCCTCTATTTTTTATTTTTTTTCAATGCCAGTGCAAATGCTCACACCTCAATGGGAACTGTCAGTCCAGCTTAGTTAGGGAGTTGTCATTGTGTGAAGCCACCTGGAGGGTACGGCTGCTTGCATCATATGCGTGTCTGAGAGCGCGTCGCTGTCATTGCCTCAGCGATGTGGTAGACACTGTGTCCCCCTCCTGTACAACACGTCTGTGAGATTTCTTCCTTTTCACTTCTTGCTTGGTAGCTCTATCTGTGTGCGCTACGTCACGCTTTTTCTGTTTGCGATAATCTAGAGCGACACTTGAAGGATCGACAGCTTTCTGTCATCGAGGCACCTACGGTAGCTTTATTCGCAGTCCACAGTGGTCGTTGCGCTGACAACTACTTATCGCTCAACATATCAAGTGCTTTACGTTGTAACGTTCGTGTTTCCAGGCGCCTCGTTGATGAACATCATTTTACGCATGTAGATGGTGTGGTCCAAATAGCAGAAAATCTGTCTTCGATTCAGCAGAAAAACGTTATTGGTTATCACACGCGCCATCAGCTATCGCAGGCGTGCCACCAGCAAATGCCGCATCTCGTCAACACCCGGTGTGACAGCTTAGCATGGTAATCAAGAGGGTTTCAAAGCGCTGCGCCACGTATAGAAGTACAACTTATATATATAAAAAAAAGTTCTTCCGACAGCGGCCATAAGGCACCACATAGAGGGTACTCTCCCCCTCTGACCGTGGAGCAAGCGCGGCCGTTCACCACCCTCTCCGTCGACTCTTTCCTCTCTTTCCCATTGGCTAGCTTGAGCCAATGGGAAAGAGAGGAAAGAGTCGACCAAGAGGGTGGTGATTGGTTGGATCGGATGCACCCGACTGGTATTGAAAAAAATAAAGGAGGCGCTGGTATAAGAGACATGCTAGTAGCCTGTGTTCTGTGCAGTATCAGTGTTTGTTAAGGAACTCCAGATGGGGGGGGGTCATTATTTCTGGAACCCTCCACTATGTACAGTGTGTCTCGTAATCATATTATGCTTTTGGCACTTAAAACCCCAGTAATTATTGTTATATGTTCTACTTCATTAGTGCGCTGACTGTGTTAGCTTAATGGCTAGGACGCACTGCTAAGTGCATGGTTATGAGTTGGAATCTCATACCCGGTGGCTGTGCTATTTCAGTGGGGGTGAAATGCCTGTGTACAAAATTTGCATGAGTGTTAATAAAATCCAGGTGTTCAAAATTATTCTGGTGTGCCCCATAATGATACCTTGGTTTCAAGTCTGAAGACGATAAAATTTAATTTTAATTTGCTTATTGCACATTCTGCAGGGAATGTGCCTTGTCCCATCATCTACGGTGCGGTGGTCGACTCTGCCTGCCTCTTCTGGGAGGACAACTGTGGCGAACCTGGGGCATGTCGCGTCTATGACCCGGCCAAGTTTCGCATGGTGTTCCACGGCGTCACAGCCGTTATCATGTTTGTGGCATTCCTTGTGGACGCTGTTGTCTGGTACAAGGCCAGTTCCATCCACATCCACGAAGAGGAAGAAGCGAGAGACGCCACCATCACAGCAGCAGTGAGTGATGTGGCTTCGTCGTCTCCACAAGCCCCGACGGTGCTCGCTGAAACCGAGTCGTGCGTGTGAAGGATGCACCTGCTACCATCGCTACAAGAGTTCAGAGCTTTTGCGTCAGGTTCCGTGACGCCATGGTTACGTCAGGCCTCTGACTCCTCGTTTTGTTTTCGTTTCCACCTGTTTCGATGGAACCAGTTTGAGCATCGCTTGTGACAAGACCCACTGGATTATTGGTGCAGCAATTGTTCAGTCTACACCATGCTTACAGAACCACCAGTTGAAAGAAGCACTCTGTGAGCTCGTCTCAGCACTTTGCTACGGCAATCGCGACAGCCCGAGGCCATGTATTACGTGTGGGGACAAGAAAACACCGCCTGTCCAAAGTGCCACTCTTGCCTTCCGCTTTAGATGTAAGCCCCACCGTTTCGTGGAATGAGTCATCCTCAGCCGAGTTTGGCAGCATAGGTTTTCCAAATTCTACGTACACGTTGTCTGTTAGCATGGCCCTATGTTGCAAGGCTGACCGTGCAAGCAATTGAGTCATGGCAGGAGTTCGGTACTAGCCAGTGGACTTCTATTTTTTCAGAGCTGCTGCGCAGAATCGGCAAGACAGAGAATATAACTCTAGACACTTGTGGGATGCACAATTGCACTTTATTTTGAAAAGTCGCACAGTTTTACACTCCATGGATGAATGCAGGGCTGTTGCCAGCATGGACTTTAATAGGGTTTGTTGCTCCAGTTTGAGTACAGAGAAGAGGAGTTTGTTTTGTATAGGAACGCCTACATTCTGTGTGTGTGGCTCTTGTGGTGCAGTAGTGCATTCGCTCCCCCAACTGTGGGAGTTCTTGTTGCTGGAGCAGTGTGAGAAAGGCAGCTTTCTGAATGTGCACCATGGACCTTGTTGTTTTGGAGATCACTGTTACCCTGTTTTTTTTTTTTTTCATCTAGAGTTGTTGAGATGCTGAGTTAGTTACTTGAGCAAGTGAGAGAAAGTTGAGTGAAATGGTTTCACTGGAGTATATATTGCATTGCAGAGATGCGAGTGTTTATTACACAGAGCGCTGGGCTGTCATCTTTGCACACAGTTGGAGAAAAAAAAAAAAGAAACGCACAACTATGGGAGAGTTTTGTTTCCTGTTCCCTCCCCTCTCCTCCCCCATCTATTTGTGCATATAGTGTCCCCTTCCCACGCTTATGAGTTTAGTAATATATGAGACCCGTTCGACAAAGTAGTGTTCCTTTTCTTTGGGTGAGAGTCATCCAGACTGTGTCGTGCAGTGCTGTTTATAAGCTTTTTCTGACATCAGACTGAGGCATGGTTATTATCTATCACAGCCCCTGGCATGTAAAGTTTGTATTGATTAGATTGCAGATGCTAAAGTTGCACCGAACTCTTGCATGTTTCCATTATCTGTTTAATAATTTCATTAAACATTTTAAAGGTATCCGTAATCTTAGATAATGATTGAAGCTATAGAATGTTTTTTTTTTGTTAGTACCATTTGCAAATGATGAAACAGTGCACATGGAAATTTCAGATTTCTCTGTTAAGCTCTGTTACTTAAATTAAATCAATACAGTACTATGTATTTGCCTACTTGAAGTCTGAAGGTTTATACTTACCCCTATTTGCCCACATGCAGTTGCCCAGGCAAATCTTAAATGTCGTAGTCCTGTGGCAAGGGAACTCTTTCTACTGAAATTTATTTAATTCACTTGGGCCTTAGTATTCTTCTCAGTGAAAAAGTAACATTGGGGTTTTCTGCTTTTAGATCTTTTAAATAGTGCACCAGAATGTTTCTCGTGCCACTAGCAGTCGGTGCAGCTTTTTTAATGGAATTTTCTTATATCGTTGCACGTTCACAACATTTTGTGAGCATACTTTAAGACACTTGTAGTATACTGGTTAACTTGAGTGGGGAGGGCAAGTTCGTGGAATTGTTACAGTTATGTTTGTGTACCGTTAGTTCCTTACCAGTCGTTCCTTACCAGTCGTTCCTTTACACTCTGAGGCATACTTTCTTGAAGCTCAGTATGGTCTGCCACGATTGAAAATGCCTGTTATTTTGCAAATATATACAACTGAATTCATATGTGAAAGGAATTAGGGCTATTCTTTACTTCATAGATGTTTAATGAATTCTCAATGTGGTAGTCTGTTCAAATGATCAACTGGGTGTTTTCTTTAAACAAGTGGAGCACATGCTGAAACTTACAGTACACTCTTAATGATACTATTTCTTGAGTAAGGTGAAATGGTGCATTGCCCTTGGTGTACGGTTTAATTGGTACATAACCCACAAAGACATGTTGCCAGATAATTTCTTGCTTGCCTTGTTCATGCTCTGTAGTGAGGTAACATTGAATGATAGTTTGTATTTATCAGTAGGCTTATAGTCGGCAATTGATGTCCGTGATGCTACTAGATTATTTTCACCTCCTTCTACCACCCAACATCACTACACCAATACTTAGCTGTTCTTACATAAATGAACTGTACAACTTGTCTGTGGCAGCGCTGAATCAAGAATGTTCACTTTCCCAATAAAGGATATTGGTTGGACAGTCAAATCTTTAGGTAACAAACTAGTGAGGGGTATAACAAAATATCATATGTAAGAAAGTAAATCTAGAACATTTCTTACTGATAGTATCATGAAATAAATGCATCTCTTAACAAATGTCAGACACGATGAAAATATCACTTTGAAAGCAGCGTTGTTATGAGATTTGACTGTACAGCTTACACAACTTTAATTGTAGCATTTAACACAATATCAGGGTCTCTCTCTCTCTTCTGTGTTGTGAGTTACAACTGTACATGTGCATAACTGTAACTGTACACACGTACTTCAGGTGTGATGTGGGCTTATGTATGTGTGATGTGAAATTGTAGGTATTGTCCCCTGTATGCCCACGTAGAAGTGCACATGTGAGCATTGATATGTGGGAGTTCACTACTGCTTGACGTGCTTTGCCATAAGCATTCCCTCTCCACAAGAAATCTACAGAAGAAAAAAATGGTGCTGTTGATGGATTAATGTTAACAAATCAAAAAAGGGATCGTTTTTGTAAATATGTACGTGTGTTTGTAAATGTGTATGTTTGTGTGAGTGTTAGTTGTTGCTGGAGATGTGTTATAGAGAGTTTTATAACATGTGGCTTAAGAGACATCTACAGAAGAAAGAAATTAAGCATTCTTTTTTTTGGCAAGCCTGTTGAAACATTTTTCACCAAAGAGACATGTGTGCTTACGAAATATGAATCATGCCGTGCTGTTAGCAGCGAGAGAAATTGTTTCTTCTTTTTTTAGCTTCTGCAAATAGAATGCTTCTTTTAAATATGTTTTTCATAGTATTTAACCAGCACGCTTACCATACAACATTGCATTGTTGAATCTGTCCTGTAGATGTGCTTGAAGTTTGAGGTTGAGTTAAGCTTTTATATTCTTTAAACTTTTCTGAAAAAGCATTTCCATCAAAGTTGTATAAATCATATATTCTGCTTTACAATTAGGAAAAATTCAGTGCACGAAAGCTGGGACATAAAACATACGCACACTTGAAATGAAATTTCAGTGCTGGGTAATGCACAGGAGCATACAAACAACTTATGGAGTGTTATTGGAAAAGCAGTTGTAACACGACAACATGCGTATATCATATTCTAAACACCCGATATCAGTGCCTGCCTAATTTGTGCTTTACAACATTTTGGTTTGCAACATTTTTCTTTCGTTTATATTTTCCGTCACAAAGACGCATGCTGTGCGCCTGGCATACATCTTTGGTTGCAGTGAGCTAGGGAGGCCAAGTTAGTTGAGTGCTTCTCTTTGAGAAACCCTATTTTTGTAAGAAAAAAGAAAATATAAACACGCAAAGTATAGTATAGTGGATGGGCGGAAGGTCATATGAATAAATAATGTCGCTTTATTAACCAATGAGTAAATTTCTGGCACAAGCGTCAGTGTATTGTAACTGTGAACAGAATCAAGAGTTCACACAATGTTTACATTCTAAGGCAGAGCAGTTTGTGAAGGCGTAGCAAAATAATAGTCACATTGTTTATTCAGGTGATGAGTGTCATAGTGCTTTGTTTATACATACTGTTTCTTTTGATGCACACACGGTGGTGTATATGACGATTAGCATTGACGTGTTTTAGGAGTTTTCAGTGAGGTTATTCCGAGCAAGTCGTTTTTTCAGCATGTTGGTTATCGTTGTTTCCTTTCTTTTCATTCTGTAGCATTGGCCCTGTATGCCGAATACTCCGAAATTCTTAATGCAAAATTGTTAAATGGACCATTTGTTGTCAGAATTGTGAACACAAAAATAAAACACACCATGCTGACTCTTATTGCCACTTATTTGTGTCTTTTATTGGCAGTTGGTCACTAAGAATCTGGTTGATGCCGATAATGACTTTGATGCTTTTAAGTTAATATATGCATGCCTATGTATATCCCACAGAGGCATGGCCACCTAGCCAGGATGGTATCCCCATGTTAAGGCATGAAAGTTGCCAAAATAGCTTCGACTACATATACATCCTGCACATTTGTGTTGCAATGAAGGCAACATTAACGCTAAATCCTTGCGTTGGGTTTCTGCTGCACTAATGCTCTTTGCGTGTCCAACATTACTAAGCAATGTTTGAGACATCACTAATAAACACTGCCACAGCATTACTCCATCAAGGTTGCTATAACTGGCAATATGTACAGTGCAATATTCACTCAGAACATCAAACAATGTGTCATGCACTTGGGGAAGAGTTGTGTGTGCGCAAAATGCTTCAGTATGTGAAACTCAAAATTCAGCGTTTAAGCTGCAGAGTGGTTAACGTTTCTCTGGTACTACTGAAAAGTCTCCAAGGGCCCAGTACCCTTAAATATTTCAACTAGTCTGACTGGTCATAACTTTACGCAGTTGAAACGGTGCACACCGCGGAGCAGAAAAGCAGTTTATACAAGCCATGTTTTGTTGACAACTGGTGAACTAATCGTAGTGTAGCAAAGTATTGTTATTTTGCTGCAAATGACCTCTTTGGTACAGGGCCTAATGTGATGACGTCTCAAAGGCCATGAGCTTATGCTTCCTTTTTTGTTAGAATCGTAATTCCGAGTGCGCAAAGTGACCCATCTTCAAGCGCTAAAGCTGTGAGCCATCTTCTGAGAGGACCATTGGTCACTGCAGCAAGGGAAGATCTGTGAGCATGAATTAATACAGGTAATTCGATGTGGCTGGATAGAAGCAGAGGTGTGGCACGACACATGTGCACTTCTGTGAAGTACGATTGAACAAGTACAACTAACAACAGCGTGATTGGGAGTTGGAAACTTAGTTAAGAAAGGAACACAGACTTAGTGACTGTTGCTGCAAGCGTAGTCATCTGCAGGGTCCGCCCCACATGAGAAGGGGCCAATTCTCATCAAAGCAACCTCCCCAACCCATCACTATCTGGTCACTTAGAAAATTGCCTCTGTATACAGCTGAGAGTTTGCGTTTTACTTTTAAAATGGGGCATATAAAAGGTGTTTAATAATTTACACAAAGTGGAAAGTTTAAGCACATCTGAAGTCTCACAGAGAATTGTTTATTGCGACACCATTTGTTAAGATAGTGGGGTTCTAAGGCGGGCAGGTTGAGACCATGCTGAATCGTGTCCCACGCCAGGGGGCTGGAAGTGTAGTAACTATACTTATTTTTGTGGTTACCAGCATTCCGACACTTTCTCCAATTTCTTGTGACATATGCATGCCTAGGTTGGCTGCAGTGTAGTCATTGACAAAGCGACTGTGGCCGCATGACTTCTCACTGTTAAATGTCTATTTTACTTGGAATAGACCAATTCATGGTCAATGCTCCGAAATGGATGTAAGCGAATAAGGCTAACAGTACGTATACACACACACAAATTGCAGGAGTCGTGGCCAGCCAGGCGCCGATGGGAAGATGTGGGAATGCGCATTGTATCTTGTGCATACTCGTGCTAGTGGAGGCCCATGCCTAGGGCTGGCGCTGTGTTGTGGGCTATATTAGAGTGTGTCGATGAGCTCGCGAGCATTCAAGGCACCATAGGCTATATCACAGTCGTGTACATAGGTCTATATTTTTGTCGGTTCTCCCCATTGTTTTGCTAGCATCTCCTTCTATTGACAGTTAAACATCATAATTTTGATCTATATGTAGGTAAGTGTAATATATTTGCTGAATCTCTTGAACCTAATGTGCCCTTGGTAGCAATGCTCACGGGGATTTATACTCTCTCTTCTAGCCATGGAGGCACAAAGCGAGGATGTAGGCTGGAAGGGGGAGGGGGCGTGTTGGAAGTAGTTTGTTGTTCACAACTCCTAAAGAAGCAATCAGACAGCCTAAAGTACTGCAAGCACGGACGAACCATTTGATTGCATTCCATTTAAATCGCATGCGCCTTCACACTCAAGCACTATAAATTCAATTGCTATTTGTTTGCAAGATTCCTTGCTTTTCAAAACTAACTGAAAGGTAAAATGTGAGTGCGCCTCTTGATCCTTATCCGTCCTGCGAAGAGCAAAAATACTTTCGTATTGTCGATATTTAATTGGTTAGGCAGCCAACCTGCGGAGGTACGTGTGTAGCAAAAGAGGGATATAATCTAGTCAGACAAAGTAATTGTGGGAGAAAATAGAATACGTTTAAGTACAGAAACACCGCAGCGCTGTTTTGAACACAGCCAGGAAATGGTGCCGATTAGTCGTGGAGGGTGCTGTGAACGTGTGAGCAAAATATAAGACTTTGATGAACGGAGTCGGTGAAATCGTCGATTTACTTTGTTATATCGAAATTTCATTATATCGAAATGCGGTCTTTTATGCTATGTATTTTCGGCGAACGATTCTTATTTACACGGAAATGCAATGTTATACGAACAGCAGTACTAAAAAACTATTTGAGTAACGTTTGCAGAAAAAATCTTATTGCAGCGGGGATCCGGCGACCACGGCTTGATAACGCGCCATCGCAACTCCCATCACAGCGGCCGTATGTCGTCGCTTAAAGCTAAAGAAACGCGTACACAACACAGTGGTAAGACGTAAGATAAGCGATAAGCAAAGCTATGGCGTCCGTCCTGCCACCACGGCTTATCAGAATCTCGGGTGTTTCTCAGATCGAGAGGGCGACGGCGATGTCGCGTTCAACGTACCGCTGCAAGCTACTCTTAAAAAAAAGAAAAAGAAAATAGTCGCTAGCAGCGTTACTATTTCTTTCTGGAACTGCTAGCGACCAATTCTTTCTTTTTATTGGTAGCTAGCGGTTCGAGAAAGAAATAGCGACGCCATTTTTTCTTGCCTATCGGTATAGCTAGCTAGATGGAAATTAATGAAATGCGTTGTAGACTTGTTGTGTGGGGTTTAACGTCCCAGAACCAGCTCTGATTATGAGAGACGTGGAGGGTTCCGGAAATTTTGACCACCTGGGGTTCTTTAACGTGCGCTGACATCGCACAGCACACGGGCCTCAACATTTCGCCTCCATCGAAATGCAGCCGCCGCGGCCGGGATTCGATCCCGCGACCCTCGGATCAGCAGCCGAGTACCATAGCCACTACACCACGCTGGCAGGGCTGCGTTGTAGACTGTATTTGCCGTTGATATATCGCAGGTGATGTATGTGCGTCCACCAAAAGTTATATCGCCTTCAAAATTTTGTGTCAGGCCTCCTCTAAAGACACGATATATGGACATCATGCTGTAAAAAGGCAAGTAGTTCGTTATGTCGAGAATTTCGTTATAATGAGGTTCACTATGTCGAGGTTGAACTGTATTATTGCACCGCACGCACCAGGGAATTTCGCAGTTTGGTTTCAAATGCAACTCGAAACCACTACCTGCTCTTCTTGCAACAAATTACGTCACTATGGGAGCACCGACTGTGTCGCATGCGGAAGAAATAGCATTGGCTGAAGTCGTTATTGAAGAAACATCCCCAATATGGCTTTATTTCTTCGTTTGGAGTCCATCAAATAAAAACAAATGTTCGTATATATTTTTAAGGACACCTGAAATGAAGTCAGCTGGCGACGTCGTGGATGCTCCTTCTGGCGTGGTTTGTCGAAAGAAGAGTAAGCGATTTCCAGCTGTATTTGAAACCAAATTGCGAATTTCCTGGTTCATGCAACAAATAATATTTGGCTCAAATGTTCACAGGAACGTCAACGAATGACCGCCACCGTTTTGTGGCTATGTTTAAAAAAATATGTTACAAGGCCTTTATAGTGCCACAGGAAGAGAGCAAAGCGGGATGCGCGACTGAAACAGGATTTAGTACAAGAGGTTGGAAGCGCGCAATAACCAAGGGGATGTACGTAAGCAAATTATTCCGACATGGAAAATAAGTTATACCTACCTCTCATAGAGGCACGCATCGCAGACATTGCGTCGTAAAGTGGAATACGCAGCACAGTTTAACCTCGATATAACGAAGTTACTAACTTCGTTATATCGAGGTTGTAAAAAGACAAAGTTTGTCTTTTTACAACGTCACGCCCATACAATACCATACAGTACCACGGCAGCAAAAGAATCTCCAGCAGAGGAATTGAAACTTCCGCTGGTGTGCCAGTGGCGAAATGTACTAGCCGAGCGCGGTCTTTTGTGGGCGCATCTTTGCGCGCGATTTAAAATGCGCTGCGCCGCCGACGCGGGGGAGCACCTTTCGCGGTCGCTTTTGGGGAAATGGGGAGGACCTGAATTCTTGCGTCCTCGCCACCAGAGCAGGTGGTAGACTGAAAGCATGCACTCAAGCGAGTGCGAACAGCGGCGCGCATGTTCCGTGACGTATAGAGCCAGACAGTCTACATGTGCCGTTGGTGCAGAGATGTGAAGAGGTATGCTGCACCGTAGCCACCCAAACCCTAACCGAAGAACAGTGGGAGCTCAATCTATTTAACCGTGACCCAAATGGACAGCACAACCTGATGGAACTGCCACGGGAGACTCGCGGCTGCATGGAATAAGGAGGCCACTATATAGGACGCTGAACTACTCGTTCAGAAGAAGCGTTTATTCTGTGGCCCGTGTTCACCAGTCTATACGTTCTCCTGATCTCTCGTTTCCGTTATAAACAATCGAATGGTAAGCTCTGTGAGAGGCCGTGATAAGAACAGTCCGTGGATCCATCTTCTTAGGAAGCGCAAGAACTAGAAAACCAAGAGACTCAAGAAAGACGAGACACAAGCGCTGTGTCTATTGGCTGTCTAGCTTTTGTGCTTCCATAAGAAGATGGATACGTACCAATTAGCCCGATTTAACTGTTTATTATGCTCGTGTACTAATCTGATATGAAGCATGGTATATAGGTACAAGTGACGACGAGGAAAAGGAGAGATCAGCTAAAGGTATAGATTTGTGAATTTCTCTCGCATTCAATAAATGCATTTATTACATCCTCACGCGGTTTCTTTCACTGTACCCTGGATTCTGGAAGCTTTTCGAAAACGAAGAACAGCGAGTGCTGCTGCGCGTGGGGCGCGGCCGCAGCCTCGCGCTGCAGCGGCTTCTGGCTTCGCACGTGAGCAACGGCCCAAGGCCAGCTGCTGTTCTCTTGCGAAGGCCGCCGAGCCAAGGGACATTTATGTTGTGCTCGGCCGCCGACTCTCAGGCCAAGCTACTGCCATCGGGCATGAACGTAAGTGCTATGGCTATGCCTGCATGACTGGCTCGTTCGTGCTTGCCACGTCTCATTAAAGTTCAGCATAATATCACAATTCCCTCGTGGGGTTGACTCGAATCCGTCTCGACAAGCGAGAATGTGACTCTTTCGAACGGGCATCGTCTCGGGCTCGCTAATGTAATACCCTCCTTGTGCAGCATGTTCTGTGAACGTCAAGAAAAAAGCGTATTCTGGGCGTCCTTCTGCCACACAACAATCGTCATCTCGTTTGCTCGTGCTTACGTATTTTCTAAAACTGTGTTGGCTACTTTCCTGTTGATATTATGTCCCGTTGGTATCCTCCCACGGTTGACCGGAGAGTACCGGGCGCGCGGTGGTAACGCTAGGACGACACACGCGAGATTATGTACGTTCTGCACATATCTATAAGAAGCAAAAAAGAAAGGTGAGGGGGGGTCACGTGACAATTTTGAAGCTTCGTCACTAGACATTTAGAGGAGAGAATCATGGGAAATGTGCTTCGGTCACGGGGTAAACAAGCGGTACGTTAATACACCGTCAAGCGCCTTTAAAGGTTACCACGTCCCAACAACCTCGAGTGTTCTGGCCACTCTGTGGCGTAATCCTACACTAGAGGCAAGGCCAACAAGGCGTCAGGGAGGGTTGCTGAGGCTAGCGGAATCGCGTGACGTTGCCTCATGGTTCTTTTTTCCTCCATATACTATTAGCTAAGGACTGCATATACATCCTCGAAGCAACATGCCGAATATGCTTACGTGGTTGCTCGCCAGTTCTTGATCACTGGTGTCCTTAGCGTAATCCAAGTTGGAAGAGCAGAGTCGCTTTCTACCGCGATGGCTGTGTGCTCTATTTTATGCTGAATTCTTTACTCGGTACTCGGTTCCACTGCTTATTGTTCGCTGATCAAGTTGGTGGTTTGGGTAGACCCTCGCTTACCGCTGAAGAGGCACAGAAAGGCTTTCGCATCGGATGGCGCATCACTGTCCCGTTTCAAAGGCGCTGGAGCGCTTTAGCAGTAATTGGGTGATAATTTATATTTATATTTATACTTGGTGACGTATAGGCCTGACCACGCTCGTAAAACGAACTAAAAGGCGTATACGCACGTAGTACATACTCTCTTTTTTCTGCTGTTCTTATGCGTTCTTTGCCTATACACAATCTTGCGCGCTGACCTATTTAAGGCGTAGAATAAGCCATATGAAAGCCACCGGACGAGCAAGTTCATGTGCCATGAAAGGCTTTTCTGTCGATGACGGACTCGTATGCTCTGCAGGAGGACTCAAAGAGCACCGGCTGCTCGTACCAAGGCGGCGTCGGCAGCCGCATACCTCCACGATCAGCGATGCGCCAACGGCCTCTGGGCAACTTCCTCCAGCGTCGGGCACCCACCGCCAGGGACGCGTTCCCAGAGACAGAGATCATGTTCCCGCTTCTTCCAAACAGTCAGATGGACGTCTGGAGTAGTGGAAACCCGCTGGACAGCCCTCCAGACTCACTGCGACGGCGTTCGCCCAACATCCGTATGCAGGGTCCCAGCTCGGCACCGCGCAACAGGACGTCCCGTGACGGCAGTTCGCACCAGGGCAGTCAGCGTCTGTTCACGACACGTGACAGTGGACCCACGAGAAGCGTGTCCAGCGGGTTCTTCAAGAGAATTTTTCGGGGAACACCGAGGAAGTACTCGGTACGTGTGTATATGCCAACAGTTTACTGTATGTATAGTGTAAGGTATAGGGGGTTTTTGGCGGTTCCAGCGTTGCCACCAGTGTTCGACAGAAAGAGGACTCGCAGGCCGTGCCATGTACACCTGATTAACCTGACTGACTGCAATGCCATAGCATTATGAGGATAAACCTAAGCTTGCTTGCAGTTGCGCTGCCTTCGAGATCGGCCGTTATATGCACACAACGCACTGCGTTGTCACGACGCCGGCCTGCTTAATTCGAATCTGCATAGGACGGCCGGCGAGTCTAGCGCGTCCTTTATCGCCGCATTCGATATCTTGACGTACAGTACAATGGGTACAGTGTTGAAATCGGTCTGTCTGGTGTCCTGCCGATCGGTCGATCGGTGCCTCAATGGAGGGAACCAGGTCTTGGAAACTGAAGAACGAAGGTTTTATTTGCATCAGGTAAACAACAGCAGTTCTGACCTAAAGGATGGGCAGATTGGACGAGTCTAACATATACGACAGGTCGGCAGTCAGTAGACTGACAGCAGTCCACTGATAGCCAACTACCTACAACTGACAACATGGGAGTGCTAGTCTCCACACTTCCAAGACTTGGGTCGCACGTGCGGAGAGGATCGCGTTTTCTTCGACCACGCGCGCTTTCACTGGCGCTACACGCACACTATCAAGTACGGGGTTGTCGGCGGTTCCAACGCTGCCACCACTTGATATATATACGGCGTCGCCGACACCCCTGTTTCGCCAGCTGTATGTATTGGCTTCCCCGCTGTCGTAGCCCGTTGCCACCAATCGTTTCCATCGGGTACGAGGACATACCCAGTGTAGGGTACGAACACAAAATAAACTAGGATTGATTTACAGCAGAAAGGTTGGAAGTTAATGGAGACTGGCTCCTATTGGGGTGGCTCCTTGAAACTGGGCTCAGCTCTGGTTTCAGATTACAGGAGTCATGTGTGGCTTTTGAGAATGTCTTGTATACGAACGCTGCAACCCAACCGACGTGGTCCTCTGTTATTTGTTGTACGATAACTGCCATTACCACTTATTTGCATAATCCGCTTCCTCCTATTCGATCGACACATGAATGTAGTCAATTCTTAAATGTGCATCTTAGGTCACATAGAAAAAGAAAGGTGATCTCTCCCGAGAGGTCTTCGCAGCTATCTAGCACAGTCGGTCGCTCGGCCGGTCGGACGGGCAAAAGCCGCCTGAAGTTGTTTAAGCCTGAAGTTGTTTAAGACCGCATGCTAATAACACGCAGCGGTTGCGTCTATATTGGTACTACGCGACGTTGCCGCAGTGGGCAATCAATAACCATTCGCACTCTGCAATGCAGTTGCCGCCTGAGCCGAAGGGCACTTCTCCAGAGCTGAACTTCAGCGAAGTGATGATGCGATACCACGAGCAGTCACCGGATTCCGGCAATTCGCTTGGCTCGGCCACGAAGAAGTCAACTTCGGAGCGAAAGGCGATGCCTGAAGTTGTTCCCGCAGCGCCTCCACCTGCGCACAGGTACGCGTGCGGCTTCTATCTATCTATCTATCTATCTATCTATCTATCTATCTATCTATCTATCTATCTATCTATCTATCTATCTATCTATCTATCTATCTATCTATCTATCTATCTATCTATCTATCTATCTATCTATCTCATTGAAGGAATGGAGATGTCGGAAAAGTAACAATAGTATGTGTAAATCCAAACTAGAAGAGAAACTTCGGGGGAAGATGGATGCTTGAATCGATGAACAAATCGTATCTTGCGATTTGTTCATCAATAGTATGTGTAGTAAGATCTCGCGAACGTTCCTGTAGTTTATGGGATGCAATGGTGGCTACAAATTTTGAACGTAATTAGCATATTGCTCAAACTGTAGAAGGATGCTTATTTCTGCTGTAGCGGTATACATTAACCGGTTATTAGCGAAAGATACGCGCAGCGTGCGGAGTAGCTTTGATATAGTAGGGTGAATTTATGGTCACCAAGTTCGCTTATTTTCAAATTTGCCTACCATACGTGGTTCGCAGGATGTTGACGTCTGAAGTGCGAGACAGCGCACCAACACTAAAGAAGATAGGAAAGGAGACAACACAAGCACTGTGTTGCCTCGCTTTCTATATCTGTCCTCGTCTTGCTGACACTGTCTAGCACTTCAGAAGACAATTCAAAACCAAATCTACCGCGCACCATGCACTGCTGATTCTTGAACCATTCCCGACAAAGTCGTTATGCGCCTATAGTATTTCGTATCAGTGAAGGGGCATTTCAATAGACAAGCACGATGTGAGTGGCGTGTATTTGCGCGTGCATCAATACATCGAGACTTCATAATTTTTGACGTGTGACGTTCACCTAGGAGAGGACTGCGTTCGACACTCGCGTTCCACAAATCGCCAATACTAAAGGCTATATCGACTTAGCACGCTCTGCCAGTACGTTAATTATTATCCTAGTTAGGTTCCGCACGCACACAGAAGACGATTGATGTGATATCTGTGTTAATTCGTACAGCACAACAAGAAAAGGCAAGGTATATAAGGATAAGCGTGAATGGAAAACAACAGTGACGCAGTTTAGCCGCTATAGGTGATGGTATACTATGTGACGAGACTACAAGATACACTGATGCTTGCATCGAAATACTTGCATAACAATTGAAAATTGCCACGTTCCGCAGCTCTAGACGTTGTACAAAAGATCTAGAGCTATAGGGATCTTAGCGGTCTCGTAGCTCAACTCTTGGTGATGATAATGTATTGCACTCCACATAGCGATATACCGCGGGCGCATAGACAATTGAAACGCGAACCTGTACTGCGCATCGCGTGCCGTGTAACTTACTTTACTATGTGAACACAACATGTAAGCTAAGCATAAGCATTTAACTTGCATTTAATGTTCTTGCACACTAAACTGACTTAACAGTTTTCTCCTCTCCTGCGTGTTTCTCACAAAGAGATCTGTTTTTCGCAGGAAGAAGAGATTCACGGCTCACGAAAGGAAGGTTAGTTGCTTACATCAAAGCGTTATCTACAGTGCACGATAACAATAGAAATGCACGATATTCTTTTTCTCTTATTATTTAGTGAAAATTCTTTTCTGTTTTTTCGTCACTTATGTATTGTTCCACTCTACGCAACGCCCTAAGGCGATGCAGGTAGTCTGCAAATGAATGAATGAATGAATGAATGAATGAATGAATGAATGAATGAATGAATGAATGAATGAATGAATGAATGAATGAAGCTGCTGCTTCAATGTGCTCAATTTTTGTGGTGGATGCTCGTCAGCGATTTTTTTTTTTTTACATTGATATTGTTGGGCAAGCAGTATCATTATCGACGCCTCAGTGCCTCCATGAACAACGCTTTTGTTGCAATGTAATATTGAAGGCTGCGATATGGGCTTCTGAGGGGTTTTGTGGAAACGAAAGCAGAAGACAACGTGGTGTCAAGATTCGAACGTTGGGTCTATCTGTCGAATTATGTTGGTTTAGAGTTTTATTTCGTCCCCAAACTACTTGGTGTTCGCGGACAACCTCGCTTCCTGGTAATCCGCCAACATGAGAGGGCCGGAGTGGTGGAAACCGCATGGAAATGCACAGATCTCGACCATTTAAGCCAAAAAAGCAGCGCAGCGCTCTCGCCTCAACGTGTAACCATATCATACAGGTGGCGAAACAAGTATCTACATCATAGTTTGGCACAACAAGTAATCACATCGTACAGTAGGCGAAGAAAGAAAGCAGGACAACACAGTCACCGCAGCAGTTTACCTTCTCATACAGTCGGCGCAGAAGAGAGTAAGCCAGTTGATGCTACGAGTAACCATGCCGCAGAAGCTATCGATGGCTAAATCATGGCTGGCCTCGGCCGTAGTTGAAGTGACCACTAACGTCAACTTGATTATTGTCGGCTGGCGTTTCCAGTGGAATCCTATATAGTACTTCTCTACTATCTGGCAGTTCTCCAACCGGGAGATTATGCTTAAATCGTTATTCTCACACTGTTCTATGGTGTAAAACGAACTGTTACCCTCGGTGTTTATTCATTGAAAATGCCTCCCCCGATCTTTAGATGGTGTACGTCAAGATCCTGCAGGACGCCCTCAGCAACCAAGATTCGTGTCCCAACAGCGCCCTTATGGTGACGCCTGACGTGGAGAGTGGTTGGTTCTTGGTCTCCTTCCACGTGTGGGTGCGGCATGATCACCAACCGCTCAAGGACGCCGTGGCCGCCAAGCGCTTCCCCAAGCCGGGCGCCACCTACTTCGTGCATGGCGGCACGGGTACACTCTGACGCCCGGCCTGTCGAAACACCAGAATTAAAAAGAGACTCGGTGATCAGTGGCCGAAAACGAGGTCGGTTTTGGAGACGAGTAATCGTCGTGGCAACGTGCTGCAACAGCAGAACACATGACAGGTTCTGCTGTCTGCGTGCACATACATACATACATACATACATACATACATACATACATACATACATACATACATACATACATACATACATACATACATACATACATACATACATACATACATACATACAAGCACAAAGCATACTATAGCAACCTATCGGACTGAAGGATTAGAGCACGGGAAGGACGATACGCATTTCTACTCACTTTGCAGCGAAGCCACTGCGAGCTTATAAAACACGTCGAGTGGTACGCTTTCCGCCGCGACAGAATAACCGACAATCATGGAGAAGGCAGGCGGTGTCTTGAATGGCGCGAGACATTAGGCTAACTTTCGGTAGATTGACTCGCGCGCACATCACGCACCCAATGCGACTACGGACCGCGCTTGATTTCTTTCTTTTTTTTTAACGTGTAGCTAATACCCGCATATCCAATGCGGTGGCCTTCAATAATTTTCAGTAATTGTAGTCTAACGGTTAAGAGACACTTTTCTCTGCTAAACTTATGCTCTGATATGCTATCTGCCTCACGCAATTATAAATTTGATGTTTTGTACATAATTTTTATAGGGGATTCTTTTTATTTTTGTATCAACCCCCGTACGGAGTTGTATCGAAAGTGTTGAGCAACAAAAAGAAACATTATGTGGCTAGGTGCCGGCACTATAATGTATAGATGCGCACCACTCCAGACTTACCATCACACATATACAAGTTACCACCCAAAAATATCAAAGGTATAGTGATAGCACAGATGTAGTATCTTCGACATTGTCCAACACTGCACGCGAGTGCACGTCCGTGTATAATGCGTTCTCAGTACCCGTTAAAGAACCCCACGTCTAGTCCTATTTTTCGGAGCCCTTCCCTGCGGCTTTTCTCTTCTTTCCATTCTTTCACTCCCTTACCCCAACGGACGCTTAGATGTGCTCCCGACATAGGCCGCAGAAAACAGCGTCCTTTCCTTACTTAAACCATAATTATGCATGTTTAGAATAACAGGTAAACGATTCGGAGTGCATCGTACTTAATAGGGCAAAGCTCAGTACACCTGTTCCTAAAAGAAGCCACGTGAATGGGCAACCGAAGTACCTAGCGTGAAAGATGTACAGTACATAGTCAATGCTGTGAACCAAAGTAACTGCTCTGAAAGCTGTACCTAGTGCGGAGCAGTGATTCGCCTTCGTTTATCGTCGGCGTTTTCGATTTTTTTTTCGCTTCATTTGACCTCATTATGTGACTATTTACCCTTAATGTCTGTCCTTTATTTCAATATCCCAATCTGGTTTATCTCAACCGTTATTAATCTGCATCCATTTAGTTTATTTTTAAGCGTTATTGATCGGTTTTGTGCGAGTTTATCGACATATGTAAACTTTTGTTGCTGCCGCGCAGCGATTCGCCTGTTTTAAATGCGAAGCATTTCTTAGCGAACTTCGGCGAGTTTGAGCGTATCTATCTATCTATCTAGCCGCCTACGATTTTGTGCTCTTCTGGCCGTTTCGCTAATCGGAAATTTAAGAAAATTGGTATGCCACATCATGACTACACGACGAACATAAATGGCAGGTCATAACATGAAAATGATAATATGCATGTCATGAGCGGCATGATTTACATGCCACGGTCTTGGTGCTCTCCTAGCCGTTTCGCTACTCGGATGTTTACGAAAATTGGTATGCCACATCATGACTATATGAAGAACATAAATGACAGGTCCTAACATGAAAATCATGACATGCAAGTCATGAGCGGCATGATTTACATGCCACGGTCTTGGTGCTCTCCTGGCCGTTTCGTAATGGGATGTATGCGAAAATTGGTATCGCCCTACATGACTGCCTGGCGAACATAAATGACAGGTCATAACATGAAAATCATGATCTGCATGTCATGAGCGACATGATTTACATGCCACGCGTTTTGTTAACGGGGACGTATACGGAAATTGGCATGCCACAAAATGACTGCATGACAAACATAAATGACAGGTCATAACACGAAAATCATGACATGCATGTCATGAGTGACATGCTTTACATGTCAGTCTTAGCGCTCTCCTGGTCGTCTCGTTAATGGGATGTATACAAACATTGGTATGCCATAATATGACTGCATGGCGAACATTAATGACAGGTCCTAGCATGAAAATCACGACATGCATGTCATGAGCGACATGATTTACATGCCAGGCGTTTCGTTAATGGGATGTATACCAATATTACTATGACACAACACGACAGCATGACGAACGTAAATGGCAGGTCATAACATTACAATCATGACACGCGTGTCATGACCGGCATAATTTACATGCCATGGTCCTGGCGCTATACTGCCATTTCTTTAACTTCATATGTACAAAACTCGGTATAGTGAGACAACAATGTACATCCATTTTGCGTACCTTTGCGCGCTTCGCATTTCCTTGATTCCTAGTGCACTTGGGATCTTGCAATTTTTTTCCATGTGTTTATCGCTGGCGTTTTCGAATTATGTTCGCTTACTTTGATTTCATTATGCGATTGATTACCCTTAATATTAGTGTATCTTTCGTTTTATTATGCTAATCTGGTTTATTTAAGCATTCTTAATCTGGATTCATGTTAACCGTTTTTGGTGAGTTATTAGCATGTTTTGGCGTTGCTTTCAACGGCTGTTTTCTGAGCTTGAGCACGACGTGAGCGGACACCGAGAGCCCGAGCCCCTAAAGTGCTCCTCGTTTAAAAGGTCCAAATAGCGTATCTTTTTAGGGGCGAAGCTCCTTAGGGTGTGGGTCGTTCCCCCCTCTGTATTAGTAGTATGTAGCCACCTCGCACCGCCGGGAGGCTCGCGCTCGCCCTCGGCGCGTGCCTCCCGGCGCGCGAGCTCTCTCACTCTTCCATCTGCTGTCTTGTGTGTGAGAGAGAGAGAGAGAGAAAGGCACGCGTTGACTGTGGAAACGCTCTTTCTTCGATGAACGCTCTACCAGCTCGCAAAGAAGGAGAACGCGCCCTCACCCGCGAGAGACAAGCGCAGGCAGCGTCTTCTAGCGAGTTTCTTGATTGAAAAATACCGACTGCTCGCGCTGGAGAACCGTTCACCGGCCACCCACCCACCCACCCACCCACACACACACACACACACACACACACACACACACACACACACACACACACACACACACACACATATATATATATATATATATATATATATATATATATATATATATATATATATATATATATATATATATAGGCACTGGATCTTGACTTGCAATGAAGTGCCGGTGGGAGATTTCACTTGTGCGTAGTTGAACCATAAGGATTCGTAGCGTGCACGTTAACTAAATTAATCCGGAACTCGGCACGATCTACGATGAACCTCTGGAGCTTCGCCCACTCATCATCATTCACTCCGTGGATCTGCTGTGGATTTTTTTTTTTCTGACAACACTGCCAATTTTACTACCAATGATGCATGTATTAGCGAGCGAAGTAGAATATATGCTTAGTTTTTGAACGGTAGAAGGCAGGTCTTCTGGAGTGAACCAAGGTGCAGTGAAAACAAGATACCATGTAAACAAACGCGACACTGCCTTGAAACCCACCGTCTTGTGACACATCACGCGATAGAGGACAGTTGACTCCATTTAACGTGGATCATAAGAATGTTCAATGAATGGAGATTTTTCCAGGTGTACAAAAAACGTCTATTCATTCTCATAATGTTCCACAGCGTCCACACTTTGATATCACTTTAATAGGCATCACTCTGACAAGGAAAACTGGTCGCTCATTGTTGTTACAAGAGTTCAAACTTCGGGGGCAGAATCAGATTTTGTTTATTTTTCTCGGATATGCTCATTGCTGGATGCGGGCCTAGAATGACAACTTAGACACTTGCAGGGTTTCTGTTAAAGGGTATTAATATTCTCAAGCCATTTAAATGGCGTAAGAGTGGTGTACTTCCCGAACTCGTTTTGAATAAAACTTATCCCTTCACGTGCTTGTGTTTTGCTACAGTAGTCGAAATTGCATACGTGCAGCCTAATATGACTGCATTTATATATTAAATCTGCCAGTAACTTCAGATGGCCAGGTATGTTGATAGTCTCAAGCTGTTTTCAGCAACCCCTGTCATTATCACCTATATTCAGGTCTCGACACGACTTTGAGATCTTCATAGTGGACGACAAGCATGCTGACAGAAGTGTGTGTTATTGTTCATGGTCGCCGACGCTCTCGCAACACCGAGAAGGAAACTTCATATCACCGAACCACATTTGTCGTTCAGCTTTATCGTGACCTCGTCAATACACCCGCATTCCTTACCTGTTTACACTCATATGCAGAGCTCACGTGAGCCTTCTAAGCGTCAAGGCCCTATAGTCTCGTGCGGCACCTGATCGCGAGCAGCAAAGGTCACCCCGATAGCGCGAGCAGCTATGCATGCGCGGCGCGCAGTGCCAGCTGCTCTTTAGATAAGGGAGGCAGACCCTTCCACCTTCCCCCTCTCCTCCCCACTCTCTGGTGATCCCGCAGCCGTGGGTCTCGCGATTGAACGACGCCGCGGCAAACGTATACACCTGTATAACGTCGGCCAGCGCGCTATCAAGCCTAGTCTACGGTTGCGCGTTGTTTGTCTGGCGCGTTTCTTCTTCACCGGGCGACGCTGCGGCGATCTGCTGTGTCTTTCGGTCGACATGCCACTCGCGGCGACTGTCCGATTGTCCTGCCGACACCGCAGTAGTCAACGCTACGACGGTGCCCTCCGCCTACTGTAAGACCATCTTCCCAGATGCAGCAGGAAGCGAACAACAGAACGGGCGCTCAGCCGCCCGTGGTCGAAGCTCTGCTCGCTGACAAGGAGACACAGCCGGGGACAGCGAAGGGAACGCCGACGCTTACGAATGCGCGATCGGCAAGTTCCGCGTGCCCCTGCTCCGTCGTCTGGTCACTCCCAGATGCTTCCTGCTCCTCTTCTGCATCCTGGGAATCCTGCAGGGGGCCTACAGGACCTACTTCATCGGCGTCCAGTCGACGGTGGAGCGGCGCTTCGCGATTCCGTCCAAAGCGATGGGCCTCGTGCTCACGGCCGAGAACATCAGTCCAGTGCTGGCCGTCATTGCCGGCTACTACAGCGGCGGTGAGAACTACAACCAGCCGCTGTGGTTAGTGTTCGGCATGCTCACGGTGGTGCTGAGCTGTGGTCTCTGCGTGCTGCCCCACTTCGTGTTCGGGCCGGGCCTGCCCATGGCGCTTTCGCGCGTCGTGCCCGGTCAGGAGACTGTATCCGGGCTCCCATCCGGGGCCAGTAGCGTCACTTCGTTGTGCGGCCAGTCGAGAGATGATGAGGACTGCCTGTCCAACATCAACATGGAGGGCGACGTCACGATCTTCATCATGTTCATCGCTAACTTGCTCAATGGATTCGGTTCGGCCACCTTCTACGTTATCGGCATGACATTCATGGACGACAACGTCAGGAGGAAAAATTCACCGATGTACTTCGGTGAGGAAAGGCGACGAGAGTCTGTTATAATGGTTTGTGTTGATTCAGGTGATGCTTTCAGCCGTTGCTGGCTGCTGTCGTAGACGATCAAGAAAGCGTAATGTGTAAACCATGTAGTGCAAGAAAACGAAAAAGGAACAAGATAAAAGCTGGACCTTGTTCGTTTTTTTGCTTGATGGTTTCTACGTTACTATACTAGTACTCGCAAACTTCGTCCCTTGTTATGACCAAGAAAAGCAAATAATGGGCGTGATGCTGTGACCCGTGTATACGTTGCCTCGGTTACGCTGCATCAGGACGGAATTGCTCGAGGGAACATTCACCGATACGGAAATGCAGGGAAGTAGATGTATTTCGTTAGTAGATTTATTCCCTTACCTCATCCAGCGCCCGACTACCCTTTTCAAACCGTTGCTCTCTTTCGAGACTGTTGCGCATTACTGTAGCTTTCTCAATACTAATTTTTAGACCCAGTATTCTGCTTTGCCCTTCTCCTTCAGTGACCATGCTTTGCAGTTCGTTGCCTGAGTTCCTTAGCAAGGCAACTTCGGCAAATTTCAAGTTTCTGAGATCTTCTCCAGTACACGCTTCTCACCTGTTCGCACTCTTACACTCACGTGTTCGCAATCCAGGCCTCTGCGTACATCGTATAATAATTCAACGAATAGCATTGGCGATAGTGTATCTCCTTGTCTTGCGCCCTTTATTGTTATTTTATTGCTTTCTTTATGAAGGTCCATAGTGGCTATGTGGCCACTGTAGATGTGTATCCCAGTATTTTTACGCACGGCTCGTCTACATCGGAATTTCGTAATGCCCGCATGACTGCTGTGGTTTCAACTGAGTCAAATGATTTGTTGTGACCTATGATTGCTATTCTAGACAGCGGTTGGCGGTATGCCGAGCATTTCTCTATCTCTTTATTGATAGTGTTAATATGGTCTGTTTGTCGGTTAACCTTGCTTGGGGACTGAAATCTAATGCGGCCGAGTTTTGTTAGCGATATCCTTTGTAGATACTTTGTAGCGAACTTGACAGTATGTGACCGGCCTGTAATTTTCCAAGTCCTTGACGTCACCTTTTTTATGGATTACGATGCTGTTCGCATTCTTCCGAGATTCCGGTACACCAGACTTTATGGGGCCACATGGTTGCCGGCTTTTGCAGCGCAATATACCCAACATCCTTCACGAGATCTGCTGCTATCTGATCCTCACCACCTTGCGTGCACGCACGCACACGGGAGTTGCCTTATATTTTCTCACTAAAGACTCACTGAAGCCCATGGAAACACCAGCTGCGCTGTTGTGTTTTGTAGTGAACGGCTGGTACGTTGCCACGCGACGAGAAGGTGCCGCAGCTCCAACCTCAGAGGCAGCGTTGCGAGTTTAGCGAAGCTTCCCGGAAGCGTTCATTGTTAGGAGTAGCCACAATTTCTGCAGGATGTTGATTACATGGCTTTTTTTTTTCCCTTCCAGGTAGCACTAAGCATATTGACGTCGACTTACAGCACGGATTAAACGTCCAGAGATGTAGACTATTTCTGTTGAAGCATTTTGTTTGGGGTCGAGACGGCGATAGGAGGTTGCTCTCGCTTATCGCTTGCTTTGCTGTCACCGGAAGGAGGAAGAGAGGCCAAGTGCGAGGGGAGGGAGACTTAGAGGGCAGATGACAGCGCTTTGGCTGCTGACACGACAGCCTAAAAGTGATTTTGTTTTTCTGTCGTCGCCACTCGTGACGCCTCGGAGGGCTCTCGCAGGGGGGGGGAAAGTGGCAGGAATCTGCGAGGAATGCATACAACGGTGCCGAGTGCGGCGGTCAGGCTGTCGGCCTGCTTATCTCAAGTCTCGCCGACCTGCACGAGTGCTGATGAGATGATGCCCCTCTTGGGAGGCCATAAAATCGTCCTGCCTTTGCTTTGCCGTACTTTTCTGTGGCTCTCCCTTTACTGACCTTTACACTGAAAAGAAAGAAAGAAAGGGAAAGGGAATGAATAGTGGCAGTGTTATTGTTGTAATTTGTTATCGCGAGGGCTTCCACTGTCTGGGTGACGTTCTGCGCTGCGAGGTTGTTGCCACTCTGTAACGCAATTCCGTTGATGCGCACGTGTGGAAGAATGCTTCCCGTACATTAAAGTAGTCCTTAACTTGGTTAGTGTTGATTAAATACGGATAACGTGAGCATAACAAGCTCATTAACGTAACCAGCTAGCGAAGTTCGCACAACGAATTTTAAACTGTGTTTATTATGAACATTCATTCGTATGTCGTTGTTGTTGTTGCTGTTGCCGTTGTCTTACGTTGTTTTTCATGTAGTTTCCGTCTGGAGCAATTTCACCATCCTAAATTTTCTACCCAGCCAGACAGACTGCTGTCGACATGTTTACACTTAAGTTGCCGTTTTGAAGAATGCATTTAATCTTCGTTAAAGGATTTCAATTTTTAACTATCTTGTTTTGTGGGGTTTTACGTCCCAAAACCAGTTCTGATTATGAGAGACGCCGTAGTGGAGGGCTCCGGAAATTTCGACCACCTGGGGTTCTTTAACGTGCACTGACATCGCACAGCACACGGGCCTCAACATTTCGCCTCCATCGAAATGCAGCCGCCGCGGCCGGGATTCGATCCCGCGACCCTCGGATCAGCAGCCGAGTACCTTAGCCACTAGACCACCGTGGCGGGGCAATTTTTAACTATCTTGATGGTTTGGAAAAATACATATACAGAGCATGTTTTGCGGAATAGTTGAAATTAACTTTTATTAAACGTGGCTTATGCAGCCTTGGTAGCGCTTCATACAGGATTCATTAATACGGACAGATACTTGGCAGGTACTAATACCAACAGCTACTTGGCATCTTACGTCACGGTGGCGTCACGCTGACGTTGTGTGTGTGTGTGTGTGTGTGTGTGTGTGTGTGTGTGTGTGTGTGTGTGACTTTAATGCGACTGAAATTTCTAACCATTTGTTCGTATTTGGACCTCCTTGCTATATCTAGATTCGAATAAAACAAAAAGAAATCCAAGTCATCCGTCGCCGATGAACATTAATCTATATACAAGAGGCAGGGGCTGTAAAACTTTGTGGCGTAGCAACCAACTGATGCAGGAACTGCACAGTGGTCTCGCCACGCGTCCGTCTCAGCTTCTATTTTGGTTTACAGACTTTATTCCGAAGCTCAGACAGACAGACAGACAGACAGACAGACAGACAGACAGACAGACAGACAGACAGACAGACAGACAGACAGACAGACAGACAGACAGATTTGCTTCAGTCCTGTCGGGTGTAACGCGTGCAGCTTCAATAAACCTAGTTGGAGTACAGGGCCCTTCCTGTGTAATCTCTCTGCGTCCGTGTCTCAATTTTGTGTTGTTTAACAAGTGCGAACGATTTAGGGCAATGACAGCCTGCTGTGGGAGCGCTGTTACTGTTGTCCCGGTCGAATCTGCATGCGACATGTGCTGTACATTAAGGTAAAATACGCTTGGGCAGCACGATGCCCGCCCAAGTACGCCCAGCTAACCACGCCTGATGGCGCAGCACCATCAGCACAATAATTACTGGGCGCTCCTCTTAACTGGCACTTTCCAAGTTCTTCTCAGCAGAAGGCACGGTACACTTGTGCAAAGAGCACACGTTTTTTAGTGTTCGTGTACTGTACATGCTGTTGTGTATTGTAGACGTTGTTCTTTTATATCTTGCGCTCCTCTCCCTTCCAGGCACAATGTTCGCGCTCCGTCTGTTCGGACCCTCCATGGGCTTCTTCTTGGCATCGTACTGCCTGTCTCATTACGAGATACCTTACGGTGTGTATGAGTACAACCGTTCTTAAGTATGTGTCGGCTCTGTGCACGCCGACGAAGCCAATAATGTGATGACGTTTGAGATATGATGAGATTATTAGCGAAGTATACTAACAGCTTGTGGGGTATAGATCGGAATGGGGCTAACTGATAATTCTGTCATTGAACGTTAGGTAGTGACGAGCGGATCACGCGATGGACTTGAATATATAGATAGTTTAAAGCGAGAAGCCTCGCTTCATCAGTGCTCAGTTGTTTCAGAAACACATTGAGGATGTATGAAAATCGCATTAAATATATGTGAGGGAGCCCGACATCCTATGGCGTCTGATCTGCCATGACCTGGTAACAGTCGGAAATTTTGCGTATGCTTCACTTCCGATGTAGTGCCTTGTGCGCTCCAAATATTTTTTCGAGTACTTGACTATATTCAGAATTGGAACCTATACACTGGGCCTTTGCAGCAGCGGCTTCTCTCCGTGCATTTGCCCCATCACTTTTTCTCGATATCCCGAGCACACCGCCACAAGTTGCAGCAGAAGCCGCCACACGAAGTCCACTCTTATAAGCCTCTGCAGATTTATAGTAACTCTGACGCAGTTTGGGTTTATGCCAACGTATTTCCCAGAAGGATAAGCAGCCCAAAATTGGCATGGCGGAGTACTCTAGATCCGTGGTTAAGTATAACGGAGCCACAAATTAGGAAGAGATAAGGTATGACGGGAAATGGTTGGTGTAACCTTAAGGGACAAGAAAAGAGCGGAATGGGTTAGGGAACAAACGGGTGTTAGGGACATATTAATAGAAATTAAGAAGAAGAAATGGGCGTGAGCGGGTCACGTAATGCGAAGACAACCGTTGGTCGTTTAGGGTAACAGAGTGGATTCCTAGAGAAGGCAAGCGTGGCAGGGGGCGGCAGAAAGTGAGGTGGGCAGATGAGATCAGGAAGTTTGCGGGGATAAATTGGGCCCAGATAGCACAGGACAGAGATAATTGGAGATCTATGGGAGAGGCCTTTGCCCTGCAGTGGGCGTAGACAGGCTGATGATGATGAAGGTATGACTACGGGAAAGGAGTCTGAATAGTGTTGGTTAGGGAGCGAAGGCGTTGGCGTTTGCATAAATTGCGTGACAGTTTACCAAGTACTCTATTCCTGCTCTCCAGTGGACCCGGGAATCATGAAGAGGGACCCTCGCTGGATCGGCGCTTGGTGGCTGGGATACGCCTTCATCGGTGTCCTTGTCGTAGTCTTCTCAATACCGATGCTGCTGTTTCCCAGAAAGCTGTGGAAGACCAGGATTGCCGACGTCGACCACAAAGTCAGCCTCGCCTCTGGCACGGCGACCGTCGACGCTGTAGGTAGGATCCTTTCAATACGTAATGGGAGAAGGTGAGGCGTGCAGAGACGCGGACACAAGAGAATTGTCTTTAGTGTCCGTGTATTTTGCGCTGCGATGTACGGACCTCTGCCAGATGTGATGGTCAACGGACGCTTCTGGGCCTATATTAGAGGATACTGGTCCGCTGCCCGCGACGTCGCTTGCATTCTGATATTGATAATAAGAATTGAATTGAATCGCAACTGAGAACCAAAATGTGCTGTGCTGTCTGGTTCTCACCTCTTGTGCCCGTGCTTGCACGCCTTAACTTCTTTAATAATGAATACCTATCAAGTAGCTGAGCTTTACATCCTTCGAACCTTTCACTCTCCCTTATACGCTTGCTGGCTTTCACGCACGTCTTAGTCATCGGTCCTATACTCTGTTTAAGTAGCACCGTGCAGCATTGTGAAAGCTGCAGGCCTCTTCGACCAATCAGGTTGCAGCAATGGTTGCAGCAATCATTAGTTGAGTTCCTGCGTGGTGGTAGGGATGAGATCTAACGTCCTGCAAGAAAAGGAAGGCCGTCGTGTGTTTCACGGTACATCGATCCTGTGAGCCCAATTACCTGCCTAAACGATGTCTTTCAACGATATATGACTGGTTCACGGATCCACTTACAATGAATGTTTTAGTGATCCAGGATATAGACTGTGATTTCAGGAAGCACTGGAAGGTCGTATTTATGTCACGCATTTATTGCATACTCTCGCTGTAATAGCGGCAGTGTTAATTTTACCTCATTGGTGCTTTTGTTATTTGTTTTTTCGGCAGAGCTGAAAGAAGTGGTCAAGAGGCTTCTGCGTAGTCCGTTGTTCATCTGTCATGCTGCCGCACTCGTGTTTACTGTGAATGGCCTTATGGGATTCCTGCTTGCTACTCCCAAATACATGGAGACGCAGTACAGACGCTCGGCAGCTACGGCAAGCCTCTTCTCAGGCAAGTGACCATCGAGCACTTTGCTTCCTGACGAGGAAGAACGCCGTGCATGCCTTTCGCAGGAGTTGCGTGGTCCGGATTTCCGTATCCGATCTTTCTATAACACATCCCAGACAAGGCGAAAGTGTAAACAATGTAACAAGTTAATGGTATACAAGTTGTGAGGATGGTAAACTGGGCGAATTTGTGACGGGTTGCCTGTAACAACATCACTTTTGACACGGACAAGCAAAGCAATAAGCACAGGAAAGCAAATGTCTTCTGTCGCAGCGCTTCTCCTTTTCAGAAGTGTTATGCTCATACTGATATGTACTTGTACTTCATAGGTATGTCAACTGTCATCCAGATCTGTCACCTGAAGCAGGGGTGTGAGGATACGAAGTTGTAGGTTGGGGGTTGGTCTAGAGCTCCAATTTTTTAAAATTATTTAATGGAGGGTATTCTTTTTTTTTTTGGGGGGGGGGTTGTTGGGGGGGGGGGGTGTAAATCCCCTAAGGCTTCTTACATCTCGTAAATGTAAAGGACTTGTGAGAAAGCAAGTATACATTTAAGATCCTTGTTCCGGTCTACAGATAGTGCAATTGTTCGAGGTTCCGGCGAAAGATGTCCTTATATTGTTCATACAGTGCTGACGCGTTCACGATGTAAGGTTGACTTTGCAAGAGGCTCAGCGTTCATGGGATGGCGAGCAAAAGGGAGTCAGGTAGCTAGCTTACGCTTTGTCTTTCAGCGATCATGCATTGTTGTATAAAGTGCACTCTCTCACGTGCTTAATAACCACCACCACCACCACCACCATCGCTATACTACTACTACTACTACTACTACTACTACTACTACTACTACTGGTACTAAAGTGTATAGCTTTCCGCTGCAGGCTCGGCCTCTCTGGTAACCATGCTCCTGGCTGTTCTGTTCAGCGGCGCCGTGGCGCGGAGGCTGAAGCCTGGCGCAGGCATCGTCTCCGCCTACATCCTGGTCGTCGACGTGCTCCTGCTCGCCTGTTTCGGCGCCTCCCTGCTACTTGGCTGCCAGCAGCTGAACATGGCTGGCACGCCTCTGCCCAATGGCGAGTGGGTAACTCGATCACGTGACACGCGAATTCTATATAGTAGACAATTTTACAATCTCTCAGGTACCAAGTGTAACTGGGCTTGCTGTACAAGCTCGGACAAAACGAGAAAAAGGAACTATAACGCTCTGCATCTGTTCCTTAGCATATCACGCAAAAAGCGAATAAATCCGGTATTTAAAGATAGCGTGGATTGTGCAAATTAAACGGGGTAAAATCCTAACTTTTGACCTGTCTAAAAACAGGAAATGGGTGACTGTTATGTTTCAGTAAAACGTCGTAAAGTTAGCACTGATTGTAGGTGTGAACAGGTGGGCACGTTGTGGGGAAATAGACGGATGAACCGAGGTAACTAAAACCTGTCGCGGCCACTGGAGTGCGTTAGGTGTTCGCGGGAAGCGTGGATTAAAAATAACAGCGTCATATACATCCGCTTTGCTCTATCGTATGGGGGCCAGGGCTGTTTTCCTGTGACGAAAGCCCTAGGCAATGCTATGCGCCTTATCGGCAGCCATTTCCATTGAGAGCTTTAGAGTTCTTTATTCTTTTTTATTCCGCCGACCGTCGTTTTTATCTGTGGAGGGGTCAGTGATAAGACCTACGCGCAGCGTCTCTCACGAGAGCTTGAGGTGATATGAGCCATGGAATCGTTCCTCGGCTGTCACTTACTTTAAGTTGGAGAGATGTCGGTCTACTGCAAAAGCAAAGCAGAGCAAAGAAAGAAAGAAAGAAAGAAAGAAAGAAAGAAAGAAAGAAAGAAAGAAAGAAAGAAAGAAAGAAAGAAAGAACTGTGAAAATGGTGTCCTAGAGTTAAAAAGAAGAAACCGAACACACGGTCTCATAACGTAGAACAAATCACTGCATGGCCTAATAAAGAAGCAAAATTAGTGCTGCTTCTAACTATTGTGTTGAATTGCATCTTTATTTTTAAAACAAACTGTGTTTTACGTGACAATGCACTTCATCGACGATGACACGCGTCATAATGCGCAGAACTATGTGCGCTCCCTGTTTTATTTCTGACCGCGCAACCGAAAGCTCAGCACTTGGACGCTTCATTTTTGTGCATCGCATAGGAGTATGGTCACTACGGCAGGGACGTGAAGATACGACATTTTGTTTTGAAGCGCCGGTACATTATAGCCAATAATCCAGTGCGCCAATCGGTTCTTGGTGTCACCACTCTCAGTATACGGCCGGGACAGAGGCTGAATGTTGTATAGACAAATTTAGTAACACGCATGACTCTATGAATCCGCAGTATAAGACCTCGCACTTCGTATATAGCTCGTCCTGAGTTCTTGCACGAGGCGTCTTATATACTTGGAGAATCACTGCCATCATTTGTTGCTCTCTTTTTTCTCTAATTGATTTACGAATGGAACGCCTGGCCTGGGTATGCTCTATAAGGGTCAAGGATATCTTCTTTAGAGCACTCACTTGTAAAGCTATAACCTAAGATATTTCCCCATGCTATCCGCAGCACACCAGGTAGCTTATGATGTACACATTACGGGTGCGCCTGTTGACTGTACGCTCGCGTGATCCGTTAAGGCAATGTTCGGTCTTGAGCTCCTTTGTTATAAACATTTTATCTCTTGTTTTATACGTAATAAAGAATTGAGCACGCGGACACGCAGGTTAAACCTGGTCAACCAGTGCAACTCTCGGTGCTCCTGCAGCACCGATGTGTTCGAGCCCGTGTGCGGACCGGACGAAGAGACAAACTACTTCTCGCCTTGCTTCGCGGGATGCCACAACTTCAATAACTCGGACAGCAAACAGGTGAGCACGTTCTGTGCACCATCGTCAAATCGTTAATCACACTGCTTCTTGGAATTTCCTCTATGCGGAATTTAGGAGTTTGGCTCCCACTGGTTTGGTGCATGATAGCCTAAGTTGCTTATGCACCATTAAAAACAACCAAAGCCAAACCAAACCGCTGGTTGTTCGGCTCTCGCAGCTTGCGCAGTGTAATGCGTGACGTGTCCATGTTACAATAGCCACTCCTCTGGACTCCATTGCACCATCTATAAAGACGAGCTGTACGTCCGTTTTTAAATGCGAAGCATTTCTTAGCGAACTTCGACGACATTGAGCGTATCTATCTATCTATCTATCTATCTATCTATCTATCTATCTATCTATCTATCTATCTATCTATCTATCTATCTATCTATCTATCTATCTATCTAGCCGCCTACGATTTTGTGCTCTCCTGGCCGTTTGGCTAATGAGATGTTTACGAAAATTGGTATGCCACAACATGACTGCATGACGGACATAAATGACAGGTCAAAACATGAAAATCATGACATGCATGTCATGAGCGGCATGATTTACATGCGACGGTCTTGGGGCTCTCCTGGCCGTTTCGTTCATGGGATGTATACGAAAATTGGTATGCCACAACATGACTGCATGATGAACATAAATGACAGGTCATAACATGAAAATCATGACATGCATGTCATGAGCGGCATGATTTACATGCCATGGTCTTGGTGCTCTCCTGGCCTTTTCGTTAATGGGATGTTTACGAAAACTGGTATGCCACAACATGACTGCATGACGAACATAAGTGACAGATCACAACATGAAAAGCATGACATGCGTGTCATGGGCGGCATGATTTACATGCCACGCGTTTCGGTAATGGGATGTATACCAAAATTGCTATGGCACAACACGACTGTATGACTATCATAAATGACAGGTCATAACATGAAAATCATGACGTGCATGTCATGAGCGGCATGATTTACATGCCACGGTCCTGGCGCTATACTGCCGTTTCGGTAATGGGATGCATACGAAAATTGGTACGGCACAACAAGACTGCATGACGATCATAAATGACAGGTCATAACATGAAAATCGTGACATGCATATCATGAGCGGCATGATTTACAGGCCACGCGTTTCGTTAATGGGATGTATACCAAAATTGCTATGGCACAACACGACTGCATGACGAACGTAAATGACAGGTGATAACGTTAGAATCATGACATGCGTGTATGAGCGGCAAGGTTTACATGCCGCAGTCATGGTGCTCTTGCGGCCGTTTCGTTAACTTCATATGTACCAAACTCGGTATAGCGAGACAACAATGCAAATCCATTTTACGTTCCTTATGCGTGCTTCGCATTTCCTTCATTCCCACTGCACGTGGGATCTGCCAGTTTTTGACTGCGCGATAGATACTGCTATGTGGAAGTGTGCATCCCTTGTTCTACCTTTCCTCTATCTCTCTCGCTCTCTTTTAATGCAGTGGTATTACTTGTGCATGAAGCGGCTAATACGGCGTTATTCGGCGACCGCCAGGTGAGCGTTGACATTGCCGCCCAATACAACGCGACCAAGTGATGACGTAACGCGGCTTTTGACGCCCAATTCGAAGATTGAGTTGGCGTGCTTCCAGGATCGAACTGGCCCTCTACAAAAAGAATTTACTAGGCCCACACTCAAAATTGACCCTTCCCGTGTCTAGCACATGGCCAAGTGAAGGCGTGTTGCGGCGCTGATGACGTCATGTGACGATGTCATGGTTGTGCAGACAACATGGACATCGATTGCCCTCTCTAGCTGGGTTGATTTGCAGCGATAAATACATTATTTCGACCTGCCAGCGCGCGTTCACCTCAAATAGTGGCTACCATGGCCTCCGAGATTTGGCGCGCCCTCTGAGACCATGGCGAAAAAAAAAGCTTGCCGGGGCTTTGCTTTCGTACGGCGGCAGCTTACAGGGACGTACTTGGTCAAACTATTTTATTACTTTGTAGCTTTCATATAAATCTATTATTTTAGAGCACACGAAAATTAATGATATGTTTACGCTTTTAGATGTTTTCAGTCGACGTCACTGAATAGTGCGTGCGCCGGCCTGCGGTCACGGTCGCGCTGTCGTTTCGTGAGCGCAAGTACGTTAAGATTTCAAACGGGCGTTTTGAAATGTACACTAAATATTACACCGAAATGTTTGGAATCATCATGTCGATTGCTTGTTGAAGCAATAAAAAATTACAACCGGGCAGCTTTAAGCTCTTTTCATGACCACTTTGAACATTCAGTGCGTGCAAGGAGACTCAACTGTCCTTGTAGCCTTTTCTTTTTTCTGCTCGCTTCCGGCTACCCAGTGAAGGGTAGCATACCGGCAGCAACCTGGTTAACCTAAAGTTCCTAGGTAATATTTTCCAAAATCTAGGTACTTTAGGTTAACCTACCTGCATTACATTTGCCTTCTTTCTCTCTCTCCCCTACTGTCGTAAGCATGACAACCCTCGTGTTTCAGCTGCTGGATTGCCAGTGCCTGCTAGGACCAGAAGGCATCCCGTACTCGTCAAACGCGAGCGCGGGCTTCTGTTTCAACGAGTGTACCATGTTCGTGCCTTTCGTGGCGGTGCTTGGCTTGGCGAGGATGGTGTTTGCCACGTCCAAAGCTGGCAGCGTTCTCATCGGCATCAGGTTGGCACTGTTTGGCGGCTTCTTCGTTCATTGCAAGTGTGTATATATCCTTCATAATGTAATAAAAAGGCGTGCAGGACACGGACACAAGGGAATAGGAGTGGACAACACGAATGCCGCTCCACTCATCTTACCTTGTGTCCGTGTCTTGCACGCCTTCTATTTACATTATGAATTCTTACCAACTCAGTCAACTTTCTCCTATATGCTCATTAGAACTGACGCCTAAGGCATGCCAGACTTTCATAAGTCTAACGAGAAAGGCACTGCGCGGTAGGTTTCAGAATAAAAACAAACAGTAGTGCTGCGTTCGAATGATTAAACAGTAGACTTACTAGCTCACACGAAAAAGCGCTAAAGCAACATTGAAACGCAGAAAAAATAAAGGGGGGGGGGAGGGGGGCGTGATACAGACACAAGCATTTTTCCTTGTTGAATGCTACTGTTGGCTGACATGACGCTGACTCGGCTTCTCGTTTATAGGCAAATTTTGTATCTTGTGTTTTGTCTGTGTCTTCGTCATTTTTGTACCATCTCCCAAAAGCATACGCAAGCGTGGTGCCCCTCTTAGTGGCAGTTGTCAGCCTGCTCTCTTTTATTACCTTCGTGTCCTTGTGTGTATATGTATGCATATCAAATAATAATAATAATAATAATAATAATAATGTATCCCGGCTCAGGATTGGCTGCAATTTTCTCTTGCGAACAGCTCTATAGCTTAAGTGGCGGCCGCGCGCGCGCGCGCGCGAGTGTGTGTGTGTGTGTGTGTGCGTGCGTGGTGTGGCCGCCAATGTGAAGTTTGCCCACTTAATACTTAAGTTAGAGAACAGCATCACAACGATGAAGCTCTCGTTAACGAGAGTATACGCATTCACATTTGAACATTCGTTGGTCGTTTCCAGGCCTAACTGCCTTCACCCGAGGGAGGAGAAGATCGCCATCGCGGTTCTGCTCACACTGGGCTCCATTTTTGGTGCGTCTACCGATTTGCATCCTACGAATTCACTTGTTGTTGTACCACAATATACCGAAAAAAGGATGCACTTATCTACGCATGCCGAGTCTCAGTTTAGCCCCTGCGAAAATGTGCAGATACAAAGTCGTTGCCTTGCGCTATAGAAAACCCGTCTCAATACTTTTAGTCGAGTCCACAGATCTCACACGTTGCATTATGGATGTTCTTTTGCTCGTGTACATGAATTTCTAACGGAAACTCGCATGTTATTCGAATGCGCCATGCGGGAGCGTAACAGCTAAGACGTCACGTTGCTGTGCTTGACGGCGAGTGTTCGATTTACGGCCAAAGCTTCCGCATTTGGACAAGGGTGAAATGCTAAAAAAAAAAAAAAAAAAAAAAGAAACGAAAATAATCATGTTAGTGCGGATTTTAGTTCTTAAAGAGCACTCGATGGCCAAAAATTAATGCTGGCTGCTCATATCGCAATCGTATTCTGTTTTTTGGTGCGTAAAAACCCCAGCATATGATCACATTTTTAATGCCTTTTTCTTTTCGAACACGAACATCGAGGCAACGAGTTAACGACTGTGCACGTATGCTTTTGTTCGAATAGGTTTCATACCGTACCCGGTCATCTACGGCGCCATCATGGACACGTCCTGCCTCGTGTGGGAAGTGAACTGTGGCGCGCGCGGCAACTGCTGGGTCTACGATGCAGCCACCTTCCGCTACCTGCTGCACGGCGTGTCGATGGGCTTCATCGTGCTCGGCGCGTTCTTCAGTCTCGCCGTCTACGTGTTCGGCCGCCACTCGTGTCAGCTGCGAGCCGACCAGGAAAGCGGAGACGAGGACGAGGACGTGGTCTTCATGCGCCACATCGGACACCCCGGCATAACGCACTCCACGTGACGTCACTGAGCCGCCGCGCATGCGCGTTACGTCCGCTACTCGTCCATTAACGGGGAGCTTTTCCTGCTCTCTATCACGACCTACACCTCGCACTGCACGACTCAAGTTTACAGACAGAATACGAGACGTCGCGGAAGCAGCTTCTCACCGTGCTGCGTGCGGTAAAATGGCTGCCTCAATGACGTCATAGCGCACGCATATCATCGCGCGCGCGTCGGTTTGCGCTTGACGGTGGCAGATTCTTTAGCGGCTTGTCAGCAGTGTTGCTAATTTGTCTCTCTGCCCAATACACGCCTGTGGCATTTGTCATGTTTCTCACTTACGCGGCCTCTGTGCGTAAAGTGCCCAAATATGGCGGCCACTATGAAGTCATTCGGGATCGCCTGAAGTCACAATAGCTAACACTATGAATGCCCTTGAGAATTTGTTTGCAAAACGAGTAATGCGTTTAACTTCATTTTAAGCCTTATTTTTACATGTGGACAGCGACTTCTCATTGATCATCGAATGCTGTTTTGGTTTTGGCAAGGTATTGGGTGACAGCATGGTTGTTAAGGGTGAAAATAATTATATTTGTGAGAGGATTGCCTGTGTTGCAAAGAAGGGAGTGTATGTTTAATGAATGGTGTAGATTTTACGATATATCACTGAATGTTTTCGTTTGTTGCTGTCGAAAGACATACTCGTAAACCTCCAAGACGTTTGTGGAGTACACTAAAACAGAATACATTTCCTAAACCTTTCCGTGCGGACTAAGTGTCAGCTATGGGAAGCACAATAGAAGATCTGCAGGATACGTCTGTAACTGTGAAGGCACTATCTTCCAAACCATCTGACAGAGCGTTTTCCATGCCCGCTACTACCAGACTTCAACAACACTCCAATAAATAATAGTATTTGCATGGTTCTTCTAAAATCGACAGGACGAACTGTAAACGAATGTCAATATGCGACATCACTAAACGTTTCTCATATATTACAGTGCACTTGAGGGTAATTATGCTGTGGTCTTCAACATAACGTCATCGATAACCGAGGCACCTGGACAAACAAAATTTCCCGCCCTACCTGTTAGCGATTACTTCATAGAACCACGGTCACCTCACTGGAGACTGCACGTGCACCGCGTGCACAGTGCATCATAGTTCTCGGGCCAGTCGAAGCAACAGTGAGCCACTTTAAGTTATGCTAAAATAGAGATTGATTAAACATTTTGATGTACCGACTTCATCTCGTCAATAATTGTGAAATCGATATACTGACAATCACAACCATGGTGAACTACACTGAAAAAAGTATATCAGTTTAACAACATCATAACTTACACACAGGGTTCATTGCGCGCTGTTTTTTCTTCTGATGTTCACGGAACGCGTGATGTCCAAGATCCGGAAACTTCGGAACAGTTTGTGTTTTGAAAGCTCGAAGCGTCACAAATGTACGTCACTGTGCCGCGAAAACGCTGGATGGCTAAACTACATCGCAGTCTTGTTCTCGCACGAGATTTCCAAGCGGCTAAAAGAGGTCACTGCATTCCTGGAGTCCTTCTTCGAGGCGCCGTTAGCAGTCGAGTCCGCGGCATCGCACTGTCCATCGTGCGCCGCTTGGTTGGCACCGTCTTCGAGCACGATGGAACCGAGCAGCGGCTCGTCGTTGTCTGTGACCACTCCTTCTTCGGCGTCCGGGACGGTGCCGTTCTGGACGTACTTCCAGTCGCCGGTCTTCTTGTAGTACACGTCCGATTTTGCGTCTGCCGTTGCAGACCAGGCGCACGGGTAATGCCTTCTGCGAGATCCAGTAATAGCTGCAGATGGCGGCCAGCAGGAGGCCCAAGAACACGGTGCCTCCGACGATGCTCAAGACAAGCGCGAGGTACTGCATCGGTGCCCGTGGTGCCGAGTCGACGTGCACGGCGAACAGTGGGACCTTCTGAAGACTGTGGTTGACGGCGGCGTGCAGTCTAACGGTCTGCGTATGCGCTTATCCAGAACGTGATCGGTGAACCACGAAATGCAAGCAGAGTTTGCCGATGGCTTGTCCACTGTATTTTCACGCTGTAGTTCACAGTGTAGCCTCAGACAGCGCACATTTGTTACACAAACATTTGCAGTGGCGACGGCAACCTGATACCAATGTGGAAGTCACTGAATCGATGCATTTATAGGACGCTGAGATTTGGTACGCGGCGATCAAGATTCGGCACTCTTGCAGGGCTGTTTCTTCAGGGTCACTGCCAGTGTACGTCAGGGAAGTTCGATGAGTCAGCGCAACTGTGTCGCACAATAAAGGCAGTAAACTACGCACGTTCACGCAGTCGACTATAGTTTACCTCAGGGCACTCAAACGAACAACTTTCACTTTCATGTCACCACAAACAGAGCTCACGAAGGCATGGACCTCTGGAAACGTGGAAGCAAGCGTGAGCGTCAGCGCAAACACACGTTTGCAGGTGACTTTCTCGCTGCTATCCTTCGATGGAAGAACAAGGGATGGTGTCGACGGCAAAAACTGCTTGCTCGTAGACGCTGACGCCACTCACGGTTCTACCGTCAGCACCGTCAACACCAGTACACATACACAGGCGTATTGACACCGCAAGAGAGAGTACGCTCACCGCAGCAGACGTGCGGTCCTTTCACCTCCGCTTGTCGATAATTCGGGATCGTGGTAGGGGCCTGGCGGACGTGTTGACTGGTTCCACTTGCCTATCGTCGTCGACTGCGAGTGAAACAGCTAGCAGCGGCAGTGTCCAGTTCCTCCCGGCAGCTCGTGCAGCAGTTTCGTGCGCGTCGACAGCAGTGACGCTAGGCTGCTCGGCCGGAACTCGAGTTGCAGCAGTGCAGTCTTCGCCGCGGCTCCACGGCAGTGGCTCCTTCCGCACTTGGTGGTGGAGGCATGGTGTGAAACGGCTTCCTCGCCGGAAAACGGCGTTCCATGCGTGCTTGCTCTCGCCGGCCGCGTCTCCGTTGTTGTTCCGTCACTGGGTCCTGCAAAGTCTAGAAGCCAAAAAAAGAAAAGAGGAAGTCCAGGCATAAGTCTTTTGGTGCGTAGCTGCGTACACAGGCGAGTTAAGAATTGCCCGCTCACGTCTACGCGCCGCTGAGCCGAGCTGGACCGAAGTAGCGGCGGAGCGTTGAAATCAGAGCGGAGAAAAAAGTAAGAAAAAAAGGTGAAAGAGGAAAAAAAGGGACGACGTCTACCAGCGAAGCTCAAGAGGTCCGCCGCCCGCTTCGCTGGGTTGGCGCGCTTCTGGGGCAGCTTGCCTGCCTGGTGAGGTAATTTGTGCACAGGAACAGGCGTGTGTCGGTAAGGTCGCTGATGCATGCAGACTAGGGTGATGTGAAGAAGGCTTGCCTGGAGAGATAGCTATGAGGAAATCGTTACGTTTCTTTTTACGCCACGATGGAGGTCTCCGAAAAGACGTGTTTTCTTAGCTGTGCACACACGTGCTGGTCATGCCCAAATTGTGCAATTACGTTTCGGTGATCTTGCGTGAGCGCACAAGAGTACAGGGAACATAGAGAAGCTCCTGCCGCTCGTCGCGCTTTTGTTATTGCGGCATGATGTAACTGTAACAGACATATTCGCATTGCGTTTAAGGGAACATAGAAAGGCTAAGGTATGCACGATCTTTCTTTCCTAGGATTTAACCCTTCCTGTAGCCAATCTAATTGCCTGGGGTATTTTAGGGATTGGCGTGCCAGCCAATCTATTTCTCTGGGGATTTTTTTAGGGATCGGCGAGTTATCCATCACCTCCAGATTTCCATAGAGCTCCTTATAGAATGTTATAATTCGGTGTCGCCAAAGCAAGAAAATTCGTTTGCAGTCTAATTGGTGCACCAACTCTTTCAGAAATTACCCACAAATTCATTCTGTGTGTAAACGTAATCAAACGCACGCTTGACAGGAAACCAATAAACCATGACTTTATGTGAGAGGTGCTGCAGTGGGCTGCATTTTGTTCTCTATGCCTTAAATGGACACTGGAACAATTTTTTAACAGTCATATAACGGTGCCGGTTATTAGAGGAGGCTCCTGTGCGCATGTGATCCAAATACTGTTGCGCTGCACGCACCAGGTAATTTGCAATTTGTTTTCAAATGCAGCTGGGAATACAGTATGCTCTTCTTTCAACACATTACGTCACAAGGAGTGCTGACTAGGTCTCTCGACCGAACGAGCAAAGCGTTAACGAGCTTGTTTCCGCGATCAAGAAATAAGCCATTGCTAATTCTGCCTCAGGCGACCTTGTCGGTACTAGTTGCGACGTAGTTTGTTGAACGAACAGTGCAGGTGACTTCCACCTGTAATCTGAAACCAAATTTTTGCTCACGTGCTCACAGCAGTGCCCGCGACTTATCGGCAACGTATACTCCCGATGTTCGAAAAGTGATGCGTAGACCTTTTAATTAATCTGTTGTTTAAGGCACCGGAAACGTTTCTTAATAATTGAAGCACGATTATTTGATAGTAGCGTACTTAAAAAAAAAAAGAACCCTGCCAGTATTATCGCTGAGTAGCAGTTACACTGCGGTTTGATGGCGGGCCGCAGGAAAGCGTACGCTACATAGCTATACTTGAATTACACAACATTTTGTCTTCAAATCAGGGTGTGTTTTAGAGTGCAGATAGTAGATCCCAACGGACTGCACAAAGCGTCGTTCATATGTATTGATCAGTGTTTTGCAGACCTCGTGACCCGTGAAACGTCGCTTACAGTTTTACGTTGACTGGTACGATATAAAAGAAGCACCAACACCGTCTCCGACGAGAGGAGCTGCAAATATAAACGTTCCGATTATAGGCTGGTTACGTTTGAGAAAATCTAGGTAACTTACTCATTCGGAAGAAGCAATATCAGCTACACAATGACAGCTCCTCGAAAGAAGCATCGAATTCAACGATGCTGAAGCAATGATCACTTTTGCTGAAGCTATCGACGAACCGTGGTGCATGTGTAGACAGCCAAGAAACCGAGGCGGGCATCAATAGCCTTGGCTTCAGTTCGAATGCGCATTTTATTTCCCGAGCGGGCGCCGGGTGTGATAGGAGAAGTCGACCTTCAGCTCCAAGGCTGTTCTCTTGCAGAACACGTGAGGGCCCAACAGCCTGACCGACTAACTGCTTTTTTAGCCGGTTCATTCCGTGCACGCGGAGGGCGTCGCAGAAGCAAGAGGAATGTGGGACACCAGAGATCTAGAAGCCATTTGTGCCGCGCTCAGAGTCGTAGGCTGTAGATGTCAATGAACTTTTGCCATGTAGGTGTATACGGTGGCCTTCGGAGCCGAGCTGTTGCGTTTTACGTGCGCTTGGTCTTTGGAAACGCGCAGGAGTTTGAAACTTAGGGCGTTATCTATCTATCTATCTATCTATCTATCTATCTATCTATCTATCTATCTATCTATCTATCTATCTATCTATCTATCTATCTATCTATCTATCTATCTATCTATCTATCTATCTATCTATCTATCTATCTAAAGCTTATTAGAGCTAAGCAAACCAGCGAAAAGTATCATATGCGCATATAAACTGGTAAAATGAGCACGAGAGGGAAAACAAGCTGCGTATCGATATCAACAACGGCAGCGTGCAAAGCCAGCAGAGATATCTAACGTGCACACGGAAGCGCAATCCAACAACTGCCGCATCACGGAAGAAGAGGAGTGTGTGCTTTAGATAGGGGAAACGCAGCGTAAGTGGTTGCATAATCGAAGGATCGAGAAACGAAGAAAGAAAAAAAAATAGCTTGCTGACTTTTGATGGCGTGCCTTCGGAGAGCGAACTGTTTTATTCTCCCTTTAATGTGATATATTCTACGGTGTCTGCACAGATAGAATGTCAGCGGGAAAAAAATCGTTCCACTCTGCGGCGGTGCAAGGAAAGAAGCTCTTATCTCAAAGCGACTCTCGAGAATTAGTGGAAGGCCTTATCGCTGTCACTAATTATTCTTATGCAACGCTAGCGACAATAACTTTTAACGCACTGTCTACAAATATAATTGAAACATTTTAGCTCTATGAGAAAACCTGAGAGTCAGACAGGAGGCGCAGAGCTTGTCGTGCGGCATAAAAAAGCTGTACTTAAAGACAGATGGAGCAACCATCAATGCGCACAGATGGAGACTCTCAACACAAATGAAAAAAAAAAAAAGTTTATAATGAAACATTGCAATGGCTTCAGCCGCAACCCACACGAGTGTGCATGTACTAAACTGGGTACTTCAAAGGTTCTGCTTGTTGCACTGGCATATTTAAGTGCGCCTAATTGAAGCGTGCCAAATTACATATTGATGGCACGAAATGCAGGTCGCCGTACGTTTAATTATACCTTTACAACTACCTTTCATGGTTAATGGTAGTGGTCTACGCTTAGACACACAAGCATTCAGGCAACCGGGAGCGAAGCAATGCTATGGATTGGGAGGAAAGAAAGATGATGTAGCAAATCATTACAATGATAATTTATTCGTGAACTTCTAAAGTTTGTTAAACGTTCAACAGACCCTGTACAAATGCTCGTGAGTGTGACTTTAATCTTCTTGTGTACTTTTGCTTATGTCATAGGGCTTACGTGACTTATTGATGTCTTGGTGATCTGTTTTTTCTCACACTTAAATTATTTGCCATTCTTCCCTGTCGTTAGGGGCTGCAGATTCACTGGCGGCTCCATAAGTGTATGAACTCCAGCTAGACTTATTTAACGCAAGTTATTAATGATCATACAGACGTTTATGTGTGTCCTGAAGAATACCATTTAACTACATAATGCACCAGTGAGCTCGTTTCCTCGTGCACCACTTCGGCTGGCGTAAATATTGCATTATATATAGTATGAATCGGAAAGAGAAAGGCAAAAGAAAATTAATGCATAAAAGACACGTTACAATGAAGTTGCCGTTAAAGTGCCGTCTTTTTCTCTTTTTTTTTTTTAAATTTCAGCGCTGTATTTGTGTGTCTCCTCACTTGTGGTACAATATTGCTACGTTCAGCCGCCATTCATCATGACCCAACAAATTAAGAAAGGCTCAGTGTTATAATCTTTGCTTCGAATGGACACGCCAAATTGTTCTTTTTCTTTCTCTTTTTTTATGACTGAGACATCAATTTGTTTTGAAGTACAGGGGAATCCCAAAGCATTGCACTCACGTACGCACCATAGCTCGAAATAATCTCTATTTCGTATATATACAAGGTGCCCTACTCGCAACGTACGCCACCACATCAAGAACCGGGACATTAGAAGGACTAATTTTAGTCATTAGGACTACGTCTTGGTCTTCCACTATGTTCGAGAGTCCGCGTATTTCTTTCTTTATTAGAAGCACTATTCTTCGACGAATTTCTTTTGTACTTCGGCCTTTTTTGTGCAGTATGGATCCTAGGAAAAAAAAAAAAGAAAATGTAACACAGTACGACGTATGTCATTTTGTTGCTCTGAATCACCCGCAGTTTCTAAGCTTTTAAGGCGCTAAGGGAACTTAAATGACAATCAGTGCGAAATACTATCATAAGGATTGTTTGTAGATACTGGGCTAATTTGTTCTTGAAGCCTGATAAGGGCACAGGGAAGGTAAGGAAAACGACCGATAAGGATAAAGTAGGGAATACGGTCCTAAGGTTACCACAACCCTTTCGCCTTTACCTCTTGCTATGAAAATCACAGTAATCAGATGTTTAGTGAGAGAATGATTGGTATAATGAATCAATTAATTTATTATTTCGCTAAACTCATCAAAAATCAAATATTGATCCAGCTTTCCATAGTCTCTACGTTTTCAACGCTTAGGTGAACAAGCAATATAGCGCATATGATACGTTTATTTTTCTATTACTGTAGCTTAGGGACTGGTATAGGCGGCGTCACTGCGATATCTCGTAAGCAAGGTTACAATGATAGCCTTGTTAGTAATAATTATAGGCTCCTCGTCCTGAGAGTAGCCTCCTTGAGAGCGTGTTCTCTACGTACTTCCGGCTCGTATTGTCACTAGACGTCGGCATGCATTTTTCACGTAGCGGGAGACAACAACGCCAGAATATCTCGATGAGAATTAACCGAAGTGGGCATATATCTTCGGTAGCATTCGAAGCGTGGGCTTCGCTGAACGTGGGATAGACACACGGGTTGTTAATCGACGAGGATTCTGGAAAAGTACCGCAGATGCGTTCTGCGTAGCTGTGCCACAGGAAACATGAGTCACGCGTTAAATGCCCGCCAAAAGAATAGTATAATCTGTTGTCTGAAAAAAAAAAAAGAATGACTTCAGCCCTTTGCGGGTTACGAACTTTATCTGTTCTGAACGTTGTACACAGTCAATGTTAGCAGTTTATGACTGGCTCATCTACGTGTGTTATTGCAAATCGGGACTGGTTTGTGTTGCTTTTGGCGGTTCAAATCTGTACACGTACATTTCCGCACATGGACCGCGTACAAATGCTTTTTAATGTGACTTCCATTTTCTTCTTTTGTACTTTTGCTATGTCATAGGGCTTACGTGACTTAATGATGTCGCGGTGATCTGTCTTAGATCACACTTAAGTTACATAATTATCTAGGAAAACAAGTGGATAGGTCAGAAGCGCATGCTTCTTGTTCGTGATAGCGTCTTTTTCAATCGTTCAACTCCAGTTGAAAGCCCCGCCATGGTGGTCTATGTGGCTATGACACTCGGCTGCTGATCCGAGGGTCCCGGGATCGAATCTCGGCCGCGGCGGTTGCATTTCGATGGAGGCGAAATGTTGAGGCCCGTGTATTGTGCGATGAGGGTGCACGTAAAGAATCCCAGGTGGTCGAATTTTCCGGAGCCCTCCACTACGGCGTCTCTCATGATCAGAGCTGGTTTTGGGACGTAAAACCGCAAAAATCAATCAACTCCAGCCGAGACGGTGGTGGTGGTGCTATGGACGGCGTAATTATAGCGGCAGACCTGGTCGGCTGCTGCCCCGCTGAGCGCTTCGTTATACGTGTCACATATTTCACCATGAATCACTCCATCCAATGTATCGAAGAAGGGTAAGTTAAATGTAAGGCACCTCCTCACACACCTTCAGCTACCCCCAAAATGAAGACAATCTGTATAGCGCGCTTTTGCGGAAATGAAAACTAAATGCGTAACGGTATCCTTGTGTTGACGTTCTGCAGCTTCACTTCACCACGAACGATAATGATTTGTGGGGTTTAACGTCCCAAAACCAGTTCTGATTATGAGAGTCACAACGTACTACGTAGTGGAGGTCTCCGGAAATTTCGACCACCCGGGGTTCCTTATCGTGCACTGACATCGCACAGCACACGGGCCTCGACATTTTGCCTCCATCGAAATGCAGCCGCCGCGGTCGGGATTCGATCCCGCGACCCTTCAGATCTGCATCCGAGTACCATAGCCACTAGACCACCGTGGCGAGGTGCCACGAACGATAAACACGTCACAATATTCCGAATAACACCGAAAAATATAAAAATGTAATCGAATGACGGAAGACACAACCTTACCAGAGCCCTTACATTCAAACTACAACAGCCGACTCTCAAGACCAAAGCATGCCGGTATACAAAGAACTGCGCGAAGCGGCAAGGACTTACCTCACTATGGAGACAGAAGACCTTGCTTATTGCGCGCCACGTCTATAGCGGTGGCGGTGGTGGTAGCATCTCACATGCGACAGGCGCAACACGCCTTCGCGACGGTGTTTCTGGCGGCGACGCGGAATCTGACGCCGGCTGGTAGCGTGCCAAGTGAAGGAAGAGCCGGGAGACCCGCGTAGCCAGATCCATCTGCTGGCTCGCTCGAAATAAAATAAAAAATGTACATAAAGGACACAGGCACTCGACGGGTACCCTCGCCGAGATTCTGAGCGCCCCACAACCTACTTTTTTACCTCGCCGTTTTGCCGCCACTCGCAGCCGCCGTTACGTATACCTTATAAGCGAGGGCGGCGCGCACGCCGCACTACGGTGTGTGTATCGCTTTTGCGCGTGTATAACTCGGCCCTTGATTCCTCTGATGTGAGGCCGTACACAGCGAGAAAGAGAGAAGTGGGAGGGAGGAAGAACTAGACTCGATCCGAGAGTGAGGGGAGTGTGATAGATAGATAGATAGATAGATAGATAGATAGATAGATAGATAGATAGATAGATAGATAGATAGATAGATAGATAGATAGATAGATAGATAACGCTACTCAGCCGCAGGAGCCGACGGTCACCACCGGGGGCAGGCGTGCTTTTTCGTTCACTTTAATACTTTTCATTTATGTCGTAATTACTAAATACTCATAATGTTCCTTGTGCTTTCCTTGGCACCATTTGTGTGCTAGATTCATTGGTCTGTGTCTAACAAATAAACGAGCTCTTGTACTACTCCCTTTCGTATGTATATGTATAGCCGTTGATACAAGGCCTTAAACTGTGCATAGAAAAAAGAAAAGAACAGAAGAAATGTAAACCTGCATACATATAGCCTGTTTCAAGGCATCGTTTGGAACGCGATTAGCTCAGCTCTCTAAATTGATGATTTCCGCTAATGAATTGCCGTCGAATGGACACTACAGATATAGACTTAGCTAATTTACAAAGGGGAAAGTGCACTGACTACGATGACGTTTCCTTACAGGAAGGTGGGAGGGAAGGGAGAAGCTTACCGCCACCAACTTATCTGCCGTGTGCAGTGGAATGATTGCGAGGCACACCTTCGCGTTGCCCTTCCCTTTCTCCCTTCTTTTATTCTGTTTTCCTTTCGACCAGCGCAGGGTAGTCAACACGATGCCTTTTGGGGAACCTAGTCTCCGGGTAGCAAACAGGAGACTAATATCTGGTTAATCTCCCTGCCTTTCCTCTTCATATCTCCCTCTCTTCCTGCCACCACCCTCTTCTACTGTCTCTCGTTCTCTTGCAAGTACTGATAACGCATATGATACATGCATTAGTTTGAACTCTATGCCACCGACCCCCACAGTGCCTGCCGGGGAGGCTACGTGCTCCGTAATTCAATTTATAATACAGAAGCAAAGTAAGAACTTGCCTCTTATCGCCCACCGCCCGAGATCGGATAAATGGAACCTCTGTAGACGGTTTCGTAACGCATACTATGTGAATGCTCCACTATCTGTAACAGCGTCGGCTCTCGTTCTGGCCGGCTGACGCGTTTACCAGCTCCTGTGTCAGCTCGGCTGCACTGCATTTGTTCGGTGAGAGGTCACTGAGCGATGCACAACGCGTTAATTGGCGGATTTAAACGATGCAGCAGCGCTCATTTGTGCAACGCCTACGATACGAGAGATTGCAATTCATTAGGGCATTCGCGTTCTTAAATTTCGGGAGCAGATGTAAGATTGTTATTGTTTTTTTTTAATTTTGTTTAATTGGCTTGCGACGGCGACGCAGACAAGCCGCAGCAAGAAACTTCAACACCAGTATCTATTTCTTTAATGTGTCAACGTACGTACTGAATGTTGAACAAAAGTCTGCGATGATTTTGTTGGTTTAGTTCTTTGTCATGGTGTCAATGCAGACTTCATTGGTGCGTTAAGGGCTACGAAAAGGCGACATAAAGAAAGATGAGGAAGAGGACGATTTGTGAACTATGCTTTAAAGGCAAGTCCATCTAGCAGAGAAAAAAAAAAACAATTTCAGCTGTGTCATTCTTTGTACTCCGTGTTTCGTTCTCTGCTTGAACGTACACCGACATCAGACACCAATTTTATATTGCATTCTTTAGTGTTAGTTTACACCCACACAGGAGCGCATCCGTCGAAAGGGTGCTAAAGTAGAAAATCCCAAAACTCCCTTATACACGAGTAAATACAGTACCTCGTTCCTGCGTGCGCTGCGGAAGGCTTGCGCAGTGTCCGATTATTGCCTCTTCCTCGTACTTGTTTTCTCTTCTTTTTTTTCTTCTTCTTTCGCCGTGTTTTTCCCGTATAGCAAGCAGCTTGACTGACCCGTGTCGCTTCAGTTGGCGCAGCCGGCCGACCGGGCCTCACTTGAAGCGCACTGACTGCCTTTGAGGGCACGCAACGTCTCTGCGAGCATATAGTAGTGTGGTTCCACAGGAGTCGGTATACCTGGGGCTCCTACAGGTCACGTGCGCTTATACCTCGATTTGTGTGCTTTCCATGGTTGTCATACGGACAAGCCTCACCGCAGTCGACGGCCGATTTTAGAAGCGCGAACAGTGACCCATACGCGGGGCATGAAAGAGCAACCGCTCGATCTACTTGTCGTTCTCATCTACTGTGTGCTTGCTTTGTCGTGAGTTCGCAACTGTTCTCGCAGTCTATCACGGCTTTCTCCTTAATTACGTCAAAAATATTTGGTTGCTGTTTTCTGCGTAGACACGCAATAAGGAAAGGAGAAGGTCGGGAGTATACGGGGGTATAGAGGTAGTATACCGCGCATCTAAACACGTAGGCTACAACTAATAAAGCAGAAACCTACTGAAGAGGCAAAATCTTGCAGATCCCTTGCGAGCAATATTTTGTAAAGGAGATGTTCGTGTTCGGCATCGACAAGGGGCGTCTTATACTACGTCGGCGGTAGCGAGTGTCCTTCTAATTTCAAACATTTTCCGCGATGTCCATTTCTGTACGTAACATGCTGCAAGGAAACCAAAATGAGTTATCAAACAAGAAATGAGGAAATAAAGCTGTATTGATGCAAGGCGCTTCGTTTAATCTGTGGTCTAAATGATTTGATCATGTCCCAGCCCAATCAGTGACACAATGAAAGAAAAAAAAAAACCGTTTTAGGGACCCTGTAATGTATTCGTTAAATCAAGCTTTCCCACATTAGTCGGTCGTTTCGCGGAGAAACCTCCTTTACGTTTCGTTTGTGGGGACGCCATAGAAGTGAAACCTGATGCTTGTGAAGCCAGGTGAATGAAATCCACCTTCTCATTTTCAGACTGAGAAGACTGAAGTCTACACCACTAATGACATCGGTAATCCGATGCTCCTGCTAGAACACGCAGTCTGAGCCAAAAGCGACACTCAATGAGCTACATTGTAACTTTCTTTCTCTTATTTGTGACACGTAATTACTGTCTCCACAAGTATAGCTGCCTTATAATTTGCACACACACACGTAAAAAAAGCAGTCCATCTATACTCAGCATTCGTGCTTATCATGTGCCACGTAGGCAATGAGAATGAAAGCGTATGTGCATCTGTGTCCGAAAGCTATGGTCACACCCTTAAAATCATGCTATGCCATGGCAAACGCACGAAGATGATGCCGTGTATGTTGAAAAGCAGATTATGGGTAACGGTGGCGCATGTTTTAAGAGCGTGCTGTCTTCGCACAAAATAAGTTTGAAACCTGAAATCAGCACGAGGAGATCCTTCCCGGTAACCCTCCCTTAATGCCAAGGAAAGTTGCCCGCGAGTGTAGTCTTCCGAATGGAAGTTCGTGAACTCTTTATAATAAATAAAATCATGAGCCATTCCACTGTGTGAAAGTGGACGACCAGTCAAGCATGAGATAGAGGTGACACATAATTTTGATGAAAGGTATTAATGCACCTTGTTGCGACCCGCCGTGATAGCTTAGCGGCTAGGTGTTGGCTTTCGAAGCTCGATGTCCCGGGATCGTATCCCGGCCACAGCAGCGGCGGCATTTCGATGGGGGCTAAGTGCAACACACACACACACACACACACACACACACACACACACACACACACACACACACACACACACACACACACACACACACACACACACACACACACACACACACACACACGCGCGCGCGCGCGCGCGCTTTCTCTCCTGGGAGCTGTAAAAGTTTGATTCTGCCACCGCTCCCAAGTGTGTACCAGGGAGGCTACTTCACGCTGACGCCACATCGCACTGTGCGGCTTCCGCTCCCTCCGCGACTCGATAATTAACGGTGTGGGCGCCGCCTTGAGCGGAGCGGTTAAGGATACAAAATGCTCCAGCTCATCACACGCGATGACGTATCTTCTTTCCCATCTGTGTAGCCTCCTGAGCGCCCGTCCGGACGAAGAAAGGGAAGTCAATCGGAGGGTGCGACATATATTTGCAACCCGGATTGTATTATAAGCTCTCGTGAAAAGGTCATTCGAGGATTACTTGGAAAAGTGTTTCTGGACCCCCGAAGGCGACAACCTTGCCTGTCTCTCGGGACGAAACACCCGGCGTCATATTCGGCGTTAATGCGAAGGGTGCAACAATTAATACACCCCAGATGGTATGCCACGGATGTCTCGAGCGGTGGGGCGGTGTCCAAGGAATTTATGTCAAGGTGAATTAGGAGTAATTAAGAATGAGCGAATTAGAACCATGCTGGATTAACATGGACTAAGACACTTCATATGTGTGTAGATGTGAGTTAGGTTATTGTTCTAGGCAAATTAGGAATTATCGTGTATTATGGTGCATTGAGGCACTTTGCGTGTACGAGGCACGTCAGGGGTAATTAAGAGCTGAAAAATGAGAAGCATAATGGAATATGATTAGTTAAGAGAGTTTGTATGTATATATCGAGGTGAATTAAGGTTAGAAAACTGAGGTTAGAAAAATTGACAATAACGAAGGATTAAGGTGGAGTTTTCCCGATACAGCATAAGGCTTTCACCTTCAATAGTTCTTCTTGACCAAACTGAACATCAGTTCTTTCTTTCTTTCTTTCCTTCTTTCTTTCTTTCTTTCTTTCTTTCTTTCTTTCTTTCTTCTTTCTTCTTTCTTTCTTTCTTTCTTTCTCTCTTTCTTTCTTTCTTTCTTTCTTTCTTTCCTTTGCGCACGGTCTCTCACAGTGATTCCCCAACAAACACTGCAGTGGACACGATTGAATTTATTACCAGCATAATTATTTGTTTCTGGACCTAGCTGCGTGCGTTGCAAACCAGCTGCCGCAGTGAAAAAGAAAAAAAGAAGAAAAGGAAAAACAATAAAAAATGAAAAAATAAAGGAAAGTGTTCATACCCGGAGGAACGCATGCAAATTCTGCTCATTTTCGTGTTCACTTGACTCCTTTTTTTTTTTTTTCAATATTTCAGTCAGCGCTCCGCCACGAACTATGATATCAGCTTTTGGCGCCGGCGCAGCCACTGCCCTTTCCATTTTGGCTTTCAATGCAGTGAACTGCGCCGCGTAGCGTTCTTTGCCTGGTACAGCGCCTCCTCTCCCCTAATACCGCGGGTCGTATCCTATGGCGCTGTTTTCAAGCTGCATCCGCCGCCAGCTGTGCGCATTAGGCAAGGGTGGCTGCCCGACCGGCCTGACGACGAAAATTCTCGCCGCTTCAGTCGGCGCTGCTCATTTTCACATTCGCCGGATACGGGAGTCTGCGGTCGCCGCTCTTCGTTGCATCAACATGAACGCGTGGGCACTGGAAACCGGTAAGTCGCCGGCGTACTGCCGAAACGTTTCTGTCACTTGACAGCAAAATGAGGTGTAATGTAGTAAGTTGGTCTCCAGCGTTCCTCAAGAACCATACGTGGTGTTACGCTGCCCACTTCAGACGCCTAATAACCAAGGACGGCTGTTCGTTTGTACGTACGTACGAGGGAGCGGTCCAAGGCCTGCGCTGGCGCCTGTTCGTGCGCGACACGAACACAGTCAACAGACGGGACTCGACCGCCATGTTCCATGCAGTACAGAAACTCGAGCTGCCTGGCTCGAAATAAGAAAACCAAAGCACACCCGAGAGTCCGCTTCGTCTACAATAGATGGGCTTGTCGGAGTGTCGTGCTTTATGCTGTGAAATGCAGCTACAGTTTGTGTATTCATCTTGACCTGTCGTCGTTGGAGCCGCGTTACGTTGAGCTTGCCCGTAATGCTGTAGTATGCGGGCTTAGCCGGTCTTATTAATGTCTTTGACAGATTAAATGGCGCAGAAGTGGAAGAACGTGGCAACCATATACGTAAATATTGGAAGGCGTCGATTTGCAAAAGGAGTTGTCGATGCCGAGCATAGTGCGGCCATCTAGCGGTGTTGCTAAGGGATGTTCGGCGCAAGTGGCTGCGCGCCATATTTGAAACTGAGGGAGGGTGTGGCCAGGTTTGTTCTATATTTGCGGCTTTATATTGGTGAGGGTATGGTCGCGGATGGCGACGCTTAGCAACGTCGACTGCGTTACGATGAAGACGAAATGCAAGAAATCATCGCATTAATTACATAAAGCAAACCAGAGAAGTCTACAATTGTTTTTTTTTCTCTCTCTCTCCCTCGTGTGTGTGTCTTGAGTAGCGATAGCACAAAGGATACCGTCCGGGCAGATGTTTTGACGTGGGGATTTACATTTGCGTAGGCCCCAGCACGGTGGTCTAGTGGCTATGGTACTCGGCTGCTGATGCGAGGGTCGCGGGATCGAATCCCGGCCGCGGCGGCTGCATTTCGACGGAGGCGAAATGTTTAGGCCCGTGTGCTGTGCGATGTCAGTGCACGTTAAGGAACCCCAGGTGGTCAAAATTTCCGGAGCCCTCCACTACGGCGTCTCTCATAATCAGAGCTGGTTTTGGGGCGTTAAACCCCACATAACATACATTTGCGTAGGCAGTAGTGGACGTGCTTTCAGACACTGAGTTGTTTTATGCAGAAGTATTGACAACTGGACAAATCAGGCTGGTTGAACACATTGGCTATTTGAACATCTTCATGCATGGGTCAGCGGAAACGATGAAGACACAAGAGCCTGTGTTTTTACCCCTACCTTGCGCCATCATCGCTTGCGCTGCCTCATCACGATGTTCGATGTTCCCCGATTTATGCCACGAAAATATGATAGTAGCATGTTCATACACCCGTCTTTACATGTCGTCCCAGGAACCGAACTTTACGCCTGCCTTGAAATCGAAAATGCGTAGAAGTACTACGCTTGCGCACGTAACCAGCTACAGCATATGAGGAGGATGTAGAAAATTTTGCAATATTTTCCCCTGCAATATCCGCCGATTCTATAGACCCGCTGGTCTACACAAGTTACCTGCACCCACTACAGAGTACACTACAGAGTAGTGCTCTGTAGTGACGTTGCTGGTGAGTGTTGCCGTCATGAGCCCATTACGAGTCCCCTTGTAGAAATGTTGGCTCCCTTGTATCGGTTCCATGACTGTTCTTCGGTGAACTTCTTTGTGTGGGCATCGGTTTTTCAGTGTAGGGCAAATGCGTTTCGATTTCCTGCAGGTTCGAAGCTTCCTCCGCTTGTTCCGGGCAAACTGCGACTCTACAGCATGAGGTTCTGCCCGTACGCGCAGCGGGCACTCCTAATGCTCAATGCCAAGGGTCTGGAGTGAGTATATCATATATGAACTGACGAATGTTACAAGCGTCACCGTTCTGATCATGTTGCGACCGTCATGCACTTTTGATGGTGAGATGAAGTTGACGCATTGCGCCAGTAAGGACGCAGAGTAGCTGTAGCACGCGCTATAGGGCTGAACGGCACGGGTAAATGCACCAATGGTAAACATTCGTATCTAGTTTATTAACGACGATAGTCTTTCTTGGGATACTTGAACGCAGAAATTTTGGCCTGTCTTTCTGTTTGTCAGTCTGCCACACGATTCAGCCACCCGGCCAAAGTTTAAGCACTTGCCTAACTCTCAGCCATCTTGACTGGTACCTGCGTTCATACTTGTGAACATGTCGATCAAAAAGCAAATATTACGCATATCTGAGTCGCGACATCAATACGTAAGTATTAGGTGGTGTGTTCCTTTACTAGAAAATATATCATAGATACGTAATTCTAAAGAACCTTAGTGTTTCTTAGGCTGCGCTAAAAATGCGACGCTATGCACGAAAAAGGCCTCTGCCGACGATTTGGTGCTGCCACCTGGCAGTTGCCCAGGGATTCTGCACAAGCTCATTTTTCCCGACGGCGCTGCCAGATGGCGTCCATATCCCACGCATCGTAGTACGGCCGACAAAATACTATCGTCTTTCGACGACATTTGCGGCGAAGCACGCAAATACGCGGCCAATTTTTATTATGGGTGTTGCCTCAAGTGCGCTGAACGCGAGATATCATAAGCGCGCTTGTGTGTTTGCGTATGTGCGTGCATCTGTCCGCGCAGTTGTGCTCAACAGACGTAGCTGGTTTTTCGGGAAAACTCCTTCTCCAGTAAAATATCGGATGCGCACCGTCGACTGAACGCTGAGCGTTCTTTTCAGCCACGAAGTGGTCAACGTGAACTTGGCGAGAAGACCCGAGTGGTACAATGACGTGCTACCGGCGGGTACAGTACCGGTACTGTACCAGGACGAAAAAGTCATCAGTGGCTCCATGCCCATTGCCGAGTATCTCGAAGAGGCCTACCCGCAGCCACGTCTCATGCCCAGCGATCCGTACCTCAAGGCGCTGGACAGGAGCTTTCTGGACACGGCACTAGCAGTGAGTGAACAGACTTGCTGTGTCTTAGCCGTCGTGTAGCATTGATGATGCTAAGTGGCTTTCGGTGGTCGCGGAGCTATCCATCCTTATATGATAGTCGCTATCTAGATTAATAGAGAGGGGAAATGGTTTGGTGGAAGGAGTGCAACTGAAACAAAATGAAACATGACTATCCAATTGTGTACTTGGAACCACCCTTTTCTAAGCTTGGACGCCCATTTCTGCATTTGCGCATTGCTGTATCGCTAAGGGTAATTCCCTTCAGGATAATGTTAGCTAACTGTCAATGTACATTTATCAAATGCACACAACTCTTACGGTTCGTTGCCACCGCATTGTTACTGTGGCTATGGTGTTCGGCTGCTGCCCCGAAAGGCGCTGGTTTGAATTCGGCTGCGGCTGTTGAATTTCGATGGCGGCGAAATTCCAGAGGCCCGTGTACTGTGCCACTTCAGTGCGCGTTAAATGGTCACTAAAGTGATAAACGATTGTTCTCGTATCATTAAACTTTTTTTTTTTCACTTTACCAACGACACCACTCTCGCTCGGAGGGAATGCTTGGTATAATAGAAAATGCGCAAAAATAAAACACAAGTGGCGACACCGCTGGAAGGTGTGCCATCATAAGTCTTAGATTGCGTCTACTAAGGCCTATGTACTTATTTACTAGTAAAAGAAATATGTATTGCGATGTGAGAAGGCCGAGGACTTAACGTGACATGCTTCAGACAATTTGAGCGAATGAGGCGAGAATAGGGGAAAAAAATGTGAATAGTGCTTGCGACGTCATCTCCTCAATTTCGGCGTTGAATTCAAAGATGAGGCTTTGACCTTAATTTTCTCTTCTAGTATGGAATATAGAATGACGAAACTAGCATTAATTGAGTTCCCGAAGAGTACTATCAGTCTCGACGACTTCAGCGTTTCACTTTAGCGTACGTTTAAATATTCCAAATGGTTTAGTTTCCGAAGCCCTCCATTAAACCGTGCCCCATGGTATATCGTCGTCATGGCACGTACAACGCCAAAAGTTCACTCCTACGGTGTTCGAATGGTTAAGAGGAGCCAGCACGAGATCTTTCACAACGTAAGAAACACAGCCGCTGGACGCAAATCGGAATGTAGCTGGAGCAATTTCTGAAGCAAAGGGGCGCTTTTATACTCAGCCCTTCGTCATTTTGTTAAATATCGGGCAATTGACTTGCAGGAAGCCAACGCTGATTCTTGGGACACCCTGATCATCGGTGTTACTGTAGCGCATGCAGTGAGAAATGAGGCAGCTATGAAGTTTCATTGTTCGTTCCCGCTGGTTTGTTTCCAGCTGGCTTCAGTTCACGTCTCAAACATCAGCGTCCTTCACAACAAATATGATGTATAACCAGCAGCAAAATAAACTGACCACGCCAGCGCGTGGTCCCTATTATTTTTCTGCTGATTGTACATCATATTTGCTGTGAAGTACGCTGGTGTTCGAGACCGTATTATTTTGCTGCCGACTGTATGCTACCAGATATTTTTGGCCGTGAAAATGCTATGGCTAGAGTCAGTAACCCAAGACTCGGTGTACGTAAAGATTAGACGCTTGATACCGATCAAACACACCAGTTCTTTACAATGTATGAAAAATCAGCAGCTTTTGCAATGTGACAGCAGAAAGTGTTTCATTCGTTACGTATTATTTATTCTTTCCACTTGAAGTGTGCATCCCTGATCGGCAGTATCTCGATGAAGAGGGGATCGAAGGAAGAACACTGGGCCAACTTTCTTAAGAAAATTGGTGCCTTTGAAAAAGAGCTTGGCAAGAGGAAGACGACGTACTTCGGAGGTGCGTGTATACGGGTAACACTGGTGACAATATTGGTCTGTTGTGCGGCAGAACAGCGCTGTAAATGACAATGATCGTACGCAGGTGACCAGCCTGGACTGGTGGACTACGTGATCTGGCCTACGTTTCCAATTGCTCGTGCGTTCAGCAAGCTCTACCCCGAGCTTAAGATGCCGGCAGCCGATGAGTTCCCGTTGTTCTCTCGCTGGCTGCAGGCCATGCGCGAGCACCCGGTGGTCAAGGCCACCATAAACGAGGACCACGTTTTCCTTTACGCCAAGAGTGGTCAGGAGGGAGAACGAGACTACAACGTCGGGCTCCAGAAGTAGAGCTGTCGCGTGTGTCTCGCCGCTGTGTCGAGTACGAGCTAGGCGGCTCTATGTAGGCTACAGCTGCATGCCTTACTTATCTCGGTCGCAAGTGCGGCGAGTTTCCGGGGTGCGAGGACGAGGGTTAACTGAACCAATCAGTCTGGGCGAGTTGACGTAAAGGTCCGCGATCATGATTGATAGCGACGTATAATTTTTTTTTAATTTCAACGAGGCTAATGAGGGCAGCTCGGGCAGGAAATTATTTCCCGTCGATTGCGTTGCTAAATAGGTACTTCCCTTATCGGCTTTCTTAATCCATGCGTTAATTAAGTACTGTATTATGGATTGGTACAAGGTAGCCAATCTTACTGAACACGTCTACAAGGAGATAAGACAGACATTTACTGAAGACGAGGCCTTCACAAATTCCTGACCGCAATGTTGAGAGCACGACGTGGCACTATAGAATAAAGGCAATCGATCGCTTTAGAGAAACCATTGTACGTAGGCCGCTCAAACCCTTACTCATAACGCTACCTTAGCCTTATCGCTTGGCTTCCTACCTTCCCTGTGCCCTTATCATACTTCATGAGCAAATTAGTCCAGTATCTAAAAAGGAGCCATGTGATGGTCTTTCGCACTGACTACCATTGTAGTTCCCTTAACACGCACTAATGTCACAGGGACGATAAGGGAAACAAGTGATCAGGATAAGGTAGGTTTATGAATACGGACCTTAGCGCATAACCGGAGCAGTGCGGGTATAGGTGATCACCCTATATATGGATTGCGTATGCGTGGATGCAAGGACCATTGAATAATCAAGAAAAGAGGGAATGAGGGGGTGTGTGGATCCCTAGTTCAGGAGAACAGTGATCCCAGATGCCTGCCCGGTATGTTCGCCCTTTGGGGCCCCAACCCCCGGCCGGAATTGGCAACGCCTGACTTTCTGTCTCGATGCTCATTCAGAGACGAGAACGATTCTTTCACCTGCATGTAGCACACGTGAACACCTAGAACCTTGCGAGGCCACTACGACTTTTCAGTATACAATGAAACAGCGTTGTTACGCCGTCCCGCTTAATACGTTCTTCGACAAAATACGTTCTTTGGCCCCTGTCCAGCGCCCCATATACGTGGTGTATTTCCACACGGTTGATACGATTTTCGGATTATACGAAAATCGGGTGATACGATACGAATCGGGTGATCAACAAGGTTCCGCTGTATGTTAGTGGCGCAGGGCGCGTCAATGACCTGCGCGATTTTCTTTTCCCCCCTATTCAGAGAAATGCGATACACAGGAAGTGTAACAGGCGTCTGCTTCCACGTGGACTATACTACAGAGAGACTCTGTAGCGCCGACCCTGCCTATGCATGGATATTTTGGTTTGCCTATGCATCTGTTACTTAATTTCGGCAATGTGTAATAAAAGCACTGAAGGGAGAAAATCGAGTCCATTCTCTTTTCTTCGGGCGATGCGGCTTGGTGTGGTCTTCCGTGCTAAAGTTGCTGATCAATGCGTGCTTTTCTTACTGTTACATCGATGGGGTCGAGATGCACAACGCATCCGCGCATTTGTGCGCGCGTTGAATAATCCCAGGTGATCAAAATTAACCCGGAGCCCTTCACTAAGGCGTGCTTCGTAATCGTATCGTGGTTTGGGCCCGTAAAACCACGTCAATTATTATGCTGGTGGTTACATTGGTTTTATGTACGCATGTATGATTATGTATGATTGACAAATAAGACAAATCCTAGCCGGTTGCCGGTTGGCACCGCTCGAGTCCAACTATTGCTTTTAGTCTATCGCTTCTGACCGCCGCTGTGCACCAGTGACAACTGAGCAAAGATGTCGTGCGCTGGGCAGGACGACTGCAAGTATATACGAATGATGCGTAGCACGCTTGCAGGCAGTTGTTGTAGAAAAAAGGTGTATGCATTCGCAAGTCGCACACTGCAACTACGGGAGCATAGGAGAGTTTCACAGGGCATGGTTTCGGCGATAGTCTTCAATATCAAGTTGTAGTACAACGCTTGTTGGATTCAGGGACGTTCACAAACTGCACGGATCGATTGCGATAGCGTACGGCCTGTCTTTGCTCCACTGCGCGCTTGGCTCCATCGTTTATCATCTGTGCCGTAAGCACACACGCAGCTCCTGTGCTGGCCGAGCGCAGACAATTGATAAGAGGTCAAGACCTCGCGTGCTTACCCTAAACGCGGGCGCGATGATAAAGGAATCTGGTCTATAAAAGCATTCGGTTTAACCTGAGAATATGTGAGGTATATGGACTTTTCTGACGTTAATCGTCCTGAGCTCGAATGAATTCACTGCTTTTCAGTGGGCTTTGTCAGAGGACGGTTACATCGCACAAATGTAAAAATTAGTGTAAAAATGACGAAGTGTTGTTAGTGTGCGCAAATTATTACCTGCTTGAAAGCACATGTTTTTACGATATTGAGTACTTGAACCCTGATAATGAGTACGAGCCCTGAAAATAACGGACAAATCGATCATCGCGATCGTATCTGAACACACTCAGCGCCAGTGTTCAAGTGAAACAAAAACCTGCTCTCTTCTGTCCCCCTCCCCCCCTCTATATTTTCTTTTGTTTTGTTTTCGAAGCCACTGGCCTTTAATGCCACCTTGTGACGTCAGTGAACCTACGAGCGGTATACAGACTTTGAAAACAGGCACTGAAATCTTTGGAGCCTGTGCGCTGCGGATAAGCATTGTCCGTCGAAATGTATAGACCCCGTGGAGATAGCACACTGGGCGCCGACAGATAACACGTATTGAAATAATCTCGGTACTCGCAAAGACTTTGACGACTTCCAGACAGCGCACGCACTGAACTGTGTCGTGCGGAGGAATGCCAGATTGTCTTGTGCCGCCGATTTGAGAGCGGCGCGTCGGAGGCATTGCCAACACGCTGCACCAAGAATGGACTCCTGGGCTTTCGCAACTGGTACGTTTGTATCCATTAGCTGCAACCGGCTTTGCTTCGCGTGTCGTTCCTTTGCTTTGCGTTCAGCCGTGAAAACAGTTGAATTACACTTCAGTTGTCATCTATGGCTATGCAAGCCCAGTCGATGGAGCTTCTTTTGTGCCAAGAAGAAGACGTATAGTTCGAACGAAAATAATATTTAAGTGATCAGCATGCGGTTAGAACTATTCAAACCGCCCGCCATGAGCAAGGGCCTGGTGACGTTAGGGTGTTGATGTTGGGGACCGCCCCCTCCCCCTGAAACGTTTTTTTTTTACATTGCGGCACGGATTAGACAACACAATTGTGAAATCATTCACGCCATAAATAAAGCGAAGCACCACGCGCTAAGGTAGCTACGGGCTTATTTCTGTCGTCTTCCTCCTTACCACAGCTGTTCCTCCTCAACTCGATCAGCTGCGCAGTGCGCGCTAGCGACGACGCGCCTCCCTCGTCAGCTGCCCTGCCGAGCCCTCCGTAGCGACATAGCGCCTCGATATCTTTACAGAGTCGCCGGCCTCGGCGGTGCTAGCCTGCGTAATAGAGCGCCAGCGACTCGTGTGTACGCCGCCAGATGCCGCGACAATACCGTTGGCTGAAACGAAGGAGCACGTTGTAGGAGCACGTTTTTGCAGTTATATTAGGAAAATTACGTGCACGTCACTTGTTAGGGGGCCAATCAGCGGCCTCCCATTCCATCGTTCGATAGGCGGGGGCGTTTGAAAACGCATTTCGACGAGCCGCTGCGATCTTTTGCGATGCGCGTGTCAAAGCCTTATTGTAAATTACATACTTTACGCAGAGCGCTGAAATCTGTCCTCTAATGATCCTAATGACTCGCTCTACCGGATTACCATGTTTTCACAAAATCGTTAAAACCGTTTCAGGGTCCCTTTAACATTTTTCCTGTGGGAACAGCTCCCCCCCCTCGCCCCCACACATTTTCCGACCGTTTACGCTGAAATCATATTTCTGACAAGAATTTTTAAGCTGTTAGTTTTGCGGTCCAGTGCTTTTCATGCTTTGGAAAGCACTGGACCACACAACCACGCGGTTTGCGCGGTCTGCGCAGGCTTTCGGTACTTCCGAAATTTCCAACCATTTTTAAAGTGTGTACCAATGTAAAGTGAGGGAGGATGCAGATATGTAAATTTTGATACGGCTAACATGAATTAAAACAATATTAATCGACGTCATTAAATCTACTAATTAATAATATATATGTAATGTACATAAATAAGAATCGACAAATAGTGAGAACAGATAAATAATAAACACAACATACAAAGACAATACTCCCCCCGCTCCCAGACACGTTCCGCAGTCCCTGGCTGCCAACCCCCCTCCCAGAAAAGAGAGAGAGAGAGAAACGCTGGTTCGATCCCGGCCGCGGCGGTCGCATTTTCGATGGAGGCGAAAATGCCAGAGGCCCGTGTACTGTGCGTTGTCAGTGCACACTAAAGAACCCCAGGTGATGCAATTTCCGGAGCCCTCCACTGCGGCTTTTGTCTCTTTTATATCTCTTTGAGCCTCTTTCCACTTCCCATACGGACGCGTAGCCGTGCTCCCGACATGGGCTGCAGAAATTAGCGTCCTTTCCTTAACCGAACCACTATCAAACTTGTTTCTTCTATGATGCCGGATATGCAGTAACTCCAGTTGTAGGTAGAGAAGCGCTTAGCCGTGTCCCCATTATGGGAAGCAGAAAGAAGCGCCTTCTTTTCTCGCTATGTATCTCGTCGGTTAATTTCCTTTTTCTATGAGTGTAACCGAAATAGGATTAGCATCTTTTTATACCGTAATTGAAAGTACCGCAACGATGTATTTTTTATTATTGGCAGTTTGAGTGTCATTAATCTTTCTTTCTTTCTTTCTTTCTTGAGGCACGGCTAATACACCGAACCAGGTACCAGATTATCCCTCTGGTGGCGCAAGCCTTCTCCTGCGTTTACCAAAATTTCTCGTTGAATAATGTGCTCGTGTAGATAATGTTGATGTTTCAGACATTCTGAAGCATTCACTCATCCTTATAACAAAAAAAAAAAGGTTGTCTACCCTTAATGTCTCTTTAAGCGAGGTCACTGCATGATGATGATTGTGGTTCGGTTAGGAAAGTACGCTAATTTCTGCAGCCCATTTCGGGAGCAAGGCTATGTGTCCATGGGGTGTAGGGGAAAGGGACTGAAAGAGATAAAGAGGAGAAAAAAGAAAGCCGTAGTGGAGGCCTCCAGAAATTTAGACCACCTGTGGTTCTTTAACGTGCACTGACAACGCACAGTACACGGGCCTCTGGTATCTTCGCCTCCATCGAAAATGCGACCGCCGCGGCCGGGATCGAACCCGCGTTTCTTGGGTGGCAAAGGTCACTGGAGGATTACTTAGCATAGTTAGAAAAAGTGGAGAAATATATGGAAAAGAAAAGGAGAAAGGAAAAGAAGTACAAGAACGGAAGGGGAGATGTGAAGTCGAGCCTGCGTCAGCGCTAGTCAGAGACTGCGAAAGGTGGAAAACCAAGAGATCGTCGTGCCACGGCGCACGTAATTATAGCACGTGTTTTTATTTTCTTTCTTCTCAGGTTCGAATTTTCCGCCACTTTCTCCCGGGAAACTTCGGCTGTACAGCATGAGGTTCTGCCCTTACGGGCTTCGAGCTCTCCTAATTATGAAAGCAAAGGCTATTGAGTAAGTGTTTTGTGACTCACTTCATTAAAGTGCTCTCAATTTCCCACATGGCGTCGCAAAGTGGAGTGGGGGTTAAAAGTTCGTGATGATTTTCCAGAACCAACCCTTCCTGGATAAAAATCCGATAGTAAAGGCCGTTGTTCTGCTGAGTACATGCGTTGCGGATGAGATTTTGGCTGCCAGGAACACGTCATAGACGTCGAGAATCTTGGAAGCGTGAACAGACAGTGATCTCGTGTGATGCATTAGCAGGGCATGGCTCACTGACATAATTCGTAATATCGAAGCCACAAATGTAAAATTTCATCGTGATATTTTTTCTCCCTTTCGCGAAAAATATGACAGTGCAAAATACAAAGAAAGGTATCACCAGCCCACGCGGGGAAAGCCTGCCTGCTCAGGCGCCAACAGGCTGGTGCAGGCGGCACGCGAAATGCAAAATACGCGAATAAACTTATTTTTCTTAAACCTTGCTAATATTATGCGCGTGCGAATTACGCGAGGGCGCAAATTACGCGAAAGAAATGTGGTTGATCCCTCAGTCATACGATTCGGTATAACACGAAAGTGAAACCTGTCTTCGCACAGAAGCAGCAATCTGGCGAATTGAGAGGAGGGAAAAAAGGGGTCGGATACTCTGTACATGTGTACCCCTTGCATGCACACATCGGGTTCGATGATCGATCCCGGCCGCGGCAGTCGCATTTTCGATGGAGGTGAAAATGCCAGAGGCCCGTGTACTGTGCGTTGTCAGTGCACGTTAAAGAACCCCAGGTGGTCTAAATTTCCGGAGCCCTCCACTACGGCCTTTCTCCCCTCTCTATCTCTTTCACTCCCCTTCCCCACCCCCACGGACGCTTAGCAGTGCCAAGGAGGTTTAAAAAGAAATTCTGGAGTGGAGACTTTGTGCTAAAGGTGAAGCCGGCGGCCGCCATCTTACTCAGGCATTGATTAACCATTTCAAATAGCACAAAAGAAAAAGCGTTTTCCTCACGCTTCTAACACCTTTAAAGCGATCAACTTTGCTAGACAGACAATCCTTGATGTGCCTGTTTGTGCCACGGATTTTTGGATGAAACATGAACGCCGAGAAAATTTGTGTGCAATATCGCGGCATTGATAGTTGTTCAATGGTAGTCTATTAAATAAAAAAAAAATTAACACCATCTTCCCAAAGGGAACCCTGATGGGATGCGAAGCAGCAGCGTTGCGCACGGGTGGCGTCACGGGTTCAACGGCGCTAACGCGGGTGCTTCGCATCCCATCAGGGTTCCCTTTGGAAGATGGCGTTAATTTTTTGTCGGTCGCGTTAGAGGAGCGAGCGGTGGTAGCGGCAGGTGTTGCGGGCGAACGGACGAGGCGGCAGCTGCGGCGAGCCAACACCCTCTAGAAAAATATGAAGGCCTTAGTTCTTTTCCCTTTCCACTCACGCTACGTCAGCAGATGGGGCGGACGCATGAGGCGGCGAGCGCGTTTTGCGGTTTTGCCCGTCGCCGCGACACGATGCGTCTGCGCGTCCGGATCGCGCTGGTGCGCGTTCATCGCGCGTCTCCAGAAACTCATTCGCCGGCGCGTAAGTACAGTCGTACAACCTCTCTTGAACAGCGTTGCATATCTTTTTTTTTTTCAATCCGCCCCATCGTGTGACGTCACGCGAAGAGAGCTAAGGCCTTCATATTTTTCTAGAGGGTGTTGGGCGAGCGCGCGGCAGGCGAGGGAGGGAGTGACGTCAGCGCGCACTGCAAGGGGAGCGTGACGTCAACGCGCAGCTGCGGCGTGACCTACTTGGCACCGCTCCAACACATGCGGCGAGGGCAGCGCGTTCCTCGCCCTCGCCGTACGGACGCACAAAGGGAGAACGTTACACAGGCTAGTCAAAGAGCTGCTTCGCATCTAAAACGCGCTTTTACATTACAATTAGTCTAGGGTTTACATTAGCAGGTCAAGAACGCTTGAACTGACACTGGTTTCTGGACACCTAGGCAAGATTTTAGGACTGAACTAAGGGCAAACGCCGGCTTCACTTGTCGCGCTAAGGTTCAGCGGGCGCTGCCACCTAAGCATTTTAGGGGCGAAGCTCCTCTTAGTCTAACCTTGTCAGGCGTCAGGCGTAACCCGCGTGCCGGGAGGCACGCGCTCGCCCTCGGCGCGTGCCTCCCGGCGCGTGCCTCTCTCTCTCTCTCTCTCCCGGCGCGTGCCTCTGCTGTCTTGTGAGAGAGAGAGAGACAGAGAGAGAGCGAAGGCGCGCGTTGGCTATGGAAACGCTCTTTCTTAGAGGAACGCTCTACCAGCTCGCAAAGAAGGAGAACGCGCCCTCACCCGCGAGAGACAACGTTGGCGCAGGCAGCGTCTCCTGGCGAATTTCTTGATTGAGAAATACCGACTGCTCGCGCTGGAGAAGCGTTCACCGGCAACCCATATATATGTATATATATAGGCACTGGATCTTGCAGTGAAATGCCGGTGGGAGATTTCATTTGTGCATAGTTGAACCATGAGGATTCGTAGCGTGCGCGTTAACTAAATTAAACTCGGCACGATCTACGATGAACCTCCCGAGCTTCGCCCACTCATCATCATTCACTCCGTGGATATGCTGTAATTTTTTTTAAACCTCCTTGAGCAGTGCTCCCTACATGGGCTGCAGAAACTAGCGTCCTTTTATAACCGAACCACAATCATCATCATCATTGTCCTGTCGGCGCGTTCCTTCAGCGACGGCCGCTACTTCATTTGTCTTGTGTGACGTATACATACGTGACAGCCAGTTGCGTTGCGACGCGCTCTACTCCAGGAACGCAAAGACGGCCGCCAAGCAAATGACGCGTCTTTCGCTCCGCGAAGTGTGCGTTCGCAAAACAATCCGCTGACAAACATTTCAGTTTCGGTTGCAAGGTTTCAGCGTTTGCGGACGCCCTTGTTTATAGCGCAGGGCGCTAGCGCGTGCAGTAGTGTCCCCGAAGAAATGTGAGTAGTTCGAGAGCTTTCGCTTGCGTGGAACTGTCGAGGATCCCTGCGCAGTGTCGAGGTGCCTATGATGATGATGATCATGATTATGATGATGATTGTGGCTTGTTAAGGAAAGGACACTAATTTCTGCAACCCATATTGGGAGCACGGCTAAGCGTCCGTAGGGGTAGGGGAAAGGACTGAAAGAGATAGAGAGGAAAGGCCGTAGTGGAGGGCTCTGGAAAATTTAGACCACCTGGGGTTCTTTAACGTGCACTGACAACGCACAGTACGCGGGCCTCTGACATTTTCACCTCCATCGAAAATGCGACTGCCGCGGCCGGGATCGATCATCGAACCCGATGTGTGCATGCAAGGGGTACACATGTACAGAGTATCCGACCCTTTTTTTCCCTCCTCTCAATTCGCCAGATTGCTGCTTCTGTGCGAAGACAGGTTTCACTTTCGTGTTATACCGAATCGTATGACTGAGGGATCAACCACATTTCTTTCGCGTAATTTGCGCCCTCGCGTAATTCGCACGCGCATAATATTAGCAAGGTTTAAGAAAAATAAGTTTATTCGCGTATTTTGCATTTCGCGTGCCGCCTGCACCAGCCTGTTGGCGCCTGAGCAGGCAGGCTTTCCCCGCGTGGGCTGGTGATACCTTTCTTTGTATTTTGCACTGTCATATTTTTCGCGAAAGGGAGAAAAAATATCACGATGAAATTTTACATTTGTGGCTTCGATATTACGAATTATGTCAGTGAGCCATGCCCTTGCTAATGCATCACACGAGATCACTGTCTGTTAACGCTTCCAAGATTCTCGACGTCTATGACGTGTTCCTGGCAGCCAAAATCTCATCCGCAACGCATGTACTCAGCAGAACAACGGCCTTTACTATCGGATTTTTATCCAGGAAGGGTTGGTTCTGGAAAATCTGTCTAGAAACGCGTAGAATATACGAGCCCCCTTGTGGAGAGCAAATATTTGAATCAAGGAAACTCCCTTATAAGAAGGCGACCTGTTTCTGAAGCTCGCTATAATGAACACCGTCATATTCTACGCTCTGCTGTAGGAACATCTTTCAATATCCACTTGCCTGTATGTTTTCTTGCATGCAGAGCAATTTGCGGTGACTTTTGGAAAGTCTTGCGGGGAAAGAACGCTTATAAAATTGAATTTTTGTACCTATAGAATATATATATAGGAATTATGCTATCCCATGAAACATCCCTGACCTCGGCTCCGTTGGCTCCGTTTCTCAGTTCTTTAGTAGCGATGGGTTAGATTTCCTATATACGGCCGAACGTGAACTCACCGTCATAGCGTTTGCCGAATAAAATGAGAACCGTACGTCGCAAGGCAACGTGAAGTGAAAGTCACGCTTTATGCCGGAGTATTGAGAGACCGTTGGCAGCCCCTGCGACGGCGATTCCGAGACCTATATGTACTTTTGCGGCTACTGATTTTAATTATACCGCGACCGTATTTGGCTAATGAAAGCATGTGTTTTGTTAAATAAAGAACTATACCTTCAGTTTCGCTATGATACTTGACTTTCCTCTAAATGTATGGTCCGTATCAAGGCAGTTTACACGTTGTTTCGAAAGTTTCATGACCACAACGTGTTTGATGGCGTCTGGAAGAAGGGAGACGGGACACAGAGCGTCGACTGACAACTTAAATTTATTGAATGCCCAGTAAACCTCTTTATACACGCTGGTGAACGGAAATGATCCACTGCGTTTGGTGTTTCAATCAATTTTAAGTAGATATACGCTACAGCTCGGCCTGATCATGCGACCTGAACGCCGCTGTTCCCTTACTTTGACAGTCATGAAGTGGTCAACATCAACCTGAGGGACAGGCCGGAATGGTGCAAGGATGTACTTCCTGCGGGGACCGTACCGGTGCTTTCCCAAGATGAGGAACTCATTAGCGGCTCGATGCCCATCGTCGAGTACCTGGACGAGGCGTACCCGCTGAGCAAGCCCACGATGCCTAGGGACCCGTACTTGAAGGCGCTGGAAAGGAGCTTTTTGGAAGTTGTTTTGCCCGTAAGTTCATTGCATCATTATGATTTAAAGAGCTTTAAAATGGCCTCTGTGCTAATATTTGACCAATAGATGCCGAGTAATATGTTTCCTTTTACTAATTGATATGGGTTTTTACGTTCCAAAACCACGATATGATTATGGGAGACGCCGTAGTGGATGGCTCCGGAAATTTCGACCACCTGGGATTCTTTAACGTGCGATGACATCGCACAGTACACGGGCCTCAACGTTTCGCCTTCACCGAAATGCAGCTACCGCGGCAGGGATTCGATCGCGTGACCTTCTGATCAGCGACCTAGTGTCATAGCGACTAGACCACCGTGGTGGGGTATTTCTAAGTTTAGTGGAACTACTGTGCTTTTGAGGGATTTCGTTTTGAAATTTATAGTTTCCTGTTTTACACCGAAAGAAGCAGCCCTGTAAAGGACAACGGCTATGGATGACCGGTTGCGATTTGACACAGGGCCGCAAGATGTCGCTAACGGCGCGTTTATTGCCGTTCACACCTTCGGTAGCCATATAAAGCAACGGTGGCACAGACAGGCTGAAACTATTTCATAATTCGTGTGCGCCGTTTTGGTACGAATGTGTTTCAACTCACATTGCAGGCAACCGAGTCTATTGTCCTCGTCCTTATGAGGAAAGGTTCCATGGAAGAGAACTGGGCCAACTTTCTCAAAAGGATACCGCTGTTCGAGAAGGAGCTCGTTAGCAGGAAGACCCCCTTCCTCAGTGGTACGTCTGTATCTTTGTCTGCATAAAGTCGACAAGACCGAGCGGGAAAAGTCATAAGTCGAGCTACACGGAGCTGTTCAATCGGAAAAGCTGTGGAGCATCTCAACGTCACAATATATGTACATGTTTATATTAAAAAATATATATATCTAAAGATCGCACGTGCTTCGAGATATTCATCGTCGACTCGGAGGTCCTGACAACGAAACCAAGGGCTCTGTGAGCGCAGGAAATACTGAAACTAGGGGTTCTATTCTGGACGCATGTACAATTCCGCCATGTTGTCATATTATGTAATGGCGTCATTTAAAGACGATCGGGGAAGCCGTAGTAGCACCCTAGGCCTATCGGAGCTGGCAAGATGGCGAGTTTGACAAGATCACGGAATTTGACAGCATCCAGGATGGCACTCCGGAAATGCCCGTGACTAGGAAACGATGAAATTTGAATGTCGCGCCAGTATCTTGTAGCGGACAGCGGCGACACAACCGCCGTATCCAGAAGCCAACCTTATCCTTATACTTTTATCTTATCCTTAACCTTAAAGTGACCCTTAACGCATTTCAAGAACTAACCTTATACTCGTCGCCGAACTTTTCCTGTACTTATCGCCGCCATAAGTGCAGTTTAGCCTACGACGTATACCTTGACGCTCGCTTGTTCGAACAAAACGGCAGACACGGAAGAGAACTTTACGGAGTTTGTTTAAAATGTCGACCGGCTTTAAGAATTACCGAGCGGGAAAGCGTAAGCGCGTGTGCGACTGCAAAAATCTATCAAACGCAAGCCGCGTGTGGAAGCTTCTCGCAATGCTATCGATAACTGCGGAAGAACACTCACGGACACGAAGGTATCTTAACGGCTCCTTGTCCAGTCCAGCATGGCTACAGCCGCGATTCGCTGTTCTGTAAACCATGCCATGGTGGACAACGAAGTGCACCATTCTCTACAGCTATTGCAGGAGAGCCTCGAAAAACTGTGAACGCGATCACATGCGTCCTATTTCACGGGGGGAACGGAACATGGCAAGGCGCTGGAGCCAGCGAGAACATCTCAGCGAACAGAATAAAGCGCCAGCCAAGAGCATGAAAGGATGTCAGAAGTTATAGTTAAATTCGAAGTAACCCACCCAGTGTATAGAAAACCATATACGTTTAATGAGAACACAGTGAATTACAGTGCGCATACAAAGGGGCATTCACAACATTCATTAGTGATTGCAGGTGGCTTGAATAACCTGTGCGCCATGAACACAGACCTACTCTCCCTACAACACGATATCTTTTTGGGACTCCAACGAACGACGTTCAGCTACTCGAACACCACATGTTGATAGGTATCAAACTGAAGACCTGACTTGGATTAAGATGGATTAAGGTGCGGATCAGGCAGTGCAAGATGTGTGATAGGGTTTTAGTCCTCGCATCTCTTGGGCGATATCTAGGGACACTCGGGAATTTTTCACCTCAGTGAATCTTGTTATGTATTCCTGTGCAGGGCTTACGCCGGGCTTTGTGGACTACGTTGTGTGGCCAACATTCGAGCTCGCTCGTGCACTGTCTGTAGCCCACGCCGAGCTGAAGATGCCCGTCTCAGAAAGCTTCCCGCATTTCTCGAGTTGGTTTCAAGGAATGCGCGAAGACGCAGTCGTGAGAGCCGTCATCAACGAGGATCACACCACGCTTTTCGTGCAGTCGTACAAGGACGGTCAAAGAGACTTCAACGCCGGCCTGCACTGACGACACCTACATGTATCGTGCTGAGTAAACGCTTTTCGGCGCACCCGAAGTCCTTTTCTTGAGGTGGCTAAGTCTACTTCTCTCTGATCTATAGGATCGGGCACATTAAAATGTGACATGTGTGTTATCGGTATCTAGATGTACTGTTGGGGCTGTGTCTGCATCATGATGCATTCGCGGGAATGTGCGCAGTTTTCCAAATGTCGCAAGAGGCAGGGAGAATAGAAAGTTATCGAAGGAAGTTGTTTTTTGAAAAGCCCCATATCCACCCCTGGGCTAGTCGAAATCTTTAGTCCGGGACGTCATTGGTCGATGCTGCTGCCCGAACCCGTAGGACCAGTGTTCGCTGTTCCTCTAGTCATGAACTATCAAGCAGGGTCACTTCCAGCTCTCTTTGGTGGGGCGGAGAATTGGGCTTAATTTTGCATTCAGTTCGCAGGCCTAGATCATGTGGTGTTTGCCAAATTACCGCACTATTGGCACTGCCCACTGATTTTCTGGTTGTAATGCTTTAGTAGTATCATGTTTGCAAAGTACACCGATCACTCAATACATCATCACATGGCCGAGGCTGTTTTGAGCACATTACGGATTATTTAATTTGTTGTTAACGCTTCATCAGGCTATTACTTCGCACTTACGTCGGCTGCGCAATGGAATGTGATGCATCGATGCGAAGTTGCCTTTCCTCTTCTCTCGTCAACGCCGTGCAAAAACAGAACACATGGTGTCAACGTACTCAACGACAAATGGGTTTGAGTCGTTGCCCGGAATAGCCTGTTGTACAGGACATTCGCGCTGGAGTGTTCACTGCGAGCGCGCGTATTGTACACATCGCGGCAGCGGTTCCGCGCTGGTCAGTGCATATTGGCCAAACGGTCGACACGCTATACTGCTTGTACTTAAGAAAAAATAAATGTAGAGAACCTGTCCTTCTTCCAAGTCGCTTCTTGAGAGTAGCCGAGCTTTACCTGACGGTTGTCATTCAAGTTTATTCGGCATTTGCATTTGAACCCTCAAGCATCAACACGACCCATCAGCGCTTTCGTTCCCTCGCCACACTGCAAGCCAGTTCCGCGAGTTCTCTGATTTTTTTTTTTTTCTGTGGCGGCAAACGTGACGCCGTAGAGCATACGTGCATATGACGGTGCATTGTTCATACTATCTAGTCACTTGTCGTCAGCTCCGGGCAGCAGCTTTTTATCTGCGTGCTTTTCCCGAGATGTCGAAATGCGCTAACGGCCTTCCGAACACGTGGCTATAATTCCGCGCTCGACGGAGTTCTTAAACTCTTGTAACGATCACTTTTGCACTTGAAGCTCTGCGATGATGTAGAGACTACCACGTCAGACCCATTTCTTGTGTAGAAACTCCTTAGGGTGTTCCCTAATAAATCTAAATGAATATCCAATGTTACCGTGACTGTGATTTTATTTTTACCCGACAGGAGCCTGTGTTTCTTAAACTATGGGGCTTCCTCCTGACTCGAGTTAACGTTTTGGGATATTTTATCTAATCTACTAAAGATAAGATCTTGGAATCCTTGATCAAGACCCCATAGAGGCTGTGAGCCACTGCCTAATCGGCTTGAGACGACGACGACGACGACGACGACGAAGTGATCGCTATAACTTGGCCTTGGGGTTCAGCCACAGGGGCGTCTTTGATGCGGCGCAGTTTTAATGAAACATTACGACGGGCACGTTTGTAATTATTAACATGATTGAATACATAAGGTTGTGGTAAAGGTTATGTTTGTACCAAAACCTGGTATATCTACTCCGGAATAAGTTCAGATGTACAAAAAAATCAGTCTGTTTTGATAGTACAATTGCAGTTATTCTCTGAATTATTTTTTCCTACTTTTTTTCTTGTTTTAAGTGTTATTTAATGGTATAATCAAGATATAAACTATACCTATGACTCTCAGCTCTTGTCCATTCGCTCAGTGTGGGTATGTGCCATGTACGAAGGATCATCATCATCATAATCATCATCTTGGCCTTAGGGCTGACGCGAGAAGCGGCGGCTCTGAAAACAGCCACGCTCAAAAAGAGGCGCCAAGGGTCCGACATGCATGTCTTTCCTGTGTGAGTGCGTGCGAACGCCTCGCAGCCGCCGGGCATTGGCCGCAGCCATGCTCGCCATGCTGAACCACGTACCGCCACCCGTGGAGATCCTACAGTCCGACCTGCCGTGGTATCAGCGCTTCTGCGCTTGCCGAAGGCAGCGGGAGAGCGGTTCCCTTCTCAACGAGGCCTTAGGCCAAACCGATCGCGGCCGGAGCCGCGGGAAGCAGTACGCTGGACCGGCTCAAGACCATCAAGTACATTGAGCGCTACCCGAGCGTCGTGGGGGACGAGCGCAACCTGCGGGTGTGCCTGGAGAACCTGAGCAATTCGCTGGGCGCCAGCAGTCCCGAGGTCGTGATCGCGTCTGCCGACGCCTTGGCATCTGTCCTGGAGAAGCACGGATCCAAGATGACCACGGCCATGGTGGAGGGCGTTTTGAAGACGTCCTTCGACCAGCTCCTCTCGGCACGCATCAAGATTCGAAACAGGTTGGTCATTGTCGATGACCGGTCAGTACAGGTCCCGAGGACAGCTCCTGGTTGCGTGGTTCTAGCCATCACCTGCGATGTCAGTCAAGCCGCTTATCACCTCGCTGTTCCTTGGGGGGGGGGGGGGGGGGGGGCTGGTTAAGATTATGTCAACGCAAGTGATCTGCAGCCTGCAAAGGTGGGATGACGTTAGGGAAATGGGATATCTTCTGTCGGGGCTAACGTGTTTTCAAATCATTTTTGTTTACTACGAACTCCGCCATCAGGCTGCTGCCCCGACGATGACATAAGCGCTAGACGAAACGTTCGCTGTCGCGACATTCCTGCTCGACCTTTTTTTTCATCACTATTAGAGTTCTTGTGATTCTAAAAGGCGTAGCAGTCTGCGTAATATCGCCAAGCAACGGCCGCCTAACTGCAATTCATAAGTACGCACGACTTCGTGATCCCTGACCAATAAAAGATATGACGCCTACGACAATCTTCTAAATCATGGCTGCGCATGAAATATATTCAGCGCCCTTAGCTCTTGTCCCATGTGGTCGTACACACAAAATAAGAGAGCCGGAAGATTGAGACGCGTGGAATCCTGCGAGCTCCGTACACAGGAGATCACTGCCAATCAAAATTGCGTCAGTAATGCTCTTCAGCAAAGATTGCGCTTTAGGAAAGCGTGTATTGCGTTCCCCGAGAACTGATTCTCGATTGAATTAATGGGGTGACGGTCACGTTGTCGATTTTATTTGAGCGTAATGACTTTTCAGACAAGCCGTTGCCATTTCCCATGGTTGTATGGAACCCAGGTTCATCGACGTGATCGTGCTCTTGCTGAAGCAACATCCGGGCCACGTCTCTAGCAACCTGCTCTACTTGGCGCAGCAGTGCGACGAGCTGCAGACGGTGTGCGCCATGGAGGCCTTCTGTCGCGTCATCCAGACGCGCCACCTTAAGCTCCTCCCGCTCAAGTGCATCTTTCACTACTTCTCCATTAACATCGACAGCAGTGACCCTAGCGTGCGATCGTACGCGTCGAAGGGCGTGGCGCTGATGGATTTTTACTTCTGAGCAGCGTTGGGCCTTTAGGATTACGCTATAAATGAATTATATTGTGCGGATACGACGTCACAAAATATGGCACGTGGATATATTCCATAGACATCTATGGTTAAGTTATATGCGTGTATTTTGCGGTCTAGGTTCGCAGCCCCCTGCGTCACAGCTTCTCAATATCAGATCATTATGAGCGTTATCATCGCGGCCGCCCAAAGAGGCCGTACGATGATGTGACGCGTACCGCAGTTCCGTTACTGCTCTGCGTGTTACAGCACACGGGGTGATTAGCTCGGAAAACGGTGTACTAACGATTTAGAGATCGTCGTAGCCACGTATCTCATATGACAGTAAATATTCACACGAGTCTGCACACTCTGGATAATTTGGTTATGCTTGAATGGACATTAACGTAAAAAAAAAAAAGTTTATCTGTATACCTGTATACTTTTTGTTCCATGGCTCACATGCTCTGGCGATGTCCCGCGTTGCCTAACGACGTTCTCTCCAGCGAAGCTGAATGGGAGGAGGCCATCACAAGCACGGTGCTCCAAAAACAAGCTCAGGCTATCCAGAGGGCCCACGAAAGGGCGGAGCGTCATGGCGTTCTTTCCTCCACGTGGGTGCGGGCAGCGGTTACAACGGCCTCCCGCTAGGGAGTCCTTACGTAGCTCCTCAGGATTAAAGTTCGTTGTCTGTCTGTCTGTCTGTCTGTCTGTCTGTCTGTCTGTCTGTCTGTCTGTATACCTTGACACAATAAAAGATATCCCGGCCGCGGTGGCTCCATTTCGATGGAGGCGAATAGTTGAGGCCCGTGTGCAGTGCGGTGTCAGTGTACGTCAAAGAACCTCAGGTGGTCAACATTTCCGGAGACCTCCACTACGGCGTATCTCATAATCATAGCTGGTTTTGGGACGTAAAACCGCAGAAATCGGTCTTCAATACCCAAAGCACTGTTCGTGCGTGGCAAAGGCGCTTGGTAAGCTAAGAAAGTAGAATTTTTTACGCAGAAGTCATTATTTTCAGATTGGCATTCATCCTATGAACGGACATAAACTAAAGGAAAAAGAGTGGCTGAGAAGTCAATTCTGAAACATTCGGAATAGTTCGCTTCGGAGCGATTGGCGAAAGTTATTTGTTATCAATTAATATATGTGTCTAGGGCAGGCTTGGAGTTCTAATATTGTAGCTAACACGTAGTGTTTGGCTGGTACGTTTGGCTCCAATGGCAGCATCCGAAACAGGGACTGCGGTTGAGTGACAATCAGACAAAGCGTTTCATTTTTAGGTAGCCCAATAAAGTCTGTGTTCTTTGAAAAGGTGAAGTATCGATGGCGCCGTGCTGTTCCCACATTAATATGCGTGACGTCATAGAGTGATGATGGCGTCTGCAGAGGCATACGTAGTTAGTCTTCGTCAAAAGTGGTACATATGCTGTTTGAAAGACGCCAGAGGCCTAACATACAGCCTGTTTCACCAAGCCTATTCGATCCACTGTAGCGAGAATATGAAAACTAAGAGACTGGAGTGCTTCACATCTTAAAGGGGCACTAAAACGAGAAAAAAAAAAAACACGCATATCCACGGAGTGAATGATGATGAGCGGGCGAAGCTCCGGAGGTTCATCGGTAAAAACCGTGAATCTTCCGTGAATCTTGCCCAGTGCATCATCAAAGACGTGACAAACACTGTGTGTCGCCATCTAGCGCTCTCCTATCACACTAGAACACGCAGCGAGCGCCTCCGCGCCATCTATTGATCAATTCACGTACTACCTAAGCAGCACCGCAGCGCTCGGACGGACAGACAGACAGACAGACAGACACAGACAGACAGACAGACAGACAGACGGACAGGCTCCCATGCTACGCGTTCCCATACATCTGAATGAAGCGAGCACCGCGGCGCCATCACGCCATCTAGTGAGCACTTCATAAAACTACAGGTGGCTACATACTACATCGGAGGAAGGACAGACCGACGCCCTAAGGAGCGTCGCCCCTAAAAAACATTTTTTTAGATGCGAAGAAGCTTATGGTCGGAGCTGTGTCACTCCCTCCCTCCATCCATCCATCCGCCGTGTGGCGTCCACACCCGCGCTGCGCATGCGCATCCTCCTCCCCCTCCTCTCCTTGCTTGTCTCCTCTCCGAACGGCGCGCGTTGACTATCGAAACGCTCTTTCTTCGATTAACGCTTTACCAGCTCGCAAGGAACGAGAACGCGCCCTCGCCCGCGAGAGACAACGCTGACGCAGGCAGCGTCTGCTAGCGTCAAACCACCTGTTTTTTATTGAGGGGCCGTGGTCAAACCAATAACGCGATACCTAGTCAAACCGATGCAAACGCGGTGTGCACCCCCCGTGCTGCTTCGCATCGCCTCGTGGTCCCCTTTAGCGGGAGATGGTGTAATTTTTTTAGGGGCGAAGCTCCTTAGGGTGTGGGTCGTTCCCTCCTCTGTAGTAGTATGTATGTAGCCACCTCGCGCCGCCGGGAGGCCCGCGCTCGCCCTCGGCGCGTGCCTCCCGGCGCGCGAGCTCTGTCACTCTTCTATCTGCAGTCTTGTGAGAGAGAAAGAGACAGAGAGAGCGAAAGGCGCGCGTTGACTATGGAAACGCTCTTTCTTCGATGAACGCGCTACCAGCTCGCAAAGAAGGAGAACGCGCCCTCACGCGCCCTCACACGCAGGCAGCGTCTTCTAGCGTGTTTCTCGATTGAAAAATACCGACTGCTCGCGCTGGAGAACCGTTCACCGGCCACCCATATATATATATATATATATATATATATATATATATATATATATATATATATATATATATATATATATATGCACTGGATCTTGACTTGCAATGAAGTGCCGGTGGGAGATTTCACTTGTGCGTAGTTGAACCATAAGGATTCGTAGCGTGCGCGTTAACTAAATTAATCCGGAACTCGGCACGATCTACGATGAACCTCCGGAGCTTCGCCCACTCATCATTCACTCCGTGGATATGCGCGGATTTTTTTTTTTCGTATTAATACGTTACCTTTTCGCAATGCCAAAAACACCAGTCTTGCGAGTTTTGAAGTTCCAGCACTAAAACGCGCAAGGTCACAGATATTTGATGGTGTCTACTAACGCCTACATAACTATTTATCGGTAAAGAGAGACCTACATTGTGTTCCAAGGAAGGCGGTGACTTAACACAGGGAGTTTCACAACATTTGATGGAGTGAATTTGGCGAAAATACGGGTAAATAAGGAAATCGGTCTTTTGACGTCATTAGGTTCCGGAGTTCCGGTGCGAATTTCAAGAGTAAAATCTTGATATTCATTTTCTAGTTTAATGTTCATCATGAAATGGTGAAGTTAGGGACATTCGAGTTCCCGAAATACAAGTTATCATTCGAAATCGCTTCACTTTTCACTTTATCCCTTTAGCGTTCATTTAAGCCCTAGTTGCGGCGTGAAAATCAAATAATAAACCCTGAGCTTCATTTTCCCTTTTCTAGCATTGAACACAAAATGGCGGAATTAACGCCGATTATCTTTTTCTAACGATCACCGTAAACCACTTTAGTGTTTCAGGTTAGCGTCCATCTACTCATCAACCGCAGTGATTTTTTTTTAAACGAAACACAGGTATTGTGTTCAAAGCGTTCTTGTGTAAGAGGTGTAGGATGCAGCTTGGCCCGAAGGCTAGGCGAAAGTTATATGGCTGTAATCTTTAATTGATTTAATTGCAACCTTACAACCTAACGACACAGATACAACATGGCGAGTAAGAGCCCCGTACTAATGCTCATGTGGTGGTAATCGCTTTCTTAAAAATTAATGGCTTTGATTTTCACTGAACTCAAAAACATAGGTTCGTGGACCGAAGTTAATGTGTAGCCCCTGAATCAACAACACGGCGCACAGCTTTGCGGGAAATTGCGTAAAATATACCTCCGAGGTATTCATGTCGGCAGCTGTGTCAGCAAGACTGCACGTCACACCATGATGGCGTCTTGCGTACCGTTTCTTCAAGTGACAAAATTGCATGGTACAGCCGTATGAAGACAACAGATTACGAAATCACTTAAAGCGTAGAAGGCGTTGGCGGAGCTTTTCGTAGTTCCATAAATATATTATTGTGAGATTAAGGGACAACCTTGCGTCGGTGCGAACCGAACTAGCACTCTTCGCGTAAAGCACGTTTCAATTCTTTCACTGTCATTTTTTTTTCTTTATCCCACAGTTGCTACAGCTTAAACAAAAACTACCAATTGCCGTTATAGTTTACCTGGTCCCGTTACCTGTTGACTCCACATGGTGCCTAACAAATTCTAGTTCCTCGATCTATTTCAATTCCTTCGTTGACTATATTGTATGGCATTCAGCCCCTCATGGTTGCAGCCTGGAAATTGCCGAATGGAAGTTGCAGACAACGTCTCCAAGTTAAGCAAACTCTCTAAAGCCGAGCCTCAAGCAAGCTTCGTGCGATTTTCACCCATATTTTTTTTTCTCACGTTTTCTCATTTGTACACGTTTATGGCATTTCTGTGCCGGCTGGGAGTGGTCTTAAAGCGTGTCGATGCCTCCATTGCGGATGGCACGACCTCTTCAAACTTGTTGCTACATAATACAAACGAAAGACGCGAATGGACATTCGCTGATCGCGCGAATGAGCGCACTTTCTTTTATTGTGAGCTTGTAAAATGATCGCACATAGTAACACTGGGAAAGCACGAAATAAAAATAATAAAGGAAGTATATGTACAAAAGCTATTTACAGTGCTGTATTTTCAGCATGGGTGTGGTTTTCGTATCCACTCGTCTTCACGGGTGTACTACCTGCACAAGATTTAAGCTGAGCAAATCGCGTTAAGAACATTTCTTGAATCAAGAGAGACATCGAAACACAAGTCCATCGGCCTTGGCAGTCGCATACATTTTTGCAAGCAGTTAATCATTCTGAATGCACAATTTGAACCTGTAATACTTATTTGAGCGCAATGTGGCAAAGGTCGGCTTTCCTTGCTGCTTAGGATACAACTGTACCATTAACCATAAAGTATGCATTCATCGTGGCTCTTCTTTCCTTCTATACCTCTTGTCCATCGGCAAGGCACTGCGGTGATGAAAAGAAATTATAGGTAATCTATTCAGGCCCCTCCTATATCACGCCACCGATTTACAACAACTCGTGAAAACGACACAGAAATTACGAGCAGCCCAGCTGTCGTTAACAAAAAAAAAAAAAAAACTTTCCACCCACTTGGTGTACAAATTTGATCAGACGCATCCAGAACACCGGGTGTTACAGCCTTTGCGGCCTTCGCCCGGACCACCACAAGGAGAAACCGATTTCATTACACTGACCACTTTCTCGCACGAAGCATCCACAATCTTCTTCAGCCGACCCATTAAACTAATTACGTGGGGAGCTACACACGACAAACGAAGTGATAATAAGGCTAACGTAACACCGTAACAACTTAAGCACAACACAAAACCAGTAGCCTCCGATCACGTCGCCGATCAACCGCACACTTTGGAACCCTGCTTCGAGACGTCTGACCAAATCTGTACACGATGCAATTCTGTACGCCGGTCTCAAACCAGTATGCCTTCAGAGCTGCCGAATGAGGAGTACATTTAGAGCGCAGAACTAAAGAAAAACGTGGAATGAGAGGACACAGCGTCCCCTTCCAGTTCGTCGCTTCCAATTCTCGACATGAACTAATGTTTGATAGAACGTGTGTTAGGCGAGAACTAGGTCCATCTATAGAAAACACCCCAAGAGGAACAGGTGAAAGAGCCAGGACTTGACACTTCTTTTATGGCGTTTAGTAAACCACGATGATTTCTTCAAAAGCTTCTCTTTAACCCCTGAGCTTTATGTGACATTCTCTGATTATTGAAGGGCCCACGTTCTTCTTTCGCAACTTAAATGGAGTTGACACACTAACTAGCTGGCAAAGCTGCTTCCATATGAGAGCCGAGTATACACACTTGTAATTGACACCGTAATGCGCGCGCCCGCAATCGCTCGCTTTCGTGACTGCTCAAGGACAAAAAGCGTGCGTACGTGTGCGCTCGATTCTGCCATTCATAAAAATTCCATTTCGGCTTCTTTCTATAAATAAGTTAAAGTGACCTTTACACTGTCAACAGTACAACTGTAAGTCTAACAATAACAAGGCTTTATAGATACGTATTGATCACGGTTGTTCCTTCATTAAGGTTTTGCATTGGTCAGGTACACAGCCATCAACCTAATCAGATGCCATGACGCTATAATTTGGTATAAAATTATCTAAATTTCACCTATTAACCAACAACGATCACTGGAGAGTTTACCTCCAATGCACCGGATTTCGTATATATGAAGAACAGTATGTAATGAAAAAAAAAATAGCAAAGGGTCAGTCGTTGGCCGTGCTCACTATCTTTGGGACGTTTGAGGTGTTCCACGATACATTATTCGCTAATTCTGTTGTGCATTGAATGAACAACGAATCGCCCACACAGACATTGAAAACGTCACACCCATTGTAGCAGTTGGCCACCGACCAATACACCGATCCTTCCGTTGGTGGGAATGCGGGCGGCTCGACTATAGCGTGGTTTTTCCTGGCTTCTTTCACCTGCTCCCCCAAGAGGAATTGTTTTACAGAGCTCAATGGCACGCGAGAGTTCAGAGAGGCCTGAATTGGATCACGTCCGTTGCTGCCGCCGCCAGAGCCGAGGGATCAAACTGCGGCAAGTCGGCGATTTGCAGTGTCCCTCCGGCACCGTCCATGAGGCTGACTTTCTCGCCCAACCGTACGGGTCCAATGCCAAACGCGGGCTCCTGGGCCGAACCGCCCAGGAGGAGACCTTCCTTCGGACCCTGCTGCGCACCACCGCCGCCGCCGCCAAAGTGTTGGACGCCCTGGAAAAGGTTCGCTGGGAAGGAAGATCCGGCGAAGTTATTGCCGCCACCGGCTCCTTTGGCCAAAGCCGCCAGCTTGTTCTGCAAAGGAAAAAATAAAGAAGGAATACAGGATCAATAAGAACGTCAGACTCCTTCGAAATTATTGCTGCAGTCGTCGCAACTTCTCTTATCTCACGAACCTCGCCATCATAGGCCTGCGCAGGATTCTCCATTAAAGAAAAGGGGGAGCGCGGGGGGACATTTCCCAAGGCCATTTCACTGATGCCATTTCGGTCAAAACGCAGTGCAATTTAAAGGTACGGGACAGATTTGGTGCCCCCCTCAGGTGATTAAGATGGGCGATCACTCCCCCCTCCCCCCCCCCCCTCTTCCACCTTCCAAACCTTTTCATGCACACGCCTATGCTCGCCATCGAATGCAGTCGAATAAAGAACGTGTGACGCTCTGGCGACATGAACGGCAAATGCTCGACGTCTCCTTTGGCTCGGCCGCGGAATGTCTTGTGCTGGCTTCAAATGCCCTCAAAAGCCGAAGGAATTCAAGCCGCGCTTTCTATAGGCAGTTAGTTGGCCGCAAGTACAGCGGTAATATTGCTGCTGCTTTTAGATAATCCATATCTGTACGCAGCGCCGCTAGAGTTCGAGTCACGTCCTGCGGTAAACCTTCCGTGTAAAAAGCAACAGTGGCTGCCGTGCGTCGACGTCGACTGCAATTTGTAGAAATGCGCCCACTCACATTCGTTGCTCATTGGGATACTTGTAAACGAAGGAGACAGCAGCCGCGTTGTATAATATTGCGCTAATGCGTTTGTAGAATGCGGCATGGAGCGGGAACGGCAGCGAGGATGTGATTAGTGTGTTAGCGGCACAACTCGAAGAGCTGATGTTATTTTTTACCTTAGTTATTTTCGGCTTCTGGCAAATGTCGCTAAACCTCGACAAGTCTGCAGACTTATCTCTGATGTAACTGGGAACAATTTTCTTATATTGTGTTCTGTTGAGTTCTCACAGCGTCACCTTCAGCCGGCTCGGCTCAACGTGCAACATTACTCCGACATTACCCCCTGTCAAGCACAGCGACACAGACAACGTCAACATGAACTGCTGGAAGATAAAGAGGGTTGCCCCGAACTCCCATGATACTCCCGGAAACAAGGATATATTCAATATGATCCACGGCTCTGTCTTAATTATACTTACATCGCGCGTTATATCACCAGAGGAACGACAGGAAATTACTATATATATCCAACGGGCACACACTGCACGTCGCGTACGGGAAGCAACGGCGTTAAAGCTCGGATGTTCTTCCTGTCACCGCCATACCTGAAACGGTATCTACTGTACAGGACTCGCTGTATACTTTGAAGAACCGAGAAGGATGTACAACTGTTGCGCAGCTTTTGAAGTTGCTGCATCTTGCGTGACGACATTGCCGGAACGCAAGACCGGCCGTGTTCCTCGTCTCTTTATAGCAGCTGATCGAGGAAAGACACCTCCCACGCCACAAAAGGAAGATATCGCCCGAGCAAATTATAACTCACCGCATCGTGAAGCGGAACAAGCACTTGGGAAACTTTTCCGTCGGGGCCTCTGATGCGGACGTCTACCGCTGGACGTGGCGGGAGGTCGCCAACAGGTATGTGCACGTTCACGGGCTCGTTGTAGCGCAGCTTGGAGCTGCCCGTGCCGTGGATCAGGTTCTTGGGGAAGACGCTCTGCAAGCTGTGGCTGTCCACGAGCAGTCCGGCCACCTGGACGTTCAGCTTGTCGTTGAGCTTGACACTGGCCGCAGGGGGAAACGGTTGATCGGCGTGGCTCTTTTGCTGCGAGTGATGCGAGGCCGAGCCCTTCGGTTGGCGAGCGTGCTCGTTGCGACCGGCGTGGTCGTTGTTGAGAATCTGCTGCACGGCCCGCAGAACGTTTTCGGGCATCTGGCCGCCCTGGGTGAGGCGCAAAGGGAAACGGCCTGAGAAACTCATTTCGTTAATGCTTAAAGGGCAACTTCGGCGAATTTTCAGTGTCCACTGACCTCAATAAAATTTTAATATGTCTTCTCCTCGGTACTGTAATAATATATGCCAAGTCAGGCGGATACAGGTAAATTAGTTTTCCTATAAATGAATTTTAATATTTTTTACCAGATCCTCACGCGGGCCACCCTGTGTTTTTGACGTCATCACCTCAGCGCTGCCTACCCGAGCCAGCGGGCCTTCAATAGCAAAACGGCGATAATTCAGCGCTCATATCGTCGCTGTCAAGATCAGAAAAGCTGGAATAACTCAATATATCGTCGGATGACCTCGCCACTGGCACCTCTTTGGCGCCAGTTCCATATTTCTGGTGGTGGGAAGGTTGTGACGACGTCACAGCACACGCTCCACGAGGTATCTACCCATTTCGGTTTCGGTTTGAAGACGACTCTCAGTTGCTCATTTAAAATTATTGGTGCGTTTCTGAGCAAACTGAATCACCCTGGCGGTTACAGGACTATCATTACCACTGGAAAACAGTGATATCAGGACATGGTGAAAAAACCGCCGGTTAAAGGGATTTCTCTCCTACTTCGTTCTGACCTGTTGGTACCGAATTGTATGGTACAGAACACTGCGCTCAATTAATTTTAGCAACAAAGCTGCATGCTTAAGCTAGCCGTAATTTGTCGGGCGTGGTATAGTTCTAATTCGTCGGGCACCATGCAACACCATGTGACATTGCGTTACGCAATGTTTGCGGAAACATTACACGTGGCATTCCGTTACGTGATTTTGGGTGATCACGTGGCGCGTTCCCGCCCAAAGCACGTAACAAAATGTCACGATCGAGTAAAAAAAAATTACTCCATCTCCCGCACCGCAGTCGTGGCCTTGTGGTAAAGTGTCCGCTTCGGCTGCGGGAGGTCGTGGGTTCGATTCCCACCGCCGCCGGTCACCCACCGGCTAAAATGGGCACAAGCGTTCCCCCGGCCTGACACTTGGCTCTCATTTGGGGTGACAACGCTTGGGATAGGAGCCTGCGCTGTAAAAGCCCGTCGAAAGACTCGTGAGCGCAACGTTACGTTACAGTTACAGTAGTATCTCCCGCTAAAGGGGACCATGAGGCGATGCGAAGCAGCACGGGGGGTGCGCACCCCGTTTGCACCGGTTTGGCTAGGTGCCGCGTTTGCATCGGCTTGACCCTAGCGGACGCTGCCTGCGTCAGCGTTGTCTCTCGCGGGCGAGAGCGCGTTCTCGTTCCTTGCGAGCTGGTAAAGCGTTCATCGAAGAAAGAGCGTTTCCATAGTCAACGCGCGTCGTCGGAGAGGAGAGGAGGAAGCCGAGAGGAGATGAGACAAGGAGAGAAGGGGGAGGAGGATGCGCATGCGCAGTGCGGGTGTGGACACCACACGGCGGAGGGAGGGACCAGGGAGGGACGGACAAAGCTCCCGCCATAAACTGCTTCGCATCTAAAACTTTGTTATGAAGGATCGACTGGGTAGGCTAGTTGGTAAAGCATAACTTTTCAAGTAATAGCGCGCAGCAAACACGGACGAAGCATAAAGCGAGACGGAACACAGCGCTGTGTCCCGTCTCGTTACTTTCTTCGTCCGTGTTTGCTGCCCGCCATTACTTGAAAAGCAATGCTTCAAGTTATAATGTTTTCTTGCCTCGTTGTTTTCACTTACAGAAGTCCTTGACTTATTCCAAGTGTTGAACATTTACACCACGCGAAGTATAGTAATATTTCGATCACGGCCTCTCGTGAGGGATCGGTGCTTCGACAGTTTGTCTCCCGTGCGTGTCAGGGCCTTTGCGTTCGAGAACCTTGGTATGGCAGCATAGCGCTTTCTTTAATTGCGGTGCACTTTAGGGGCCCGGGCTACTGCCTCTCGCTGGGCATTTCTCAATGCCAAAAATGGCTACGTAAGGCATACACCAATGAAAAATAAGCTAGGCGGATCCAGATTAAGAATGGTTAAAATAAGCCAGATTAGTCTAATAATGTAAAAGTTGCACGTTAAGTGTAATTAAGTGCATATTGAGATCAAATTTTGCGAAACAATTAAAAACGCCGAAGGTTAACACAACAAAATATACATTTGAATCCCTGCTCCACAAGGTCGTACAGCTTTCACTGCAGCCGAACAGGCTTAGCTTTTACGCAATTCGTGCAGCCTTCACTGCAGTGCGAGAAGCTTAGATCAGCCACAGCCTTGCTTCGCAGTGGTTACATTCATTTCTGGGACGGCTGCTGCAGCTCTCCCATAGTATGGGGCGATCACATTAAATCGTAAATGCACTTGTTCTAAACACACGGATTTTTCTTTTTAAATCTGTCATTTTAAATGCGGAGCATTTCTTAGTCGCACGATGTCGCGCTTCGGCGTCGGCGGCGCCGTCACCACCCCCACTGCGCATGCGCGGCTCGTCTCGTGCCGGCCCACGGGGCGTTCCGCAAGCCGAGCGTGCCCAGTGGGGGTGCGGACCTCTCCCCCGTACTCCTCTCCCTCGAACTCGGTCGGTGTGTATATAAGCGGCGGAGCGCGCGTTCGGAATTCAATCCATCACTCAGGCAGCGCGACGCTTCTGCGAAACGGCAACGCCGAGCTGCTGATTCCGAACTTCGGGCACGAGAAGCAGCGGCGAAACGGGAGCAGCGAGCTTTAAGGCCCCAGGTACGTGAGCGAGAAGCGGTGTTCAAACGTCGTCAACGAGACGCGGCTCCGGACGCAAGCGCCCACCTTGGTGCCGTCCAATACAACGACGGCACCAAGCAATAAAGACACACTTTAACTTTACACTCCTTGCCTTCGCTTCTCCTTCATTCAATAAATAAGAATAATAAAGACGAAATAACAATTAAGCATTCACAAACCACACCCAATCACGCAACATTCACGCGATACCCCCACCACTCTGCGACGCATTTACTCGAGTTCCCCCCGTGGGAAGATGCGGGCGGCATTTTTTTTCTGTACAACTTTCGTTCTCAGCTCACGCCCCTACACATTCACTGGCAAATTTTTTCATACACGTTTTGCGATTCTATTGCATCCAGGGTACATCTCTCCACTACAATACATTTGTGTTCATCGACACACAATGGTGTGGCCCTGTTCGCCCACATTGGGCATTTGAGCCCTAAAGCATTAAAACGACGTTATTACACTATACCTATGAAAGCGAGACAAAGGTAAGCCGCTCGTCCCATATACACGTTAGGCGTAACCTCATCGACAACTTCGTATCGTCGCAGGACAGGTGAGTTGGAGCTCTTTCAGTGTATATATACAGTGAACTCAGAACAAAGGTACAGGAGAAGCGGTAGACTCGACAAGCGCTCAAGACTTGCGCGCAATTAAAAGATCGTTTTTCGTGCCCCTTTCCTACACTTGTACAGTATTGCGAGATTGACCGTTAAAGAGGCAAAGCGAGTTTTTTATTTTCGCCGAATAAGCTTACAAGGCTATCAGAGCGTTGTCCATGAGGAAGAGAGGCAATAAAATTGCTGCCCTAACCAGAAGTGCGGATTTCTTCAGAATTCATAGGATCACAATATTGCCATGCTATCTTACCTGACTCCCATCAACGACGATGACTTCCGGCTTTGGGAAACCTCCGGCCGACATGATCGCCTTCTTGGCGGCGTCTACTAGCATGTTAACTTCGAATGGTATATCGTTTGGCCCTCCCTGGTGACCGTGCGGTGACGCTTGCAGAGGAATAGGCTTCAACGCCTGTATGCGCACGTCTTTGATACCGCCGCCGTCACCCCCTCCCTTGTGGTTCACGTCGAACAGGGGCTCCACCTTCAGCTCAATGGGAACAGGACCCTGCGTAATAACCTTCTGTATGCCCTGGTTCTGCGGTACGTACAGCTGTTGCGACTTTAGCATCTGCTGGATTGCCTCGTGTGGCTGTCCGAACAGGAAGTGTTGCTGGTGGGGTTGGTTGAGTTGTTGTAGCTGTCGCTGGATCTCCTGTCTGAGATTGTGAAGCTGAGGTCCCTGTTGCTGTAAGTTAGCTCCGCCCAGCAAGGGAGACGTCATCTCGATGATGGGAACGCGTAAAGGCTGGTTCGGGCCTGCGGCTCCCAGGAAGTGTAGTTGCTGCACCAGAGGAAACTTGTGGTGGTTGGCGAGCAGATCGGCTAGCGGGCGTTGCTGAAACAAGTTTTCCTGCTGCTGTTGCTGTTGCTGTTGTATGGCGTTGAGTTGTTGTCCGCGGATCTGCGCCTGCGCCTGAGGGTTGTTGATTTCGACAAGGAGTACCTGCGCGTCCTGTGGTGGTGGCGTTGGTGGTGGCGGAGGCAGTGGGAGCTGTCCGCCTCCTTGCTGATGGTCAGGCTTCGGCGTAGCACGGAAATCACTGCGAAGTGGCGGCGGAGCAGGTTTAGAGTACTGCGGTGCTGGCTGTCTGGATGCAGTATGAGATCTCGTTGTCGTCTTTCCCAGTGACTGAGCCTGCCCGTAGTGTTGTTCCTGCTGCGGAGCGAAGGGACGGTGCGAAGGTGTCGTTATGCTCTGCGTATTCTGGCCGTGGTTTCCTTGTCGGCTGTAGTCTATGGGAGAAAACGGCCCCTGTCCGTCGTCTCCGTGCTGTGTTCTGTCTTGCTGGTAGGTTCCGTGCTGGTACTTGTACAAGGTAGTTTGCGTTTTCGGTGCCTTCGGCGTGGTCTGGTACCGCGAGTCGTACGAAGGCGTTCGCGCTTGCTGAGGTGCTTCTTGACTGCCGTAAGAACCGGAGTTATGCTGATTTCGCTGGTGCGTTTGTTGTTGTGGTTGTTGCTGGTGCTGCTGCTGGTGCTGCTGCTGGTGGAACTGCTGCTGGTAGTGGTGGTGGTACGTTTCACGTGAGGACTGGTGCGGCTGCTTTGTACCACTCTTCTTAGAAGACGCGTAACCGTGTTTGAACGACAATGACGAGCTCGGCTGCGTTGGTCGGCTGCGTTGGGATGTGTCAGACACTCGGGCAGGGTAGGCAGTGCCACGGTGGTACTCGTATTGATCTTTCTGCCCCTGCCCATCCTTCTGGGCGGCCGTCCCTTGGTTGTAGTCTGACACATGGGCCGATGCTCCTACCGTAACGCTCCTAGTGTCCTGAGGTCCGTACCCTTGGTTGGCGTATGTGTCTTGCTGAGCGTCTGTAGAGTAACCGTTGCCCTGGTTCGTTTGGTCCGACTGCACTGGTGTGGTGCTCTGGTACGACGAAGAGTCGTAAGAGTTGTAGCCGCTATCCGTTGGTGGAGGCGTCTGCTGCTGCTGTGGCTGCTGATGCTGCTGATGCTGCTGCTGCTGTTGTTGTTGCTGCTGCTGCTGGTCTGGGTAGTGCTTGTACCTGGCCGCCGCTGCAGCAGCTGCCTTGATTGCAGCGTCACTTCCGATGCTCACGTACTGAGTGGAATGGGGCGTCCTTATTTCGTACGTGTTGCCCGTACTGGGCCTTTGCGTCAGCTGCGGTCGCTTCTCGTAGCCTCCTGTGGACCTTTGCTCTTGCTTTAAACTCTCCTGACTGGCAAGACTCGAGACCGCCGGGCTTTGGTGAGAAACTTGGCTTGCTTGGCTTACGCCACGTGGTGATTGTTCCGTGCTCGCATGTTTCGATTCGTAATCGACGACGGATGTGGGAGCTGGATGTGATGTTGTTCTGAGCTTGTACTGCGGTCGCACCGTTGGCCTGTACTGAGGTGTCCTTTGAGGCTTGGGAAATGTTCTAGAGTGGTACGTTTTTGGCCTTTCCTGAGACGTTTCGCTCTTCTGTGCTTGGCTCACACGCTTCTGCTGCCTCTGCGTGATTGGCAGGGATCCCTTTGACGTGACCACAATTCTTCGTTCGTTCTTGTTAGGCTGAGAGAAGACCGTCTCGCCTTGCTCTCCGCCAGTGCTGGAGTCCTCGGCGCTCTTCTTGGGCACCGGTATGGCTGACGCACGCGGTATCTCGTAACTGGTGACTAAAGAAGACTCCTCTTCCTTCTCTGGTGTTTTAGGTTCGAAGAATACTTGGCTGCTCCGTCCCTGTTCGACTCGGAGCGCGGAATCGGAGATGAGGCCTGACCTGAAGGCCGAGGCAGAAGGTCCAGAACCGCCTTCGACCTGCAAGTTAATCAGTGACCAGAGGAAATAAAATTACTGGTATTTATGATGTCACTTGTACTCACGACACGATGCCAACAGTGCCATGTGCTATTCTGATAACTTTTGTACGACACAATCAAAAACGAAAGAAGCAACTAGCTTGGAAATTTTTGTGCGAAGTCGATGATGCGTATATGCGAGCGGAATGTATATATGTGAACGAAGAGCAGTTAATGAAGTTTCACACTAAGTTGTCAGTGACGCTATCGTGAGTCGCGGAACTTAGTCTGCATAAATAGGAAACTCTGCATAAGAAGTTGTTTGTTGTTTTTTTCCATCCGCGCAACGTTTCTGCAAGTGCACTTGCTCATTCGATGACGTGCACCAAGAAGCCAGTAGTTATATACCTGCTGGGATCCTGCGACGCTATCTTTCACAGGATAGCGCCCAAGTGCGATGGCACTCGACTCTTTGGCGCCCGCGTCCAGCAACGACGATGGCGCAGAACCCACTTCGTAACCATACTGGTAGGCCTGCGAATTAAAGAGGTGACACGATTACATATGCTGCACATCGACAGCTTGAATCACAGTTAACTTATCAACTGTTTGGCTTTTGGGAGTGCATTGGAGTGATCATTTTAAGTATGGCTCTCATTTCCGCGTCTACGCCCATCGTTCAAAACTTGAGATTGAATCTCAGTAACTGTGCTATTATTTCGTGACTCTAGCGACTATACACACGGAATTTATGTTTTAAAAAATGGGGCTGCGTGGCACTTTCCGGCACCTAGTTTCAAACAACGAGCCCGTAGCACGCATACAGCCATAACGAACTTTCGATCTAAGCCGTGGCCTTGCGATTGTGCGCGAGTTGTACGTGACATTGCGTTGTACCCATTGCGATTGTACGCAAGACTTCACGGTTCAGAAGCCTGCAGCTCCGTGTTATGAGAACTGTAGGGTCGCAAGTAATGATGACAGTTCGGGCTCTTTGACTCCCACCTACATGTGTTCGCATTCCACCGCTCTCAGACAAGACCTCCGCAGCTGAGAAAAAAATTGCAGCGTACGCTTTCTCTCGAGCACAGAATCAGGCATCCCCAAAGCCACCGCTTCAAGAAATCCTCGCACAAACGAGCTAAAGCCGAGGAGTTCCAAACCAGACATGCTCGCAACGTTCAAATGAACTCGTCGTTAGCGGGCCGAGTAGTTTTGTCGGGCTGAAGTCTGTCCGTGGGGCTTGTGTAAACGCTATGTAGATGGTCGGAGCGAACGGAGTCAGCCACATGGCGAGGGCTTGATGGACTAATCAGTCTGCCTCGGCACATGCGACGCACGCGTACTCGCAAGGGCTTTAGAGTCATGCGAGTGCACGACAACTCTCTGCTCAAGATCCTTGCTAACCACGTCGAAATTGTCCCGCCGCGACGATGATAGCCGCTGCGATTTCAACTCGTCGGCACCGAATTCATGCCGAGGCAGAAAGGCGAGTTGGGCTATAGTTATTGGACGTCAACCGTGGAATAAATCGTGTTCTAACTTCTAACCCATTGCGATGTTATTTGTTCCACAATAAACAACGAGATCGCCTAAACGAGTTTGGGTCAGGACGCGTCAACCCGACTTCCGACTCGACACGCCCGTGTCGTGTTCGTACACTTTTAGCGCGGTAACCTTTAGTTTATTTTATAGGTACACAAAAATGTGAAAATGTTAAAGTGCTTGAACCTTTAGTAAAGGAGCATATTTTCACATTTTTGTGTACCTATAAAATAAACTAAAGGTTACCGTGCTAAGAGTGTATGAAAGCGGCCACAGCGTAAATTGCGAAGAAAATAACATTGAAAGCAAAATTATTTGAACGGTTGGTTTGTCGCGCCGGAAGTGACCGACGACTCCTGCGTTGCGTCGCGCCGCAGGATATTATATTACCGCCGGTGGAGATGGCGATGGCGAAGGCGCCACCGTGACGATGGACTTGGTAGAACCCCTGCTTTCGATGTCCTTGTCGGAGGACGTGGCAGCGGCTTGGGCTGGCTGCTGCTGCTGTTGAGGCTGCTCGCCCGCGGCTGCAACCGCGGCCAGCGTGACTAGGACCATGAACAGTGGGCTCCATGACTGCGTTGAGTTGTGAAAGAACGACAATCATATATATGATGCAGAGAGTGGATACGTGGGAAAAGTGAAAGCGATTCATTCATTCATTCATTCATTCATTCATTCATTCATTCATTCATTCATTCATTCATTCATTCATTCATTCATTCGATAACTGCTTGATAGACCAGTTCAGAGGCAGGAGGCTGACTACGTTCGTCCAATTCTTCGTCCAAATCATACAAAATAATGCATCTCTCTAGTAGTGTTGGTAGTTTTGGCACCAATTCCCCCCTTACACCAGTGTAGGGTAGTCCACCGTACTCCTGACTGGTTCACATCCCTGCCTTCACTTCCTTATCTCCCTGTCTTTTTTTCTCTTGTCACCAATTATGCTGAAATGAGAAGGGTTGTAGAAACATGTGCTTGGTTGGGCTTGACTTTTTCAATATCCATGACATTGGGGCGGCCAGCCTTCTAATAGTAGCCGAACTATCCCTTCTTTCTTTTCGCATTTATTAATGAAATAGTTATTTAGAGCAGATAGCTGAAACGTACTGGGAATAGGCGTGTGTAATCTATAGCGCCGAAAGCATTCAACCAATCCCAATTGGTAATCAAGTGTAAAGACGTTTACACGTTACCGTAAAGACAAAAATGTGCGCCTGAACGACAACCTGGCAATATCCATGGAGAGCGCTGGGTCGCAGCGGTGCGCTATACGCTGGGCGTGTTGGCGACGCAAGACTTCTGAGTTGCAAGACAACGCTTTCAGCAAAGCGTGGGCAAATGGGAGGGAAAAGAAACAAGAACACCATCGACAATACCAGTGATTTTATTGCAGCAAGGCAAAATATACCTATCTGACGCATGTTTGCCTGCCTATGCGTAAGCTTATTATAGCAATGGGTTCTCTCTCTCTCTCTTTCAGAATGCGCGATAGAGGAACGCACGCGCTAATTTCAGTATCGGCGTAGGATGGTCGCTAAGGACAGGCCGACCTACGGCACCCTTTGTATTCAGCAACAACGACTGCGAGAGGCAGTATATCCCGCAACCACAATGTGGCCCCGGAAGTGCCCGCCGTTATATGCAAATGCAATCGTGGAGCCTAAAGTAGATCCAGGAAACGCGCTTATATAGTAACGTTGCACCACGTGTTTTCGTGCACAATGCGCTCTTAGAAACTATAGCTGTTTGTATAGATCGGATGATTCTGCTTATCAACATACGAAAGTACATAAGTGTGTAGCCTAACAAAACAGGTGTAACTTTATACGCGAGCTTTCTCGCTGATGTGCCACAAATTATGTGCAAAAACGCCCACGGGTTACAGCCACAAATGTGCAGTCTGTTCGGGAAGTTTATTGAGGAGCAACTTAAACAAAGGGAAAGGGAGGGAGGGGAATAAACAGAGCAACTAGGTGATCCATACGGTCTTTTAAATTTGAGCTCCATGACACCTCAAACTCAGAAAGTGACTTCCCTTGACCCGAGTGACAAAACTGCAGTTTGAATGTGCATCATCGGAAAGGCATTCATCATGTTCTCTACTATCATTCCTTTTATACCTTATTCCCTTTCCCATGTGCAGAGTATCAAACAGGACGCAAGCCTGGTTCTCTTTCCGTCTTGGAAAGAGAAGCCTCCTAGTTGAAAAATTTGTCCTGGTCCGAGGATCGCACCAGGGACCCAACGGGAAGCTTTCGTCAAATTGAAGTTTTTCTTCGTGAGCTATCCGCGTGAAGTTTGTTTTGGATTTATTATATAAGCGTGCTGCTGTCAATTTTCTCTCCCGTCAATCTCCCTGCACCTCGCGGTATACGACAGAAGTGATCTGATGTACTCGGTGTCCGTGGTCTTCGGCTAGCTGATTAATTTGCCATCGCGCTGCTTCCAAGCTTAACTTGCGAAGTGAACACACCGGATAGGCGTTAATATACCCGACCACGACGAATTTTTTGTCAGCTAGGAAGCTCTTCATGAGAAACTGAACGTTATTTTCGTGTTCCGTACTAGGTACAGACAACAGGAACGCAGACAAAGCGCCATAAATCGGCTTGACTAGGCCTGTGTTCCTTACTGGCAGCACACAGCAAACGTGCAAAAATACAAGGCATCAATACAACGCATCAGTACGTTAATGCGCGGAGAAAGCAGTGTTCATAAAAATAAATTATGCTGGAAGAGGGGAGGAAGAAAAACAAGTAGAAGTTGATATAAAAGCTAATGTGCGCCTGCAGGATAAAAAAAGCAGGTTTAAATGAATGCGGAATCACGTTTTTCAAGCAGCTTACAGAAGAAAACAAGCAGTAAAATACAGACATTATATAACCACGTGTGTCTTCAACAGGGCATTCATGAAAATACTTGTTTTTTTGATGAGCATGCACTTTCAACTTAAGATGCAAGCTCATCAAAAACACAAGTAAAACGAAGGAATAAGCGAACGAATCCCCAGTTCACGCACCCACTCTGAGAGTAAATATGGCAGTCAATGAAGAGAGACAGAATTCGTATGGAATTCCTCGTGGTTTTGTGCTGCAAACGTGTGAACGCCAGTTTTCGTTATCACAGGGATTTCACAGGGATTTCATTTCCTTCGATCAAGAAACGGTCTTCTCTCATTTTCGTCTATCCCAATTTCCAGAAATGTATTTCCATTTTCGTACATTTCGCCCGGTGCAGAAGCTGGCCTTTCACTGTTCGCGGATTCGCGCTTAAGGCGTCTTCATTCATTTCTGTGTCAGTGCCCCGTATCTCTTTAAGATGCCACGGACACACAACGCGTTCGCTCCTTCGTAGCCGTGACCAGTCTGAGCGCCACATTAAGGCAACTCTCGTTTACCGCCAGGACTTTCCCCGTATAGTTTAGTCCAGGTTACGTTGAGTTTCTCTTATGGTATGGCACATCACGTTCCCATAGTCGCGCGGGGAAAAAGAATAAGTAATAAAGCGTTATGGAGACGACAACAACATCAACAAGGACAGTAACGACTGCTGCAAGAGCCGGCCCGTACCAGAGTGGCACGCCGCCTAAAAGACGGCACTGGCAATCATAACGACCTTGCTGAGCGCTTTTCTGTGCATTCATACTTTTGCCCAACCATGCGTTAAGTTCAGTGACTCCGCGCATGCGCGGTGTCCCCCACTATCCACTCCATATATTATTTTTGCCTGTTAACTCCATCGAGCCCGGCGCCTTCGTAGAAGAAGACTGGTCAGTGAAAGCGGTAGCGCGTGGACGCGCCGCGATTCATACGCTGGTCACGCGAGGACGCCAGCTTCACGTGCCTTACGCGCATCGGGGCATTGAACTCTGATAGAGGGAGTACGCAGACAGCCGATGCAGTGGATAAACCAAACTACAACAGGGACCATCATATATAGTTGCGGGCGTTTGGCTATGGCGTGTTTATGTTAGAAACTAATATCATACGACGACGGGGAGCATAGAACAGCGTCTGATACTCATATATGGTCACGAAGGACTGCTTGAGAAACCTTGAGTATCCGCACATAGAATTCTAGACTAAAGATAACGGTATTACTACCGACGTTCTGTCGGCCATGTGGCAAACCACCCCGCATGCGCATCTCCAAGCTGACCGACCAACACTGGGTCGTCCAGCAGTCCCGTAGAACTGCTGACAGGCAAGGCCTTGACGCCGAGACGTGGGAGACCTGAGCCTTGGTCGTTCAAGACAATCAATAAAACTTCTTTCCATCCATACTCATGATCGACGCGTGAAGGAGACTTTGGTAACAGTTGATCCGATGGGAATGTCGCTTGTCTATGGTTACAGTTACGTAAGCAGTGAAATGACCACAACAGCAGCATGTCTGTGTATGTCCGTTTATTTTTTCCTTTTTTGACACATTTGGAGACGCCGTCAAAAGATCTCGGAACAGTCCCCTCTGGTTCCTGTTACTTCTGTAGGCACGCCCGCACGGTTGAGTAATATGCCTCTGCGAAACTTTTTGCAATGTTCCAAAGCTATAACTTCATGTGCCGAGTAATCGCACTTAAAACTCTCCAACTTTCGCAGTACCCAAGAACAACAGTCGTCTGAGAAGTCGCAAATGGGAGCACTCTATAGTCATTTGCATCCTCCGCATGGCCACACCGCCTCGCTTGCTAATTGAGATGGCAGCAGAGTGAAAGCCTCTACCAGACGTCTATACGATTATCATTGTGAATATGATCAAAGCTACTCTATGCTGTACCCGCCAATTTCACTATCTCGTCAATTAATCTAATCACCCGGATCCCTCGAGTGGGATGATTTACATTGGGGCCTATTATGTTAGTCCCGTAGTAGGCCACTGATTAACATATTTTGATATATATCGTAAACGCCTGCATGTGACATTGAGGCACGTGTTGTTCTGTTATTTTAATAAAGCGGGCCAACAAAGCCGGCCGTCGTATATATGTTGTATCATAACTAGTAGGAATAAGCACAAGCCTTTTTCGTGACGGCCTTATTTAAGCGTGGGAAACGACACACATCCCAATTAAGACTATTTTTAATGCGTTGAAAGGAGTTTTCAGTACTGACCTGCTCAGCATATCAGTTACCAATAAATAAATGGTGCATTTAATTGACTTCTTAATCAAGCGCCCTTTCATTTCCCGTCACATGAGAGAAGCACGAAGAGGAGCGCCAACGGAGGCGCATGTAACGAAAACATAAACCGTTTTTGTTACAACGTAACGCTTGATGTAAACGCATCCGGGTTATGCTCGTTAACAGCCCTCAGTGTTCAGTGTTCAGACAGGCGAAGTGGAGAGTCCGGAGCCGGGTCGATCAAAGTAGCACAGTGCACAACGGAACAACTTGTTCTTCGAGAAGACAAGCTCGGGCTTCTGCCCAGCCTTCCTCGAGCGCTTGAACTTGAACGGGTTACATCGACCTCTTTCGAAGACAGTTCAAGAACACCTTCACACGCGGGCGTCCCTTGCCACCTTCCTTTCAAAGCTGTAGACATCATTCCGCAAGTACATGTCCCTTACAAAGAGGTTGAGTAAGCATCCTGCCGAGGGACAAGTTCTTTCTTTCTTTCTTTCTTTCTTTCTTTCTTTCTTTCTTTCTTTCTTTCTTTCTTTCTTTCTTTCTTTCTTCTTTCTTTCTTTCTTTCTTTCCCAGTAGGCATGACGGGAATGGGGGAGGGTGGCGTGTCACTGTCTTCCATTTATTCCTCGGCGCGCGATGGCATCCACGGTCCAGGAGGAGGAGGAGGAGAAGGAAGGAATGTCGGTCATCTGCAGCTCGCACTCATACGCACGCCCAGGCCGTTTTGTATGCGGCACAAGACAGCAGCAAGCTATATGTATAGCGCCCGTCAGTTGAGGAGCGCGTGCGAATGGGGTTAACGGCGGCTGCCGGCGGCCAGAGCCGCCAAAAAACGAAAGGCTCGTCCGACACCGCACGCGTTGCAGCCGGTCGTCGGTGGGCCTTCGTTCTTCTTTCTTCTTATTTTTTATTTTGAAAGAATGGAAGTCATTGTGGGGTGTAAAGGCCCGTATATACATTGCTTAGATGGAGCGGTGAAAGGGATAAGCTGCGGCGTTGACGACAGCGCGACCGTGGGTCGTGTTTCGTTGTGTTGATCTCGGCGGAGGGCTTATCGAAGACCTTGACCGAACCACCGCGAAAGCCTCGGCGAGAAGGGGACAAGCAGCTAGGGCGTGTCGACGAACTCTTCTTGCTTTGAGAGACACGGCGTGCGAACCTTTCTTCAAGGGGCAGGACATTCTCTTTCAAGGAATATAGGTGGCGGTCGTGGGAAAAAGGTTCGTTAAGAAAAGTGATTTGTTACATGGCTCCCTTTCTCCCTCAAAAAAGAGAGAGAGAGAGAGAGAGAGAGAGAGACGTGAAAGCGCAATACATGGTTTTTCCAAGGCTTGTATAGCTAGTAGAAAGGTCAGCTATTATTTGAAAGATTTATTGTTTATGGGACGCAAGTGGCTTGCGCGTACCCTAGAAAAGAATGTGTTATTGTACTTTGCTGGGATCCAAGCAGCTAGCTTGCGTGTGCAAGAACCGATCTGGCGTCCCTGAAAATAATGCAATCTATTCCTTTTAGTAGCAAGGTGCTCGTGCTTTGTCAGATCACCTGAAACGTGCTCGTGTACAGTGCGTACACCTTATGCTGTGGGGACTCCTTCAACCTCTGGGGTTTCTGTGATCCCCGACGTAACGAGTACAAGGCGCAGAGGATGAGGAGTGCATGCCATTGGCGTGGCCTAGCTGTGGCTCGACATCGACGGACTGCTGCTCGTCGGTGACATGGGCCTGCGGGTCTACGTCCCATCTACCACAATGCGCAGCATGCAGTAAATTATTGACCAGTTCGGTTGTCTGGTCCGAAACACAATGCTGGTGTTCACACTACCGCATGTGTATACGCCGCGGGTCGCAAGACACCGTAGGTGCATGACCTCCGGTTAACCTTGGTAACTTCAAATGCTTGATGAAGTGTGCAAGGAAGACGGCAGACGTGAGCTCTTTGTATTTTATCTTGCTCAAGTACAACCGCCTTGACTGGGACATCCTGTTCTTTTTCTAAGGCCGTGAGCTCTGTCTTGACATCAGAATAGCGCAGATACAGAGCCTCGGGAAACAGGTGGCCTGCTCACATAAGATCGTATGCTTGCTATGTCAGGCTCATTTGCCGTCATATGGTTGTTACCCGCCTGATGCACGGGCTGTCACTGCCGGGGTTATCACAGGCGTATAGTACAAACACCTAGGTAGAAATATCTGCCATGTCATCGTTTCTCAAAATCTTCGTCGTCAAAAGCGCCGCTACCGTCAGGTATTTCTTGCTCCAATGCAACAACGTTGTGTCCATTCCGTATCGTGGTGGCATTCGTCTAAACTTTCTAGCTCTGCGCTTGAATGAGGTGACACGCTTACAGGGGACTCCTGCTGGATTGAAGAAACCACCGAACAAGCCGCTGCGACATCTATAGCGCCACCACTTCCGGACAGTTTCAATAAGTTCGGGCTGAATATCGTTGTCGGAATGCGAAATCCCTTCACCGCGTAAACGTATCCTTGGTGAGGGAGTGGTTTCTGTGGTTTTACGTCCCAAAACCACGTCATGATTATGAAAGACGCTGTAGTGGAGGTCTCCGGAAATTTCGACCACGTGAACTGGCATCGCACAGTACACGGGCCCCAACATTTCGCCTCCATCGAAATGCAGCCGCCGCGGCCTGGATTCGATCCCGCGACCTTCGGATCAGCAGCCGAGTGCCGCAGCCACTAGAGCCATACCGTCGACTTCATCGCTCAGAGGGAGCAGCCATACAGCCTGCATGCCAATAAATAAATAAATAAATAAATAAATAAATAAATAAATAAATAAATAAATAAATAAATAAATAAATAAACGTGCTGACTCTCCGAAATGAGGCCGCCGCAGTGGTGAATCCAACCAATAGCCTCAGTGCTCAATGGCAGCGGCCAGTCAGTCACAAATCAATCTCATATTACAATAAAGGCGACTGCTTCTTTACTTCAGAGGCACGCAGTTAACGTGCAGTACTTTCCTGAACATTTCTCATTAGCATCTGCTTCTCTGTACGCTGGTCGTATTTACACGCTTTACAAACAGCGACGAGCAACTCTTTTTAACCTTATCCAACTGACCATCTCATCTCCGCCTTTCTATCCCTGCTTTATTTCGTTATTTTTTATTTATTTATGTCTTTTTGTGCTACGCTGTCCAGGCTCCTTTTATTTTCTTTTACTTTTCACACTCTCTTTTTCAGCAAGGCAGCGCGTCGCAAGAAGGTCAAGTTACAGCGGCAACTTCATGAGCGGCCTATTACGTGCGCGACGTCGGCCACGTTCCATAAGCTCTCGTTCTGTTCTTTTTTTACTTCTTTTTACGACTGAGAACATATACGAGCAAATAAATATAAAACCTGAACGCAACCGATCTTGAAAGAAAGAAAGAAAGAAAGAAAGAAAGAAAGAAAGAAAGAAAGAAAGAAAGAAAGAAAGAAAGAAGAAAGAAAGAAAGGTCCGGACAAAGGCTTTTGGTATAATGGATAGAGCTGTACCGAGGGGATATATCCTCTTATGCATGGTTTGCAGCTTTATAAAAACAGTCCGAGCTCTCGCGTCGCCGTGCTTTTAACGGCATCGGCGTGGCGGCGGCCATGAGAAGGCGCTTCTGAGGCCTATTACCAGAATAAAGGAGCGAGAGAAAAAAAATGTAATGAGGGTTTTCTCGCTGGCTGGCGATAAAAGCCGGCCTCGCGGAGAGACGGGTTGCGTGAGAGGTGTATACGCTTTGTTCACCGCGAAACGGGCTTTCTTTAGGCCATGCCGAGAACGGAGTGGAGCGAGAGAGTTTGAAACAGTTTGACCGTAACGTTCTGCATGCGTCACGCTTCTGCCGTCGTGTAATAAGAGTAGGCTTTGTGCTTACCGCCGTGGCGGCACAGTGATGGGTACGACGTTGTACTACGGAATTTGATGGCGTGGTTTCGATCCCTATGTAACTGCCGCGGCGACCGTTTCTTCGCCGGAGAAGCACTAAAAAGCCCGTGTGCATTGATTTATAGGTGCGAACGCAAACAACCCCACGTGGTCTAACGTAATCCGCGTTTTAATAAAATATTGTATTTAATAAAAATTGTCTATTTTTGTATATGCATCAACTTTGAATAAACTTCAAACACTATGAGTAAATGACTTAGTGAGCCAATAGACAATGAAGCCTCGGAAAGCATAGGGGAAGTTAATTGTAGTATAGTAATTTTGGATTAAGTAGAAAGGAATTAAAATGGACGAAAAGACAAACCTGCCTTCGGTGGGAACCGAGCTCACGACCTTTGGATTCGGCTGTACAACAAGGACTATAGTCCTTGTTGTACAGCCGTGAACATGCTTAACACGAACGCTCTGCAGAGTGGCCCGGACAACTTGAACTGAGGCAAGCGCCGTGGAATCATAGGCGCTAGCTGTTACTAAAAAAATTACAGCATATCCACGGAGTGAATGATGATGAGTGGGCGAAGCTCGGGAAGTTCATCGTAGAACGTGCCGAGTTCCGTATTAATTTAGTTAACGAGCACGCTACGAATTCTTATGGTTCAACTATGCACAAGTGAAATCTCCCACCGGCACTTCACTGCAAGTCAAGATCCAGTGCCTATATATATATATATATATGGGTGGCCGGTGAACGGTTCTCCAACGCGAGCAGTCGGTATTTCTCAATCAAGAAACTCGCTAGGAGACGCTGCCTGCGCCAACGTTGTCTCTCGCGGGTGAGGGCGCGTTCTCCTTCTTTGCGAGCTTGTGGAGCGTTCATCTAAGAAAGAGCGTTTCCATAGTCAACGCGCGCCTTTCGCTCTCTCTCTCTCTGTCTCTCTCTCTCTCACACAAGACAGCAGATGGAGGAGTGAGGGAGAGAGAGGCACGCGCCGGGAGGCACGCGCTCGCCCTCGCGCGTCGGTTGCGCCGTCGGCACGCCGGTTGCGCCTGACGCTGACGCAGGACAAGGTTAGACTAAGAGGAGCTTCGCCCCTAATAATTTATTTAGTCAATAAATAAATAAATAAATAAATAAATAAATAAATAAATAAATAAATAAATAAATAAATAAATGTTATTCGGCAACAGCGCGCACCACTTCGCTGCGCTGGCAGAACACGCTGCAGAGCGTGCTGACGGCCTGTACGCTGTGTCGTGCATACTAGCACGCCCCTCTCATTAACAGTGCATTGAACCAAGTTTCGCGTCACGTTGCGGGTTGTATGCGTGTTAGTGTAGCCTAAACTAGGCTCAACTCACGCGAACCGAACACATTCCAGGTAGAAGCGTTCAGAGAGGCACAACGGTGGGCGGTCTCGGTGATCATCAGGCTTCGTGAAACTTGAACGTGCTCGGCCTTCGAGAGTTGGCGCGCAGCAAGAGGTTTATGCTTTTAACAGAACGCACGCTTCTTTCTTTCTTTCTTTCTTTCTTTCTTTCTTTCTTTCTTTCTTTCTTTCTTTCTTTCTTTCTTTCTTTCTTTCTTTCTTTCTTCTTTCTTTCTGCGAGCGTGCCTCAGACGAGGCTAACAGGACCTGCACCCCGTTTGCCTATATATAACTTTCTTACGCGGACTGGCTGACATTGAAGCTAAATTAAGCACATCGCGAAGGGGCCTCGGCTAATCCGCAGTCGACAAATTTTGTTTTCGTGTGTACGTGTTCAAACGACACCGACCCGTAACACTCACACGGTGAACAACAAGACGGGCATACAAATGACATTTCATCCGAGATACCTTATAACAACCTGTAGGATATACGTTATATGTAGCACGCACCAAGAGCGGAGCAGGATGCCGCGGTCTAATAGTCTTGATTGCACTTTTGAAGGACGGATTACAGCGGGGAATATATGCAAGAACTCCGGGGCACTTAGATTTAGGTGCACACTAAAAAAAGGGCTGTTAAAACGATGCATCAGGTTAAAATGATGTGCGAAACTTGTCTGGGGTTAGCTCTCTATATAGGCACAAGCATGTAGCGAACGAGACCGCAACTTTATAATGTAATGTGTAGCGGTTAGCAGTCTGCGTCATGGTGATGAAGACGTGGGGTGATGTTCGACGCGGTACGAAGGCTGTCGATAAAATAGGTTTGCTTATAGAGATGTTTATGTAGTGCACATATCTAAATGCATTCAATGCTTCATATCTACGCGAATGTTAAAACACGAGTAATGAGCGATAAGGCAGTCGCCGACAATCGCTATCTTTTCAACTAAGAAATCAATACTGCCGTTTCCCTAGAAAAGCCTATTAGATCAAATTTAAAAGAAAGCTTACTATATCTGTCCTGCATTAAAGGATCTAGGTAATATTTTTACATGATGGTAAATGCTTCTTTAAGAGGGTCGTGTTCCTTTTCATTTTTGTTTTTGTATATACTCCTTTGCCGGCTCGGACAAAATGTTCGCTTGAATTCTTGTTTATTGAATACATTATATCTGAATGCGCATATATTGTTTCGGTGTATTATTTAGCGTCCTTGATTACCCTCTACGAAGCTGTCCCGTGTATGAGGTGGCCAAGTTTTCTCTCAAGCTTCGACTTCCAGCTTTTATTACCTGCTCATCCTCTCAACCGTGTTGCATATAAATTCAATTCAGTTAAACGTTTGTTAAGGCGAAAGCCCTAATGTGCTTGACGCGAAATGTGACTGTCCGCCGTCGACAACATATGTGGTAACAAAAAATGAACCTTGCGTCTCGTTCATATCATTTATACCAAAATTTACATGGCAGGCCACAAATATGTGATTAACATCTCTAATAAGTCATGAGGTCAAAAATACGACGCGCTTGTCATTGACGTCACGATTGACGTCAATACAATCACGAGTGGCGCATACCCGCATTAATCGACCAGGGGTGTGGGGGAATGATTGAATGTTAACCTTTGCAGCTTATGCCAAATTACGTTCACGAGATATAGAATGAATTTAGAGATAAATTAATGCAATACCCACGACAAGGAATCCCTTATCACATTGCGCAATGGCCTTCACCGTGAGGTCGTCTTAGTGCGGGACGGGTGAACTTTTGCGACTAACTTACGGTACAACGAAGTGTAGTTTCTAGCCGATGCCGCAACCCTTCCAAGCTCCGCATCACATCTCTGTCGTTAACGATACATCGAGACTGGAATCTCGAGAGTTGCCTAGAGTGCGCGCGTCCCCCCCTCCCCTGTTTTTTATTCACGGTAAGGTAATCCATTTACACATTCTATGACTATAGGTCTGAGCCCATATACCCTGTGACACATCTATCGAGTGGCCGCAGTTGATTTTAGGCACATCCACGAATACGTCCGGCGAGGAAGCGACAGCGAACGCCAGGTTTCACTGCCGGCTAACGTAAACTTTAAGAATCCAACTCAAAGATAGCGCACGAGCGTCGTGCAAACTGGAGCAAAGCTCAACTTGATTTGTTCCCAGAAGATGACACACAACCGCGAGAAACTCTATGCCGGATGGCAGAGAATTGAGAAGTTCAAGGAAATTAGAAAATCTCCGTGCACGAGATGGTGTTATACGTAACATCAGACAGGCTAATTAGGGATCACTAGGAAAGGTTTTCATCTCACAGTGAACATATAAAGTAAGTTGATCCCGCAGTGTCTTATTATGGTCGTATATGATAGTCCTGTGATGGTTCCCTTATTTTTTTGACGGTTGAGGCGAAATGTTGAGGCCCGTGTACTGTGAGATGCCAGTGCACGTTAAAGAATCCCAGGTGATAGGTGTGACGAGTCCTGATGATCCTATGATGGTCCCGTGATAGCCATGTCAACTGCGGGAGTCATCCTGGGGGCCGTATTCTGAGATACCAAAGGCGACAGTATCGCTTCGGTGACGTAAGTGTCGCCCTTGGTGTCTGCTGCGGTGTGATTGGCTGGTTGAACGAACCGGTGACCCGCCGTCACTTTGCCGGTTTGTTCAACCAGCCAGTCACCACCGCAGGAGACTACACTTACGTCACCAAAGCTATACCGTCCCCACATCCCAGAATACGGCCCCTGCACTTCACAGCTTTGTCGGCCCGCGAATACTTTCGATGTCATGGGCACCAGCAGACGAATGCCGACTAACAAGGTGACGTTCTTTTGTGTCATTTTGTACACTTTACTTTGCTTCATGATTAATCGACAAAAACTAGCTCAACTTTCCGCCTTTCTAACGTTACTTTCGCGCTCCACTATGGTGGTCTAGTGGCTATGGCACTCGGCTGCTGATGCGAAAGTCGCGAGATCGAACCTCGGCCGCGGTAGGCTGCATTTCGATGGAGGAGAAATGTTGAGACCCGTGTACTGTGAGATATCGGCGCACGCTAAAGAACCCCAGGTGGTCCACTACGGCGTCTCTAATAATCATAGCATGGATTTGGGACGTACATCCCCAGAAATCAATCAGCGTTGTTTTCGAACACACTGAGCTCGCATACGTATTCTGCCGTTGTCTGCGCCATCTTGCGTCTTCAGCTTCTTTAATTGCTGTTTCTTTGTTCCAAGCTTAAGCTGTCTCACTTTCATCGGAACAGTGTCCCATTTGAACATGTTTTCGCATCGGCGGAGAACCGTTTTTCTTTCTGCGGGAGGGGAGCCTTTATCGCTGTTCGCCTACGCTGCCTGACGTACCATGCCAGTGGTGTCCCCACTTAACTCTGGCGCGTGTGTTAAGATAAACAACCCCGAAAACAAGAGCTCGCAAAGATGACTACACACCCCGGCTGTCCTTTCTGTGTCGCTTTTTTGTTTCTCCTTTTGTGTACGACGTGCATGGTTTTTCTCACATACATGGAAACAAACATACGCCAGCAAACGACCCGCCGCGTCGGTCAGCACTCACCTTTCGTTCAGGGAACGAGGCCGTGGGAGACCACGTGGACGCGGGGAAACCTTTGACCTACATTGGAAAGTGGACACCGCTCGTCCGGGGCTCGGCGCAACACACACACACACACACACACACACACACACACACACACACACACACACACACACACACACACACACACACACACACACACACACACCGTGGCCTGTACCGTCGGCGTACACATTCTCCCGGTACACTCTTCCCGGCTCTTAATGTGTTTCTGTTCACTTTCAAAGAAAGCTGACCGGATTCTGGGTCAGCACCTTCTTCAAACAACCACCGTTCACCCGTAGCCATCTTTTAACGACTTTCGCTGAGCGTTCCACCATCTCCTGTGTGCTTTCCGCCAACACCCCACCCGCTGAGGTGTCCGTGCATGCGGCTGATGGTTGTCATTAGGGCTCTTCTGTGGCTATATGAATTCACTGCGATGCCTTATATACACGTGCTGGTAAACACGTGCTGCTGTTGCGTATGTATGCGGCCGGAGCATAATCCCGGCATGAAGAATGGATGAGGATTACAAGCCAAAACCGCCGAGCGCGCGGGATGGGAGCCCAGTAAGAGCAAGGCTATAAAAGGAAGCCTCGAGATGCTGTTGCCGATGTAATTGAAGAAGCTGCGGTTAAGAAAATGAAATACGAGCGGCTACGAAGGCTGAAGATAAGGTGCGAGGATCGCGCCGCGGCGTGCGCAAAGAATGTAGGGCAGCGTTCGGGCACAACTAACACCCCCTCCCTCTCACCGTCTTCCTATCCTCCTTGAGCCACACACACACCGTCTGGAACTGAAGATTTATGGCAAGTGTGTTGCTAGTGGCTATACTGGCGCAGTCCAAAGTCGAAGACACCAGGATTGTACCGTGTTTAATCGGCCTGCTTTCGAAGATAAGCACGATAGGCGTTCGGTCGAGGCTTAAAATATCGTACGGCACGGTCGTTCATCGGATATCGGCTTGCGTCCACGGGAGAAGATTGATAAAAGAAAGCCCTGTTTCAAAGGTGAGGGTGCGGGAAGACGCCGATTTAAACGGTATTGGTTGGGGCGGTGGTCGGCGGGACTTGATAATTACGAGAACTCCGTGAGAACAACACTCCTGCGCTCCTCCTTGGCGTCTTTGTATCTGTTTATGATGTTCTACGGTTGTTGTTGCCTCCATCGAAGGTCAAGAAGCGACGTAGGAGTGTTTTCGGCAGCTAACATGACGATAGAGCGAGGAACAGGCGAGAGCCGTCAACATGGAGGCAGGAGGTCTGCGCGGGCGGCTCGAAGCAGGCAGGGTACGTTCTTGCACTAAATATGTTCCCTACCCGGGCATACCAGTTCCAGTAACCCTGTTTTCATAGGTATCCCCACATAGGAGAGTCCGCATCGACCGTCTTCGTCTCCATGCTGCTTTGTATTCGACGAGGTTGATGACGCCACGGCAACCTTTCAAACGGTCCACACACTTGTCGGTGTTTAATCATTAGGCTGCAGGAAAGAAACATCCCTTCGAACACTTGTACCGTGATGTTCGAAACGACAAGGTTTGAGTTCGTGTGAACTATCAAGCGTGTGCAAACGACAGTAGATCCTGCAGACGGGGATTTGCGTCGCTTGTAGGGGGCAGTGAAATTCGCCAGGGTCGAGGTTGCGGGTCATGTGGGACAGACGACCACCGCGGTGGGTGTCCGGCCTGTTCTTATCGCACGCTTACCGCCAGTGCTCACTCGTCAACAGCTGTGACGTAAGCAATGCCGTAGACCCTATAGGCTGGCCGCACAGAAAGGCGATAGACGGATGCAAAATTGTGTATGCTTGCCGCGAGTGTGGGTGTGCGCTTGAAAGGATCCGGTAGATGCACGGAAGTAATCAAAGTGGCCATATTGCAGAGGAGAAAGCACGGTGAGAAGCAATGCGTTGTCCTGATCCGTCCAGATCCAGCAGCACACTGGGGGCTGCGAACCGGACAGCGAAATGGTGCAACGTGAGTACCCAGCACAACTTTCGATCGCAGTGAGTACTGTCATCCCGCCGACCACATCACGTAGTTCCTCGCCGAGCCACGCTCTGCCATCTGCGGTCGGTCATAATGGAAGCGACGCGAGTCCTGCGAGCCGAGCAAATATTTGGGCTTCGGCTTTCAGCTCGCATCTCGCGGCTTTTGTCTTCTCATTCGCTGCGCGCCCACGTGCCAATATTGGCTCCCACGTGCGCTAGGCTGCAGAAGGAACACTCTTTGCCTCGAGTCAATGTCAAGGGTCACGGCGTGACCCAGTGCGCCCGAAGGGGCCGAACACCATCGCTTTCGTTGGGGCGAGAGAGATAGTATGTCTGTGCGTGCACGCATCGTGGTTGATGCCTTCGCATGGCCGCGCTTACATGTGCGTGTGGGCTTGTGTGCCGAGCCTACAAAGGATCGTTAAAGCCCTCAGATTCCTGGTTGCCGGATAATCGCGGTTTTCCACGGATGCCGCGTAGTCGAGGGCCAAGCAGTCGCAAGGGGTCAAAAGGTGGCGCGCACGCTGAGACACCACAGAGGTCCTGCGCGCGCCTGTGTACTGTCCGTGTAGGTCTGCGTGTGTACACGTGCACAGCGATTTTTCACGGACATGCGAGTGTTATGTACGCTCCTCTTCAGCCCCGACGGTGCCTGCGTGCTTCTGGATTGGGTGCTTAGTTTCTATTTGCGAAGCACAATGTCCGGGTACAAGGCAGAGAGCTAAGTGTGCGACTCGGTTTTCGCGTCGTGGTCTCCAGTGAAAGAGTTTGCAACGAAGAAGCTTTGTGTACTACTATGACGCCTGACACAAGAGCAATTTCGAGACTTTCTTTGCATTCTATGCTCTATAAAATTACGCACGCCCAATGCGAAGGTTCCAAGGTCGGACATATTATGTAACCTTCACTTAAAAGCCGTGCAACTGAAAAGTTCTGTACACTATATGCCAACTGAAACAGCAGTTATTGCGTACTGTTTTTCTTTCTCTTTTCGATCATAAATTCAGGAACGCCCACTGCGAAATTTTCGATAACAGACCTATCAATATGTTTCAGTGGCTACACAGCAACTGCGGAGTATTCAAGAAGGCGCTTGTGGAGCGCTGTAAGTACACCGCGTTGGCGATGCCAGAACACCTCAAATGTAAAAGAACAGTGCAGAGCAGAAAAATCGGATCAAGTAACTAATGCATTCAGTCCATGCCGTCATTGCGCGCTAAAAATTCGCCAAACGCGTCGCCTCTCGCTTATCTGAGCGTAGCCACTTTCGGAGCCATTTGCTAACACGGTGAGAAGATGTGTTAAATGTGTTTAGACGGTCACGTAGAAGGAAACCGCTTTGAGCGTGGACGTGACCCTGTTACCTTGACTACCCCGCACGCGCGCGTCTTGCGGCTATTTACATACCGAGAAAAAAGGGGGAAAGAAAGAAGTGTTTTAAAGTATAGTCTATTTAAGCAGTGTCCTGGCTTGCCACAATTGTTCATCCTTTTAGAATGGGTAACTATGAGTGGTTGAACTGTCTCTTCTGATACTGTTACTGCCTCAAGCGCTAGTTCCTCTTTTGCGGTGCTCCTCAGGGAAGGAAGTGACGCTAAATATTCACCAGTGTATTAGAATTTAGACCCATGACCTTTGAGTGTAGCGGACTGCCATCTCACGGGTCCCCAGTTAGGTCTGTGCTCAATAAGGCTTTTGTTTTCGATAGGATTCATAATGCGTATACATGTGCAATTTCGGATACCATCTACATTCGACAGGGTACCGCGAGTGATTTTACAAGGGTGATGCGGCGAGCTTGCTAAGAAACTGGGTCTTACTTCCGGTGATGATGACGGTGGTGAAACGGCTCGTGTGCTTGTAACCTGTGCTATGGATAGTGTGCGCAGTGTGTGCCGTTATTTTCACCATAACTGTTTTCTCGCTTTTTTTTTTTTTCATAGGTCAGCGCTTTGCGGGCCTTTGGGTTGCCAGCGTTAAGGTAGCCCACTTCGCCCCCCCTTTTTTTTTTCTTTTCGTCGCTATAGTAAGAACGCGCACGGCCGAGGGATTTACGTCCAGTGCCTTTTGTCGCAACCATGGATAACCAAAACTAACGTGACCGACCGTCTACGCGTTCTCGAGCGATGCCCTGCTTTCGACACATATCCGCAAAGCCCAGTTTTGCTTCTGTTGTGTTTTTCATTCGAACTGAGAAGATTCAAAGAACAAACCAAGAAATGTACACAGAAGCAGTCAGGTTCTAAAAATAAAGGGAAGGAAGCGGCCGCCTCGCGCGGCGGCTAACGTTTCGAGAGCAAGTTCAGAGACAACGCGTTCAAGGACTAGCTCGTCGCTGCGATTCGGTCGTGCACCCCAGCCACTGTCAACCCAGTTTTGTAGACTTTTACTTTCCTTGAAAATCCTTGCTGTGTGTATATATATATAATCTACCCAATACACAGAAACAATCTTGAAGAAGGACTCGGTGCGATTCGTTCCTTCTTTATAACCTGTACCAGCTTTAACACAGATGCAGCTTTCCGGTCGAACTATTTCACCCGCCCTGTGGATACCAGCAGTTTACAGCTTTCTTAGTTTCTTCGCACTATTTTTCTTTTCTTCGCTCTTCAGTCACTTGGTCCAAACTGTCGTGCTTGCACGTCATCGTCTTAACCCGTATCGCTCTTTTCTCTCAAGCCTTGCACGCACACACACACAAGCACACGTCTACTGGAGTCGAAGCATATATAGTATAACGTATCATTACGGCACCTTGCCCTCCGTATGGCGTAAGGAAGAACAGAAGAACAAGAAAATATATATATATAATGAAAGACAAGCGCGAAGGCTTTGCTTCAAACTGGAGCAGCGAGCAATCCCGGCCCGATGCTCACGATCAGAATCTGGGCAGAAAGTTGAAAAACCAGGGCAGCAACAGCAAGAGCCGCCGCCGCGTGCGTGTAATACGTACAGCGACGCGCGTACACACACAAAGGTTAAGGTCGCCGGCTTGGCGCAGTTTTATCCGCGAAGCGTGCCCGTCAGCTTTCAATTCTGATCTTTGTCTCTTTCCTCTTTATCTTGGCGCTGTGGCACTGACCTAACAACCATTTTGTGTATGTATTCGTTATATGTATTTAAATGACTACGGGGTGCAATGCGCCAAGAAAACAAGGATTTAAAAAGAAAGGAGTTAGTGCGTAATTTTGCTCAAGAAGATCTTCAATAGCCTGTGTCGACGTAGCCGGCTTTGTCGTAGTAGTCACGCTAAAGCTCCCGGCGTTATTGTGTATTTTTTGAAGGACTACACGCGACAAGAAAACAGGTTAGGGCGTAATCTTTTACTCCTGGATAAACTACGAATTGCCATTAATCAAACAGTACGACTTTTCTCTAGAGAGAGAGAGAGAAAGGGAAAGGAGAGACAGGGAGGCTAGCCAGAGGAGATAAAAGAGGGAAATAAAAGAGGGAAATGTTTTCTCTAGAATGCCTATGAGAAGACAAGGATTAAGAGAGAAGGAACTCCTCGAAGTTATCCAGGCATTCGTTATCTCCAGAATCACACAAGTGGCACCATACCTGCACCTAACGAAAAAAGAAAATGACGGAGTGGACACCCTCATAAGGCAAACATTTAGAGCCCCAGGGATTCCCAGACGTGCAAGTACTTACCTCCTACTCCATTTAGGAGTACACAATACCCTTGAGAGATAGATAGATAAGGAAAGGAAGGCGGAGATGTTAACCAGTCAGGAGTCTGGTTAGATGCCCTACACTGGGGTAAGGTAATCCTTCGAGAAACTAGTTGACCGACTCTGAATGTATAGACAACGTTAGAACACCATCCCCACTGACCAATGGCTCAGAAGGCAGTGAAGACACTTTTTTTTTTTTTGCATTCTAAGAACTTCTGGCCTAAACGAGCGCCTTTGACACTTCGATGAGTTCCCTTGGGGAACTCATCGAACCCTATAGAACTGATCAAGTCCATAGGCTACTATGTAGTAAGATGGGCAGATGGATCCTTAACAGAACAGGTACACTGGCCTACTCCACAGTACAAAAACCGGTGCTCCTACGTATTGAAATTCAGAACAATACAATAATCAAACAACCTAGCCAAGAATATGCTCGCAGGAATACACTATTCCAGGAGGAAAATCAGAACTTAAAAAAAATGTACGAGACTTCCCCTCACCCCCACCATGAAGAGTTTTAGTTTGAACGTCTATATATACAAGCAGACGCATGCATACCGTCGAGGTTCGACTCCTCCCCAGAAGGAAATCCTGGCAGTACCCTGTGAGAAACGAGGTAATAACAAGGCTACAGCTAAGATGAAAGCTGCTGACGAGAAATATACGTGTGAGAGAAGTTCTTTGACCTCAACTTACTCACTTCGATCGGACGTGAGCTTCCAGCCAGTGACCCCCTGTTTAAACTCCCCCTTTATTTTCACCGACTTCCAGCACGCCAATGGGCACCTATTTATGGCGTGCTAAGAGTATTTCAATGTTTCATCTTCCGCCACTCTCCCTCTCTCTGCTTTCAAAAGCGCGTTCCCTCCCACGCCTCTGCCCTGTTACATTTTTTTTTTCGTTCGCGCCCGAAATAATGCATTCCATAAGGCTCGACCACAGCGCATAGTCACGTAGGCGTTATTATTCTTTGCCAGCCCATCGGAGCAAGTGACCTACATGGGTGGACGCGAAGGTCTGCATGAGCCATCCGAACCTTCATGTCGACAGCAACGGAACACATTCATGCAAAGCTTATCGCTTCGTTGCGTGTGCAATCTCCGGCGAAGCCTCGCGAAGCAACAGCGGGAAGCTTTCTTCTCGCCATGGCACGCTTCAAGGAGTCTGGGGCACGTGCTGTGGGGCAGGTGTTTTCGGTTCATCCCCGAGTTTCTCCAAGTACTGCTTGCGCCCATGTCTACGTAGATGCGCTTATCCAAAGTGGGTGCCTTCGCGCTTTCTTCTCTTTTCTTTTTTTTTCCTTTTGTGAATTCCGGATGATGTCTGCGTGCACAGTGGCGTTCGTATTGCGAAAGAAAGCGTGACGTGTTATGGTCATGCCCAATGAGCTTGGCTTCTTCGTTCAGCAGTTGGGCTGTGCGGGAAAGTCTTTTCAACGACAAGTTGGCAACGTACAGCGAAGTCATGCTCCGGGGTCGCGTGGGATAACACACCTCTGTGAATAAATCTAGTAGGTGTGCACACACGTCCGATTGGACGTAATGGGAGAATAAAATCCGCAACAGCTTGATGAGAGATTGGAGGCCGTGTTGTAGTCTGATGGAGGAACAGAAGCCGTGGTAGCTTGATGAGAGAGCATCGCTAAAACACATCCAGGGATGAATCTAGCATGTATGCACGCAATGTACGAGAGAGCTTGATGAGAGAATGGGAGCCGCGATAGTGTGATGGAATGATGGGAGCCATGGTGGCCGAATAGGCAAATTGGAGCTTTGTTAGCTTTATGGGATAATTGAAGCCGTGGTATCTTGATGAGAGAGAAACTTTCACTGGCGTATAGTGAAAGATGTGACTTCGACTACCACTTTTGGGCAAGTTGTCGCTTACATTATTTTGCTTGCGCCTATTATTTCAACATTTCTAATCTGAACATATTAGTTTACTTCGTCTATGTCTTGCCTGTCTTCATTTTGTGTTCACTTCTCGTGCTCGTAAAAGAAAGCGAATTTGACCCCATATTGTTTCTTTCGCTTTAAGACGAAACAAGCGGCAAGCTTCACGTACGGAATCAGTTCTTGAAGATATTCCTGATTTCAGGTTGTCGTGTCTGGCTCTTTCGTTTTGAAATATGTTTCCGGCTAGTGTTCCCATCCTTGTAGATGCCAGTCAGGAAACTGTACCCCATTTCTTCGCAAATTTGCTAGAGGTTACAAAACACGAGATCCAATCGGTTCTGTGATCATTTATTATCATTTAGGTTTTGGGAATACGCGGGGAGTAACCTAGTTAACGCCTTAAACCGCTGCGTTTCTGTCATTTTAGACGCGAGTGAGATTTTGATATACCTAATTCATGTTGGGAGCAGGTGCACCTTGAGGGTATGAGGCTTTTGAGGTTTTTTACCCCATTAGCTCAATTACAAACAGTGCAGAAACGACCTAAATCAAAGCACAGAAAACAACGCAGATACCCGCTTTTCCTCAAGACATGCTTGCAATGCGCGTCAGCCTGCTTTTGAGGACAAGAAGTGAACTGCTAGATGGTCATGATTTGGAAGGAAGCCAGGGAAAGTCGATCGCGAACATGTGTCTAAAACTCCTCTAAAACATATCCACGGCTCGGCTTGAACTCACCCGGAGTTACTAAGGAGCTCGTCTTGCGAAAGCCTGGAATGAGAAGTGTGGATATCGACAAACCTAATGAGTAAAACACCTTTTAACGTACCTCATGAGTTAAAGGGAAGACTCATGCATGCGCACATAATGCCTTATTAGGGCATTCATAAATTGTGCAACCTGTACACAATATGGGCTGACAGATGCTCATTAGGGAACGGGAAGCATAGACCATCTCTAAAGTCGTTTGCTGAAGTTACGTACTATAGGCTCACTGACAGCACAAACAGAAATGGCAGCGCACGCTGCCTGAGGCTTTCTAACACCGCTCTTGAGAAGCAGGCCCAGAGATTCTAAAATAATCCCAACAGAGAGGCCTTCTTCTGTGTTCTTGCCACACCACGGCACTTTCATCTCTGAAGGACAAGGAGCGATCAAATGGCGCCCATCTTCGCTAACAGGAAGCCGACTGCCATTCAACAATGCTCGCTCTGAGAAACCAAGCCTAATATAGGCGAGACAATTGCGGAACGTGCTCACTTTTCATTTCAACGTCGTTTCCGTTCCTCTTTTTAAACCAGTCGTGCGCCCACCCCGCACATCACTCGCCTATAGGGCAGTTACTTCCTCGTTAATTTCGCGCGCACGCGCGCTCATCTTCCTATAGGCTCATTTGTATCTCGCTCGCAGGGCAGAAGAGAAGCGGAAGAACGGCAGACGAAAAGCAGACGAACAGCAGACGAACAACAGACGAATAGACAGAAGCGCAGCAGAGGAGAGAATACAGTATAGAGGATGCAGAACACAAGCTGCCCTCTGACGCACGCAGTTAGCTCTTCCTCATTTCTCGTACTCTCTCCGCCATCTAATCCACAAGAGGCCACGTTACACGCACGCACACTCGCCTCACAACTGAACCGCCCGCTAGCACTAAACGGTCGACACGCGGCCGACGCCGCAGAAACAAAACAATGCGGCGACCTCACGGGCCGCGCGGCTGCTTTCACGGCAGCGTAGAACAACAGCGTCGCGGTCAACCCCCATCCTGAAAGTGTATGGGGTGGTCCACGTCGTTCCGGGGCTGCTATTCAACGCGTCGTTTCCATATACTACACGACGCATCGTAAGCGGACACTGCCGCCCATCTATTGTTTATAAAGCCGAAATACCCGAGTCCGTGTAGTACGGTATACGGTACGCCACATAGGCCGCTTGGCGGGGAAGCTAGTGAGAGACAGGAGTGAGCCTGCATGGGCCAGTGGTCGTCCGCATTTTGATTTTTGTGTATGTTTACGTTGCGTGAGCACTGTGTGACGCACAATGGGCTATTTCGGCCGACGTCCCCGTGGTCGCACCGTCGGTGTCTTGGCTTGGCTTACGGCCGAGCGGCCAGCCGGGCTGCTGGCGGGCGTTGGCTGTCCACGCTGCGTGCGCGTGTGTCTCTCGCCCTGTGACCGACAGGGGTCAACGAATCCCAACGGGCAGGCCATTCAGGTGCATATTAGCCCTTCTGTGACGCTGATACCGTGGGCGGTGACGCAACTGACGAGGTGCGCCGTGGTCCCCGCACGAAGCCGTTATTATTGTCGACAGGCAGGCGAGCGCGTTGGTGACTCGAAACGACGTGATAGAAAGACGGCGCGTACGCCCATCCAGGAATGCCAGTTCTTTCTGCTGCCATGGCTGTCTACGTGCCTCAAGTATGGGCAGGGGCTATAGTTCTCGGCGAATGCGGCACTATACCACGTGGGCATGGCTATAGTTTATCGATTTTTTTTCTTCCATATATACATACAAGCGGACTGATATAGGTCGTTCAGCGGGGGATGGGACGTGCGGTGTATTCTTGATTGACACTTCCTCATTGCTTTCCGTGGTACGCGTCGACTTCCGCAGGTTCGAGTCGGCGTATGGATTCCGATGCGTAAATAAGGATTAGTGAAAGCGAAAGAGGTGTTCTTCCGGGTATGCATGAAGTGCGACGGAGGTAGAGTGTCGTTTGCAAGCGATAGACACCTGAATAACCGCAATATTGACAGCTACAGTTGCGTGTCTGTTCGCGGTGATCCGTGTATGTATACCGCAGTCATTACACCAACAAACGGAGCCTAAGCAACGATAATACAGGCCTACATCTCTGAGACTATCACTAAAAATATTGCCCATCCATCTGTCTATGGATGTGTCTGGCTTCCTGCTTGTCTATAAGAGATGGCCGCATAGTATCGAGCTGGTGGACGAACAAATATCCTGTAATAGAAACAATTTCTTCGGTCGCACTTTCTTTCATGCATGAGCATTAAAAGTAGCAAATTTTTTTAAAAAGAAGGAAAAATGCTGCTGTTTTTAGGCCTTGTTTGACGGCGTCTGCTGTGTGAAGCCTACCGTATGTACTCGCACAATATCAGCACTGGCTTGTTTGGCTAACTGTTTCCGGTTAACCTCCCTGCCTTCCGCCAATCATCTTTCTCTCTGCTCCTTCGTATTGGCTACCATCAACTAATATTAGTTAATGTTTTTATTCACGTAATTGAGCGTAATAGATAAACACACTTAATGCGAACCCCTTTATCTCGCCTGTAAAGCCCCGTACTGATACTGTAAAGGTCCTTTTTTTTAACTTGCACTGATGCGGCTATTTTGCCCGATACTGCTCGACTATTGAGCACCTGTGCCCGTGCTCACTAAACAATGTTCTGACATCATAAAAACGATCTTAAGATTAGATGTCAGGCAGTAATGATATCATATATACCTTCAAAGAAAGCGACTAACCAAATACGCATGGCTCTCATGAACGACGAATGCAGTTGTGATGAACTCAGCCCAAGTTGCGGTGCACATACGACGCGGAATACGTGCTCGCGCTTGACATTTGTGCTTTGAGAGCGCAGTAAGACAGGAGGGTGGGATGATAGCCAAGCTCAAATATTTCGAATCAGTGGGATGATTCAAACCGACCAACAGTGGCGCACTCAGTTAGTGACATGTCAAGTTCACGCCTTCATGTATGCCCTTCAACCCTGTCTTCATTAGTGCGCGGACGAATCATGAGTACTACATGTACTGTCATCTGTTTACTTAATCGTCTCAATGCTGGGCCTAGAAGGTGCACTGCGTGGGGAATTTTTAGATGGATTGACAGGGCAATGGTAGATTTGCGAATAAACGGCGAATAAAAAAAGAAAGCAAAACAATCTTGAGAATAAAAGCGCCTTGGAACACTAACGCACAATGCTTTTATTTTACATTTGCTTGATGTGAGACTCGATGATCACCGTAGCACTAGTGAAAGTGGCGAAATCAAAGCACGTTATGTTTTTCTTTCTACTAGAAATCGGCTTCCTCGCCGAACATGCAGCGTCATACGTCAACAGTTTCTCTGCACGGACGTAACGTTGTTATCCTGGTTATGCTGCTGGTTCTTACTGGCCGCGAACAGTCGGGAATAAAAATGTGCGTCGCACCATGCTTACAAGGTACTAAATTAAAAAGAAAAGGTTGGTATATGAAAACATGTTTTAGGCTTGCTAAAGCTACTAAAGGACGTAAATTTGGGCATTACAGTTTCATTTTGTGTGTAATTGACATAAGGAGGGCTGGGGGCCCACGTGGTTACCGTAGTCCACGATGACGACGCTATCAACAAGAGCGGTGACCCTCGTGGAAGGCGGCAATGGGCAGCACAGTTACGGCATCAGCCGAGTTTTGATTGGAAGCAGCATAAGGTATCTCTGGGTGAATGAAACGGGAAAGGGGATGCCGATATCTGTCATCCGCCTCTATTTTGAACTTTTAAGTTGAATAACTTCTGTTTGCCTGCTTCAATCTTGAATACTCTCCTTGCATTTATCTCAGAACAATACAAGGAACCGTGTCAATGCAAAACATGGCGAGGGAAATTTGGTTTCAGGGGCATCTTTAATACTTTCGTATTCACTTATTGACTTCTGAGGTATTAGTCATAAAAATCACAATATGAATATGAGAGACGTCGTAGTGGAGGGCTCCGGAAATTTCGACCGCCTGGGGTTCTTTAACGTGCACTGACAACGCACAGTACACGGCCCTCAACATTTCGCCTGCATTGAAATGCAGCCGCCGCAGCCGGGATTCGATCCTGTGACCTTCGGATAAGCAGCTGGGTGCCATAGCCGCTAGACCACCGTGGCGGGGCTACATTCGTATTCAGTGCTACGTTGTGTATTTGAAAGGAGTGGGATATCTTTGAGAGAGTTCAGCGACGTAACAATCCCGACATGGTCCTTTGGCAAATAACGGCTCAATGATGTTTGACGAAGGTAATGCTTAAAGATCACTAATAATGCGCTCCTTCATAGTATCATAACTTGCTTTCATTCTCATTTCAGAAAATTAATAAGACAGGGAATGTCACTGGAACCGACGTTTCGGCAAGTGGACTTGCCTTCTTCAGGGCAGCTACTACACGCCGTGTCTTCGTCCACGGCCTGACGAAAGCAAGCACGCTTTTCGAAACGTTGGCTGCAGCGTCATTCACTGTTCACATCTTTTTTTATCACTCCACCCCCGTTTTCCACTGGACTTCGTTATTGTTTGGCTTTTGTTCTAGGTGTGCATAACGTCAGTCACGTGAGCGTTTGTGCATATTACTGGCCTGTTGTGCATGATTTAGTTAGGCAATACTCTAGTTGATTGTATTGTCGCCGTTTACCGTTTAGCTATAGGAGCGCATATAGGATTACCCCCTGCCACTTACGATAACAGAGCAGTGTAACGTTCAATGAAATGCACTCCCAAATTCTAGGGGAAAAAGGGCACATCAATCGGTTACAACAGGCTTGCTGAACTAATGAAAGGCTGGATAACGCAAGCTTCAGTGTTGTGAGAATGTGTGACACTCCGGTGGGGAGACGGGTTGATTTGATAACTATGTCAAATTTCGAGTAACTAAAGTACATGCAGGTGCTACGACATATGGCGACTGCCGATAGTACACGACGTACCTTTCAGGTCTCGGACGATTTATACTCATGTAATCTCGCAGTTATGCGTCTCGAAAAGTTATGCGCCTGTGTATTAAGAACGCCAAGTCATAAGTGAGCACTGTAGTATTAGCACAATATAATACATAATCATGCACACCACTTGAGGTTTGAATATACGCTGTAGCTTTAGTGTTTGTTTTTTCGCAGAGCACGTAATGTAAATCCTTCGCGCGAAATCCTAAGCGTCATCTGTAAGGTCCTTGAAGAAGTTCGCATCATAGCTCGAGATTGAATGAGCCAACCTTCGATTTCTGTTTTCGTGTCTGGTGGCTCAGGATCATCACTCGCAAGCGATGCGCATGGAGAGTATCGAATTAACATTTGTACTGCGCGACGTGTACCCATTTAAATGTTCAGCACCGTTTTGAAGTTCTGCAACGAAAATTTTCCTTTTATGTAAGATGACTCTATTGGTTGCACACGTAACAGCGTACACTACACATATATGCCTGCACACAGTGTCACGCTTAGGTAAGCGTAACGGGCTTTCCAGCCTCGTTACGCTGCGAGCACCCCGGCTTTAACGAACGACGCAAGGAGAAGAGAGGACCATGACGTGGGCCTGCACATGGCCGAGCTGAGCCCGAAGCCACCGCCGAAGAATATACCGTTGCGTCGGTAATTATAGCATAGGGTTGGTATGTGTCTTTGGTCGGTACTGCAGCTGAAGGATCATGCCAGCTTGCAACAATGAACATAGAACCGCAGCCAGGCCAACCACATTTTGTCAGAACCCAGCCATAGGATTAAGGGGCCAATCATGTACCCGTTGTGACGAAGGCAAAGGAACCACAGTTCAAAGCCCCGGATTTCTCACTTACCGGTACTGTCCGGCACCGTCGTCCGCACGCCATCTTTGTCGGAGAGGGGAAGAAGGCGGCCGGCCCGCGGAACACCACACAAAACCGGCGCGTAGTCAATCAAAAAAAGGCGCACCGATGGAACCACACCGCGACCACGACGAAAATCCACGGACAACAATTCGGAAAGATGCGCGCTCCGCGCTGGCCCAACAAGACCTCCATTGAGGAAGCGTCAGGGTTTTATACCAGGCCAGGAAAGGAGGGGACGAAAGACCACTGCGTTTCTCCTCCCGCAGTCGTTCGACCGAGAGACCAAACGCCCTTTCTCCGTCAGTCGTTCCTTCTTCTTTCCTTCGGCGATTCGTCCCCCCCCCCCCCCCCCCTTTTGCAGCCTCCAATGACCACCAAAACGAGAGCAAAATGGGGACAGAGCTAGCGCTAGCCGACGTTCAGAGACTGCATCGCAACCCCTGTCCCTCTCTCCCACTCCCTTCACTACCACCACCGCCGCCGAAGAGAGCTCCGGAGTGAGGGTTCGGATGCCCCGGCAGAAGATGCGAGAGGTCTGTGATCCTCGGCGTATCTTCGTTCTCTTCTCCTCCGCAGCTTCTCTGTCGAGCGTGCGTAGAACCTTAACGTTGGTAAGACTTCCCCATCCATGGGACAGATTCGGTGGGGTGAGGGACGGGGGGGTGTTCGGAAGTTGACCGTCGGCCCTTCTCCTCGGCGCCGCACGGCGTCGCCGCCACCCGAATACCTTCTCGTCCGTTTGTACCTGTAGGAGGAGGACGAGCGAGAGAGAGATGTGTTCCGTTATTTTGGACCAGACTCCGTGGAGCGTGCGAGAGGAGAAAGAGAGTCCCTCTCGCCCCGGGCCTGGCCCTGCCTCATGGTCAGGGTCAGCAACCGAGGGGCGAGGAGGGTTGCGACCGGAGAAGGGCTGCCATTGTGACCCATATATCGAGGAACTGTCTGGTGGCCGCGCGTGCGTGTGCCTCTTGCGGCCGCGTGCGCGGTCGTTTTCTCCCCTTGCGCGCGGCGTGGCCCCGGGGTCCTCTGACGCGCCGCCGCGGCAAACGCTTTCTGTGCATCGATTTGGCCGACGCTCGACTGTCGCTGTCCCTCCCCCTCCTCCCCTTTTGGAGTAGGAGAGTGGGACGACGCTTCCAGAGCAATGGCCGCGCGGCGGAGTTGTAGATGCCGGTCCGGGTGTTGTGGCACGATGGAACCTGATGACCGGTCGATGTGACCTGGCCGGCTGGTTGTTGATGAAATGTTCTGGGCTGAAGGCCGAAAGGCGCTACGCGTATGACAGTCTGTACATGACACGGGTCTTCGCACTGCGAAGACGTGCACAAGACAGAGCCACACGCCAGGCAAAGCTGCAGGCTTAGAACCCTAACTGACCAATCGGCTAGCAAGAGAAGCTTCAGCCTGCACTAAGACATCCATTTTTGACCACTGTTCATCAATGCCCGCAGTCACGACAAATACATCCGGCACACTGTAATGTGTGGAATGTTCAAGAGGGGTATTGAGTTTGTGGGGACCGATGCCGTGTCAGGCCATCGGAGACATTACGTCGGTCCCGTATAAGCTATCTATATTGGTTGTCGAAAAATAAATAAGAATGCTTTCGCGAAAGTAAGACACGTGCAGACTGCAACAATGTGGACTAACGCAATAAGTTCACTTTCACCTAGATTTCGGAATCACTTATTGAAGCAATTATGGAGAAACAAAATTAATATCATTTTGTCCGTCATCTTACGCTCACCTAGGACGCGGTAAACATGCAGACAAGCCTATCAACAATGTGACATACTCAGTTAGGATGCGTATTTGGGAGACTTCGTGTATGGCCGAAGGCTCCCGCGTACCGCCCTTGCATTGCACAGCTTTGGTTGGCAGGATGCAAGCTGTACGTTCGCTTGCGTCACTCTCTACAGATGTGACGTCACTGTTCAGAGTGATGTTGCGCCACCTATTTTGTCAACTTCACCTATGAAGACCAAGGAATGTGCGCCTTGTAACGACCTTAACTTGCACTGCATGGCATGTTGTTGCTCATTTTGTGTACTCCCGGATGTTGCAGCTAGCTGATATTACGTCATTTTGGGCGACCATATAGTAGTGTTAGCTGCGTCTGGAATTGTTGAATAAGAGGTGGACATAATACTCAGCAGGAAAGAAACGTAAGTGTCAAAATGGCTGAGGATGAACAAGCCACACAATAGGTAAAGCCTCCTGCGCTTTGTCACACACACAATTGCTGCCTTGAGAAACGTTCTGGATTTTATCCAGAACGTTTCCCAAGGCAGATCTTTTTTTTTTTTTAAGTTACGAATATATTGCTCTTGTTGTACATAGACTGGTCCTTTTTCCGTCCGCTGAAATACAGAGAACAATTGTGAAATAGTGAACCACGAGTATAGTCTTCTCCTAATCATTTTCTTTCGCATCCCTATAGATTATCTGTCGGCGGCGGTGTAAAAGCTGTGTCGCCGCACCTCCCTACAGACAGGACCCATGAATGAAGATACGGAGTTGCAAGGAGGGTTAGTTCTCCGTCTCGATGTTTCAAGTGCATAGATTGACTCTGCGACGCTTGTTCTGTCGCCCGGGTCTCTCTCATTCGGCCTGTCTCCACTGCGCGCCGTCAGAAGCCGTCTGTGTATACATACCACTGCAAGGGGTCCAATCTCTACGTCACACCACAGGCCCGCAGGTGAACCCGGCGAAAGCAAACACGAAATGTGTGTCATCACAGTTAAGGCGAGCGGAGAAGAACAGATCGACGCCGTGTCGCTGTCCTGCCCTCTCGGCTGTCCGCGTGCCTCGCAAGCGAAATGAGCTTTCTTTGCAAGCGACCGCCCGTATATAGCTATGTTTTGACCCATGCAGAGCTAGGGCGCAACGCAAACGCATTCTCCGCAGTTCCGTGCAGCACTAAACAAGTTACCGAGCTTCACCTTACCGCCTCACTCAAACAAGAGAGAGAACCGTGTTCACACTGACTCCGAAACAAGCGTGAGTTGATTTTCTATGCGCCGCGGCGATGATTCGTGTGAGCGTTCTAGAAAGTGATGCTGATGAACAGCGTTCCAGCGATGCTTTGTCATGGTGTTATTAGTGAGGATTAGCGCCTTCCTCATACCATAATCAATACTGCAGTAGAGTATCGGGTAATAATGAGCGTGCTCTGATGAAGCGAGCATGATTTCCTGACTGCTCTACTGGCGTAATAACTGAAACCACAGCACTTGTTGCAGCTCTTACAAAAAACTAATCGGTATTAGGGACAAGTGTGATACTGGGCTATGAGCACTAGCAATTTTCTGCTCATGCATTGGTTTCATTTCCTAAATAAAGGTTTGCTGAACGTACGGAAGTGAATACCACGGTGTCGACCAAAACCGCGGTGATCCCATTTTTATTGCCAAAAGCTTAGGACGTCTCTGTATGCACCTAGGCCAGAGTGCAGTAACATGCGAGCTATAAGAAGATGACGACAGGAAATCTGCCTGCAGTCAGCTTTCTTTTGCTTTTTTTTTTCTTTTTTTCCGTGTCATGCTATACGATATACAAACAACCTATCGCTTATGTTTCAGCACGGAACAAATTTAGTTCGCCCTTGCTCACACACTGTTCGGGTCGGGTAACATAGCTTATAGGTTATCGCGGCTCGCAATCGAAGCTTTGCGTGTGCGTTCGAGTGGACATAATGCAACTAACCCGCGGACATCCAAAGATGCGCGTTCTCAGTGTACGCATCATTGCACAGAATTTGGCAGGCATATAGATATCTCGGCATGGTATGGTGTATACCTAAAGAAGCCGAGACAAGGTTGTTTCCGCGGCTTCTTGAAAGGCTCTCTCTTTTTCCTCCCGCCTCGGTGGCTCTGAGAGGCATGCTCGCGTCTCAGAGTACCTGAGACCTTCGTCGCGGCGGGCGAAGCAGCTCTTCTACGTCCGCGTTCCGCGCGAGGTAGTCTGAATTATCTCGCGTGCTCAGTCCTTCGCTCCGGCAAACGCTTCTTCATGTCGCTGCCTCATTCGCGGTCTCAGTGAGCCGGATCTTCATGTATACAAGACTTGTCCGATAACCGCGAGGGGCTACGAGAACCGCTAGTGGAATTCTTCCTTGTCCTTTCCTTTGGAGGGCAAAAAGAGAAGCAAAGAAGAGATGAGCCTCGTCGCATACCTATAGTCGTTTGTCGTTTGCTTGAAGGGAGTGGCATGCATACTGGTGGACGACCCACACGCCAATAGCTCTTATCTCCTGTCTCTTCCGATATTTTATTTCCCTTCTGTCTTCCAGGTGGCGCTGAACAGCACACGCCTAGTTCTCAAGACGAGCGAGAACATGTTTTTCTGTCTGATTTGTCCAGTTCTTATAACTAGAAAAACTGATAGCGAAGGAGGAGGAAGGAGGACGTTGCGCTCCTGGCAGCTGACGTCACTTGTGGGGAGATGGGCACGTCGTTTCGTTATTAGGATGTCAAGGAGTGGAAAAGAGAACGGGCAGGAATATTAATATGTTTTACGAAGACACTCCATCACCCAATCATATAGAGGGAAGGCAAGAAGCCGACGCAGCGGGAATGATTTAATTTCGCAATTCCCTGAAGGGCACCTTGGAAGGATAGAAGGCGGGCCGCGGAAAAGACACGTCCATTCGTCATCCTGGATGGAAACTCGAGGAACACAAGGTTACGCTCGTTAATTAAATGTGTCTCCCAGAAGATATAAAGACCACCCGCGAACGCGTGATAGCAGCAAGATTCTTCCCACTGTCGTGGCCGCTAATTTGGATTGTTGGCACAAGAGCGCTTTCGAAGATTATTTCATGTACGCCTACTAAACCATGGTCTTTCATCAGCCAGTTCTCTTGTAGCGCATTATCAAAACACTGCTTTTCAATCAATCGTACAAAGAAAGAAGTCAGTCTAAAAAAGCATCTGTTGCTCTGAGGGGCGGCGTTATCGTATAGCTTCATGTTTCTCAACCGTCAGCAGGGTTATCTGACCCTGCTCGCTGATAATATGGCTGTGTAGGTGAACTCGTTTGCTTCGCACTGGACTCGTAGAGGCAACAACTTGGCTCGAACCAGATGGAGATGTATGTATGTATGTATGTATGTATGTATGTATGTATGTATGTATGTATGTATGTATGTATGTATGTATGTATGTATGTATGTATGTATGTATGTATGTATGTATTGTATGTATGTATGTATGTATGTATGTATGTATGTATGTATGTATGTATGTATGGATGGATGTACGCACAGGTGCACGGCCAAAATTTAGTCGACGCTCGTTGGCCGTCACTGGGCCGTTGCGCCATTAAACATAACGCTCCCCTATCACCACCACCACCCACCTTCATTATCACAATCCTCATGAAAACTACATCAGCAGATCTCCCCCGCGGCGTACCTCATCGCCATATCGTTCATTGTTCCGGGCTCTAAATACAACGAGGCCATCCTGAAAGGAGAACAAAAGAAGTGGGGACTCTCACTTTTCCATACAGCAACCGCCCATGTTAAGAATGAGGAAGACGAAGAAGACGCTGGCAATGAGCCAGTTTACAGAGGAGAAGAAGAAGAAGAAGACGGGGCGATGGTTACATCGTGGTTCCTGGGCGGCCGGCGTGTCGAAAAGGCAAATTATACCACGCCACACGGCCAACTCGTTTCTCTTTCCCGAGGCAACCAAAGGGACGTGACATGGTGCTGTGGATATAAAACGGCGGTGGCAGGCAGAACAGCAGCAGCAAGTACTTACTTGTGCCAGTTGTCGGGATGGTCGCAGGACGCTCGTCGACAGAATCGGGTAGACTGCGCGCGCGCGAAAGCCCGGGGAACGGGGTTAAACGCGGGCGCCACCCCGCAGCGAAAGTCTTCGAGAAGATTGAGCGTCCTTCTCCCTGCGGCTAAGTAACGTAGCGTATAAGCGAGGCACCACAAAGATAAGTACTGGCCTTTTGCACCGTGCGTTGTGTTCCGCATGTTGTCCCGATTAGTTTAAATGCTCTCGTAAATGAGGGTAAAAGAGCAGGCGGAATGGAAATGGGTCAAGGTCTGGACGTGACATTGCTGGGAGAACAATAAAAACGATTCCAAGGGGGAAACTTGTATTCCTAAACTGTACGTACATTAAGGCGGAGACTTTAACAACTTGATCGATGTCTCTTCATTGTTATATCTTTCTGTTTTGCATGAATGATCGAAAGTTTGGGGGTAAGAAAAGTCGTTGTGTTCTGGCGGCTTTCGATTTGTGGAGTTTTACGTCCTAAAAACCAGGGTATTATTATGAGAGAGGCCGTTGTGGAGGGCTCTGGAAATTTCGATCATCTGGGGTTCTTTAACGTGCACTGACATCGCACAGCACACGGGCCTCAACATTTCGCCTCCATCGAAATGCAGCCGCCCCGGCCGTGGTACGATCCCGAGATCTTAGGATCAGCACCCGAGTGCCATAGCCTTTAGACCACCGTGGCGAGTCTGGGGTTTGAAAAAATAGGCTCAACGCAAGGTTGAATTTCTTAAAACTGTTTTGTATTGTTTTTTACACGACATTCTTGTTTTGATGAGCGACGAAGTACCGTCCTGTGGTTATGGTCCTTTCTAATGTAGTAGTCTAACCAGGACCCGTCAGCATAAAGTAAATTAGGACAACAATGACGACGACTGTGATGATGATGATTAGGAGGAGGACGAGAGGACACCGTCGCTGTTGTTGCTTGTTGTTTATATTGCGTATTGCGTATTTTGGCTGGTCTATTGAGCCTATACGAGGGGTTGTATGGCGAGTCTCTCAGCCATTCAGACACGGACATCATGGCGTATCGCAATGTTTGAGAACAACAATAAGGGGTAGCGGCACTTCACGTCTTAGAGGTGCCACTTTCACGATAGTGCGAGTGGTGATCTCGGCGAAAGAGTCGCATGTCAAAGAGTCCCACTTTGAGTCAGTTAAAAAATTGGTACAGCTCCCCTTCAAAACAATCTAGGAGATGTGCGCAAGTCAAGTACATTTAACAAATGCTAATACACGGCTGGTGCCGTAAAGTTAAGCAATAGTTGAGGATAACACCCCCGCTTGGTCTTTCGACCGCAGTAGCGCAGTAAAAATAAATAAAACAACACAAGACACAGCGCTTATTTCACTGTGCCGCGGTTAGTACCGTTCTGCCATAACATAATTTTCTTCATGAATATAAAACGGTCGTCGTATCATTTGTTGTTCGTATTTCTTAAATATCGCGGTCCTTGCGCACCACGTAACTTGCTTCTTGCAATCGCGAGGCCTGACCGCATAAATTCTCGAGACCGCGCTGCACTTACCTCCGCGTACCCAGGCTAGCTTGCGTATCGACCCATTCGCAGTGACCCTCGGTTCTCCTAACTGAGGCAACTTGCACTGAGGCCCTATCAAGGGAAAAGGGAGGAAGACGTGTGGGGCTACGACAGAAAGTTGGGCCAGTTGGATTTCTCATTAGGGGTGTAGTTTCAGCGCTTCCGAGGCAAAAGGAAATGTTCAGAGAGAGAGAGAAACAAAATAATTCAACATGACAACAGCGTTATCCATATCCTGTTGTCTTTCTCACTGTAATTCTTGTTCTGGAAGCACTGGAAGTGCGCCGCTTCTAAGAGGGGGAAGAGAATCGAATGGGAGGTGGGAGGAGCTGGAAGGAAAACGACCAAAACAGTCAGATCTCCATTTTCTCCCTCTCCACTTACCGACGCTCATTTGGAGAAGCACGCGCTGAACTTCGCATCCGAAAGCGAAAGTTACATGGTCTATACGGGCAAACACGCGCAAGCTACGAACCCGCGGGTCCGTGACTGTTTGGTACAGCTTCGTGACCGGCGAAAGTGTATACATGAACGTTGCCCCCGGGAGACGTGAGAGGCCACGGGTTGGGGGGTGCACGCGGCATCCAGGAGGTGGTGGTCGCCATGTTAGACCCATTACAGAGCCCCTCGGGGGTACGGGATGCACCTTGTACAGACAGCCGTGCTTCAGCTAGCTGAGGCAGTAGATTGAGAAAGTGCTAACGAGTGGGAGATAATGAGAAGCTCGCAACGGAAGCATCTTTCATCGGTTGGGCCTCTGGAACGTAACATGCTTAGTGTCGGACGTTTGTTATGACACAGCCGTGGTGTTCGCACAACGATGTGCGGAGGGTACACAGAAGTCAGTTTGCGTGGTTCTTTGATTGGGGTGGATAGATATGAGGGGCCCTGCAACACTTTGTTTAAAACATAGCTTTAGAACCGTGCTTATGAATCGTGGAGACTCCCGTGGACACGTGACAACTGTTAGCACGCTGCATGATCCAGGGAGTTCGCAGTTCTATTTTAAATATAACTGGAAATCTCTTGCTCTCCTTTCAACAAATGATGTCACGAGTAGCACCCAGTACGTCGCTTAACTTCTTTTTGTTGTTCTGAAAGAAAGGTACACATGTTGTTTTTATTTGTTGTACTCAAAACCAATCAATAAAGACATTCCTGTGATTGTGGAATCACTAGACGTCATATGTTGCAAGAAGAGCAGACGGTTTCTAGCCGTACTTGAAATCCGATTTCGATTGATGGGCACCGTTTTCAGACTATGTTAAAAGAAGTGTTGCAGAGACGCTTTCAGAAAGACGAAGGGGAAGAAAATGTGCTTGTTCTGAGCAACCAATTGTTGTTGTTGTTATTGTTGTTGTTGTTGTTGTAGCAGCCGCCGTTTGAATGTTTGCGTTAGCTCTGTGTATGGCATATTTGTGAATAACGTCCGAAGCAAGTGGTGTAAGTGTGTGCGTGTCTCAGAATAACATCAGGCGATAATTCCGTGCATCTGCACTTCTCTTCGTACCATTTATCATATCTTCAGGCACCGCCAGGTTAAAAAGAAGTCGGCCGGGGTGTAGAAAACTAATCGCTGTCCATGAAAGGGAAAGAACGAACAACCGATGTAGATTATTAATGTGCAGGAGAAACGCATTCGAGTTATTTTATTTATGGGGATTGAACGTGGTTCGCGCCTCTCACAACTCAATTTGTTTCACGTTCATTTACATGCAACAGGACGCGCCAACTTCATTTGGAGTCCCACATATATACTTTCACTCGTGCATGACACGTCTACATATATTAAATAAAGCTGTTTTTAACGCGGCCAACTTCGAAGCATGTCCGCTGCATCGTCTACAACCACGGCCGCTGTAGACAATGCAAACATGGCCTATTGCGCTGAAAATGGAACAAAAAATGAGGATGCTGTATACCGGTTGGACACAAGTGCATTGCGGCCAGCAACTATAAGCATGCATTATAAGACCACGCATCACTGAGCAGACAAACGCGAAATGATCGTGCGTAGGATTCGAAATATAGATGGCTGTCAATTATACACGCTTCCAAACCAACTTCCCACAGCCTCCGCTTTCATACCTCGTTGCAGTAGTTCCGTGCAGCACAGGTAAAGCTACAGGCCCCTCCGAACAATCAGGAAGGCGAACACATTCCTTCCGCGCCATGCTGTAAGCTAACGGCGATCGCTGCAGTGGAAGCGGCAGGAACATCTCCGAACAGCAGGACTGCATATACATCTCGCTTCGCGAGAAGCTATACGCCAAATGGTCACGTAGCCTTGGCTGTACTGCACACAACTACTGACACAAAGTAGTGTATAGGCATACCTTTCGTCGGTGAATGGCACGCCTGCTTAAACGTTCGATCGAATTTGCTCATGTAAAATCGATCGCTTCACGCCTGCATAAAGGAAGCGGAAGACGATCGGGCGTTCTCCGCATTTCAGACTCGACGAACGATCGGCTCGGCTTAAAACAATTCCCGCGCATTTATGTTACACTTATATGGTGTGCGTCGCTTTGATGTACGCCGACTGTCGGTGGTCCTTTGCGAAGAGAGCGCGCTTGACTGAACGTGAACCGGCGAGATTTTAGGTGAAGTGCGCTGCGACGTATAGCGTGTATAGAAAAAGTTTATAGTGCGGTGGCGCGCAGCTTCCCACTTCATCCGCGGCTGCTCCCGCGTATGTATGATCATCCACGTCGGAACAGCTGGCTAAGAATAGAACCGGGGCGTTGCTCACTTTTACGACGCCAGCTATAGCACGTGCGCGAGCACGGTTCAAGACTCGCTGACTATAGGGATGTGCATTGTACCGCGTTTCGTCGCACATAACCAAGCGAGAGTGTCCCTTGGGAGGTCTAATTTAGGCTACTGTTCGAAAAAAATTGCGCTTCGGTTAAAAAAAAGGAAGCTATTTTCTGCATCCCTTTCGGGAGCACGGCTCAGCGTCCGTAGTGGTAGAAGAAAGGGAGTGAAAGAGAAGGCAGGCGAACGCCCTAGCGGCGGGGGAGGGGGAGGGGGGGCTCCGGCAATGTTGACCAACTGGGGTTCTTCAGCGTGCACTGACAACGCACAGTAAATGGACCTCTGGGCACTTTCGCCTCCATTGAAAATGCGACCGTCATGGTCGAGTTCGAACCTGCGTCTTTTGTGCCCGCACTCGGATACCATAACGACTAGACCACCGCAGCGGTTTCTGCTATTTGAGCCCCTCGATGTTTAATAAAAGACCTCCTCGCTCCCAACTCCACCTTTTTGTCTCGGTAACTGAAGATGCGTGGCAGCTCTTCTACATACTGCCACAGACCGTGTCTTTGTCTGTGAGCGTTAACGTCAGTTCATGTGTGGCTAAATGGCGGCATTTGCGGAAGCTCTCGTCGCACCGCCGTTAATAAGGTCAAGGAAGCAGGCGAGCAGTCCAAATTTACAACCGGTCGCACGCCTCTATGCGGCACGTCGTTTGCATGTGGCATGCTGTCTGAAAGAAAGAAGCTACCGCTCCGCGGCCGCAAATTAGAGGGTGCGTGTGCGCAGAGGCGCAGCACTCGTATAGTATACTCGTGCTGTTGAAGGTCCTTATCTTGACAAATCTCGATCGGCCGTTTAACCGCGAGTGCGCGAGAAGATCGACACTCCGCAGGTCGACACACCCTTCCTATACTTAGGGCTTCTTGCTCGGCACTCGACGCGCTCAGAATGGCCCGATCTGATGAAAGCCCTTGGAACGTGACGTGAGAACATTTAGACATCAATATGGCGTTTGTTTGGCCAGACAGTAGGAAGTATGCGGATTCAACATTAAGACATATATTTAAAACGTCGGAAATGACCGAACGCAACCGCTACATGGAAACGCAAGTGCCTACAGAGTTACTGTATGGCCCAAACAGTAACTCTATAGTTATAGCAAGAATTAATACGCCACCAACAGGCAATCTCGGCGGTAGCAGAGGTTTTATTCTAATCTTATTCTACCTTTATTCTATCATTGCAACAGAAGACCTACAAGACAATTGCCATATATGGCTCAATCACGAATTGGGCAAATATGGCCATTTACAAACACGTGCCTTACTAGAGCCCGATATGCCCTATTTCCTGATGTTCACGTCGCACACAGAATTTTTTTTCAAAGGGCAGTGTGTACTCCGAGTCATAGTGCGCTGTCAACGTGCTAAATATGGCATAACTGTCGTTGGTCGGCAATGAGGGTACAATAAAAGCTTCTACATCCACTGAAGCCATCTTAATCGCTATTGGTGATGAATTCGTCAACCGAACCTCTGATATCTTCAGCGATTCTGGAGTCCGACATGTCACGGCGAGAGCTTTATAGCGTTCTATTGTCTTCGTCAGTTTCGACAATATATACTCACCCCAGGTCCGATCCTGCAACACTCTCATGTGTTTTTTTTTATTTATGTTAATGTTTAATATTAAGTTTTAGCTCGTACACGCCGCAATGTTAAGAAATCAACTTGCATTGTTTTAGGGGCGAAGCACCTTAGGGTCCCGGGCTGTGGGCGTCTCCTGCCACGGTAAATCAAGTTGTCAAACGATAGTAAGAAAACAAGTGTATAATGGATAAAATCGGTTGGAAATAAACTAGCGTGATATAAACTAATTGAAAGTAAAGGAATAGTCAGGATTTAATTATATTTTGCACTTTTTAAATTTAATTGCATTTCGTATTCGACAGCCAAATGCTGACTGTCCTACATAGGCCCACTTATAATGCATGCACGGTTTCTTTGCAAGTGCATGGTGACGGTATGCGTGCGTTCACGGAACTGTGCGCGGTCATATTGCAGCGGGCGATACAACCTCACAAAAAAGAAACGTCGTCTCTCAATTAGACTACCAAATGAGGCGAGTGTGTCATTTTCGCACGAGGTCTATCATATACGGGACGCTTCGGACGCCAGCCTTTGCAGCAAACAACGTGAGCGATTGCTCGTTACGATCTAGATCGACCTTTATCGAGATGCCCGCGACGTCTCTGTACTGGTTTGCTTGGCCTAATCACCACGTGATTACGGAGAAAGGGGTAACGGCCCCGGCGCATTCCGATATAAATTACGGTTGCGATAAATTTCGCGGTGGTCGCAGCTGGGGGGAAAGACCGCCTTGTAATCAGCGCGGCGACGCGGCAAAGCTCACGCGGACGCCGCAGCTGTCCACGGCGCTTCCGTATTTCGCTTTTGCTTCCAGCTATATAGATCTCAACAATGCAGTGCCGTTGACAATCGCACAAAGCCCCATGAGGAAGTCCATACACTGCGCGTGGACCTCAATTTGAGGACGCGAAAGAGATATTTTTGTCCAATTTTACTTTGTCACGCATGAGCACCGTACTCTGCGTGACTAGTACTGGTTTGTCATGTTTGCGTGACTACCCATCCTTATTTCCAGACTAGCCACCGTGTTATTACTAGGGTCGCCTTCACGACGATCGTGTGTGAGTTTTCGTGAATATTAAGAGAGATAATATATGGTAAGGGTAAACATATGGTAGTTTGTATACGCTTACTGTCCACTTTCGTTTATTCATGTCGCGAAACCATGCCGGCATGGAAAGTAAGAAAGAAAGTTTCGTGAACACGGATAACAGATAAGGAAAGTAAAGGACAGAACTCTTGTTTTTGTTGTTTTGTGGGGTTTAACGTCCCAAAACCAGCTGTGATTATGAGAGACGCCGTAGTGGAGGCCTCCGGAAATTTCGACCACCTGGGGTTCTTTAACGTGCGTTGACATCGCACAGCACACGGGCCTCAACATTTCGCCTCCATCGAAATGCAGCCGCCGCAGCAGGGATTCGATCCCGCGACCCTCGGATCAGCAGCCGAGTACCATAGCCACTAGACCACCGCGGCGGGGTAAGGACAGAATTCAGGCCACCGTGTACATTGGCTGTACTCTATAGCTTCGACTCGCTTACTACTATCAATGCCATCGTGGGAGTACTAAGTCCAGCGAAATTTAATACAAGACCTATATCTCATGCACGGATGACCTCGTACTTCCTTCCCACTTTCCGCTTTAGCAAGCGGTAATGTGCGATCTAGTTTGACAAAATCCAAAATGTTGGTGATCGCTGATAAAATCGCGGATAAGATCTACGGTGGTGGCTACGTATGTTCGGCATATCGGATGAAGCGTAGATCAGTCTAGTCAAAAGAGAAAATATTACATTATTATTAGGTTGATGTGTGCTAGTACAGAGTTTTAGAACCCGGCGGCCAGGCCTTGAGGTATTCCTATTTGCCCATCGTTATGAAAGCAAGTATGTAAAAGAAGAGCCTTGCAGTCTGCTGTCGGGATACGTCGATGAGGGGGCAACGCAGCTGTGGCTAGGATTCTTGGTAATAGCGACTAGAAAAGGAGTTTGTATGTATGCATCAAAAATCCGCAGCTCCATTTTAGTCAAGAAATCATGTTGTGGCGTCAATATCGTGCTCTGTACGTGTCTTGTAATGCGAGTGCTGTTTTAGGAACATCGGTGTAGTGAAGAAGCATCCCACAGATGAGAACTGAAGCTGTGCATTCTATCCGTAAGTGCTTGAGTATTTCACGGTGTAGTGTCCGCTTGTCGGAGAGGCAGAGCTCAACAAGTGGGCTTGACGAAACGCATTTGAAGTGTTTAGTTGAAGTCCAGTGCGTTTAAGAACACCAGCGGCGTGTTTGTGCTTTGTAGCTCGCAGGTAGCTTGCCTAGGGTTTATGTTTCGGCATCCCGATATTAAATATGAGGCACACGGTACAGTAGTGGGCTTCGGGAAACTTCAACCAACCGAGGTTCTTTAACGTGCACTGGCATGGAACAATGTATGCACGAGCCTCTTACGACTACCGGGCTGTGGTCTAACCCGCGTCCTTCGAATAATCAGTCGAGCACCGTAATCGCCGTACCACATCGCCGGCTGTAAAACAAAGGTGGTGCTGGTTCACCAACAAATACCCTATTATGCATGATATACTTAATGTCCACATGAAGCTACTGAAAAAGTTTCAGTCGTGTACGTCGACTTTTTCCCAACTTCCAAGTTTTGATTGATTTCTGTGGTTTAATGTCCCGAAAAGATGATATGATTCTGAGAGACGCCGTAATAGATGGTTCCGGAAATTTCGACCAGCTGGGGTTCTTTTATGTGCACTGAGATCGCACAGTGTGTGGGCCTGAACACTTCGCCTCCATCGAAATGCAGCAGCGGCGACCGGGATTCGATGCCGCGACCTTCGGTTCAGCAGCCGAGTACCGTAGCCCCCTATAGACCACCGTGGTGGGACACTAACTCCCAAGAACCATTTACAAAATATGAAAGAGAAAGAAGACAGAAAAATAACATTAATAAAGTCGTCGCAAAATATGTCCATCCCTCCAGCGGCGCTAGCCGAAATAATGGAGGAAAGAAGGCATTCCCGTGTGACAATATAAATATCTGCGGTGCAAGGGGCGCGCGGATTGCGATGGCCTAGTAGATGGGCGGTCGCACTCTCGAAGAACCGGCAGAAAGCGGAGCAAAACGCAGCGAAAAGGCTTTTTGCCCTTGAGCGAGGAGAAAGAAGGCGATTCGGCTGGCGACACCGCGCGCGCCGTGACCGTGCAAAGGTCGATCTTTGGAAAGTATCGTCCTATAGCAAAGTTGCGGAGTGTGAGACGGGACACTGAAAAAAAAAATAGACAAACAAAATAACCGAAAGTGGTAGGGGGAAAACCTTCCATTTCTTTCCTTAACTGAGGCTTTCGAGATGGGTGGCGCAATGGCATTAAAAAAACGTAACGGGGTAGAATTTCACTGCTGAAAGAAAGCTTATATATAGGGCTTATGTGGTGACGATGGCGAAATAGAAAGTTTGAGAAGAGTGCGCGGTGAAGGCATTTCTTACTTCGACGAGAGGTGCACAATGATGCGAGGTTACGGAGGTTACTTAATGATCCCTTTTCTTGGATTCCCGCGCTGCGCGTTTTCACTGCAAATATTTCTTTCGTTTTCCTGAACCGAGGAGGCGTGAAACTATTTGGAATGTTTAGTATACGAAAATTGTGCATTGAAAAGAAGGTGCAAATGCCTGTGTTCGTCATCATTGCAAACACTCGTACATATACGTGAAGTGAGTGAGTGAGTGAGTGAGTGAGTGAGTGAGTGAGTGAGTGAGTGAGTGAGTGAGTGAGTGAGTGAGTGAGTGAGTGAGTGAGTGAGTGAGTGAGTGAGTGAGTGAGTGAGTGAGTGAGTGAGTGAGTGAGTGAGTGAGTGAGTGAGTGAGTGAGTGAGTGAGTGAGTGAGTGAGTGAGTGAGTGAGTGAGTGAGTGAGTGAGTGAGTGAGTGAGTGAGTGAGTGAGTGAGTGAGTGAGTGAGTGAGTGAGTGAGTGAGTGAGTGAGTGAGTGAGTGAGTGAGTGAGTGAGTGAGTGAGTGAGTGAGTGAGTGAGTGAGTGAGTGAGTGAGTGAGTGAGTGAGTGAGTGAGTGAGTGAGTGAGTGAGTGAGTGAGTGAGTGAGTGAGTGAGTGAGTGAGTGAGTGAGCGAGCGAGCGAGCGAGCGAGCGCGTGTGTGTGTGTTGCTGTGTGTTACTGTGTAACAACGCATTGTGAATACACCTGTTTACTTTAACGAGCGTGACACTAGGCGGCCTGTAGCTCACTGTCCATACATAACTGTTTTAAACACACCTTTTCGACATCCCTATAATGTCACTCATCACTGCCGAGTCACAACGCCAATTAAGTAAATACAGTGTGTTTCCCGACAACGTCCTCGACGAGCTTCTCAGTTACCTGTGTGTCAGCCAGAAAAAATGAGTGGTTGGGGAGGGTTGACACCGCTACATGTTGCAACCGCTCCTGAGACAATACTCACAGTAGACGGTGTTAAACAGAGCTAAGCGGACAATGGCCACCATACGACCCATTCCGCTTCTGACGCAGACGGCAAAATATATCTTCGTGAAAACAGCACCCGATGTGGTCTACTTGCACCCAAACGGAATGGTAGCTGACCAGATTGTTTGGATCTCTCCGGGATCGTCGTCTGCCCACAGGTGGGCGCTTCCTTACGCGCTTAGTGTAGGCAACGTTAACTTATTCGAACAGGAAATGGGTAAAAGGAATAAACATTTGGTGTATTTCTCTTTGCTTTCTCTTAGGTTTCTACGAGGTGTCATGACCTCGCACATGCCTCATCCAGAAGCATTCCATTACACAAAGGACTAGGCCGGGAACCTGTCTTCAAAGCTCTCGATGTAGACTGATTACGATACTCTCCAGAATTGGAACACAGCCTAAGAGTGTAACGTCCACCGCACTTGGTCTGCACAATCATTCAGCGCCCTTGCTCCCCATGAACCGCCCGCACAAGTCTGCACAATCGTCTGTCTGTACGTACAAGTGCTTGTATATCGCCCGCACAAGTATTCAGCCCAAATGCTTGCTATTAAGCGGCGCTACGTATATACAGCTTAACGGTTTCGGCAATGAGATGGGAGGCGAACGCTTAATCGCATGGCAACATGATCGATGTCAGCCGGCTAGCAGTCGGTGCGGCCCGGAAGAGTTCAAGTGCGAACTCGACCGACACGCACTCTTATGATGACGTCGTCAAATGGCTTTCGTGATCATCAATCTCTTAAATAGCCCACGCGAGTTGCAGATTAGGCACCGCCCATTTACGGTGAATGCTCATCTACATTATTTTTCTTTTCTTTTTCGCATGTGGCACCTTCTCTTCGCTGCGTCCCTATCATTCAACATACGTTCCTTTCAGCGCTTTATGCTTGGGATGTATATATCGCGTTCCCAGACGCCTATAATTACTGCTAATTATTGCTAAATAAACGATAATTTACTAACAACTGAGTGCGCCTGTTACAATTGTACAGTCAAGAATATTAATCACGATGTTTCTTATTTTCGGGAGGTCGGGAGAAACCACGATACGACCATGAGGCACGAGACTTCGGATTAATTCTGAAGAACTGAGCTTCTTTAATGTGAACTAAACGAATAAGTACGCGGGCGTTTTTGCCGTTCTCCCCCATCGAAATGAGACCGCCGTGCATGGTCGGGGAGCGTGTCCGCGTCCAAGATCTCGGCAGAGCGACACCTCGCTTGCTAACACGGCGGGTTCTTTTAAAAGAATGCCTCTTAAGATGTTCTCTTTAAGAGTGAACCGTACTGTACGCTTGAGTTCAGTGTTCGTTCCGTTTGCTACAAATGGTGTCTCAGTTGGTCATCTCGTACTTGCATATCATAGTTAAATAATAATGAACGAATCGACAATGTCCTTGTTTCATGTTGCGAGGGGCTTGCGCTGACAAAAAGGCAGCACTTACGGCTTGGAAGTGTGATCGCTACGTTGCCCTATAAGTCCCTAGATAGCTGTCTGGCCTTATCCAAAAATTAGTAAGGACAGGTGGAGAGGGTGTGACGTTACCTGGACTTGATAATGCAAATGCATTGCGTCACTCCATTACACCTGTATATATAGGACCACGGAAGTTCAAGACGCGCCATTGAAATAAGGTATATTTGACGAGCATGCCAAGCACATTTGTGAAGCCGGACAGAAATATTCTATCTTTAGCTCAAACTGCCCCCCCCCCCCTCCCCCCTTCTTTGATACATTCTACAAGATGCGTGGCGTGATCTATTTGCATATTGCGTGCGTGCGCGTGCAGTATTCAACGTTACAATGACCGACCCGTAATGGGACCAATATGCAAACGGCATATACCAGTATGGACGTTGCTTTCTCACGGATGCATTCGCTTACGAAGTCATGTCGTGCTGCTTATCGCTACTACACGTAATATAGTGTCAGTGGCGTCCAAAAAAAGAAAAAAGAGAAAGAAAGAAAACGCAAGGAAAACAACGCATAAGCGAGGCGGGACGCAAAGGAAGAACGGTGAAGAGAGTGTGCCAGCAAAGTCCGGGTCACACAGGAATTCTCAGCAGCAGCGAATTCCCGTGGGTATTACAACGAGAAAGGGGCCGAACTCCCCGCTGCAGCGTTCTCCTTTGCCGTTCAGTTCTCACCGACGAAGCGAAGGTATTCCCGGGTGTGCACGCATGCAAGCAGCGTCGTGAACACCATTGCGCGAAGACCAGCTCCTTCATTGTCACTTTCTACAGGCCGCTTCCTGGTCGTCAGCTACAACGAACAAATCTCGTTCGCTACCGCTCGAAAACGCTCGCTTGCGTGTAGACACGCTTCATAAAACACACGAATCTCGGGCTTGTATTTCTTTAACGCCCGGTCTGTCGTCGACAGCCAACGTAGCAGCATCTACCAGAAGACGAATTGAAGGGCGCAAAAATGGTTGCGGACATTTTCCTCATTCCTGAAGCTGTACAAGTTGTTTCAGTTAACTTGCGCCAAGCTTACGCCGATTCACGTGGGTGTTACGAGGCTGCAACAAACTCAGTATATTTTCAGTGTCATCTTGATCGTCTCAGGCTATCTTTATGCAATGAGCACAGATCATTAATTTATGTTAATTAATCATCTTTTAAACTGCTGCTTTATACATAAGGTGTTCAATGGTGAAGTTGTAGAGGCTGTTGATTAGTGTCCCGATAACGTGTTTTCACAATCATAGGTGCAATGGTATTCATCTTTGCGGGCTTCGATGAAAGTGCGCAAGATTTGAAAAAGAACCGCGTGACTACGCCAAAGCGCTCAGCTACGTCAGCGCCGTCAGTGGCACGGACCGAAAGCGTGAACAGCTAGGCCAAAAGGGCGAAATGTGTGGCCAACCCTTATCAGGCTTCTATATGTGCTATAGAGTATATGGTCCACCTGCGTTCCTCAAGGTGCCTTATTGTAGCTTTTACCCGCCGAATTGCCTGCAACTGCAAGCAGCAGAAAGGAATTAATAAAGAATAAATTAATAATCATAATCGTTACCTTCTTTAGACCGCCGCCACCAGTTATTTGGCGTAATGCAGTCGTGAAACCAGGGTCAACACTCTTCGTCTTATACGTCTAAAATAAGCGTTAACACCAGTGAATATACTTTACAATCTGCAGTGGCTCGTATACATAATCACGGAACGGATCTGCATGACCTGCGAGATTGTGGAGGCTCCACCGTGTTGCCGACAACTGCACTGGCCGATAGCACAGTGCCAGCGGCTCCTCGCTTCGGCTGAGCGTCAGTTAGCTTACCGTATCCATCGGTTCATAGCAGTCAAGCCCGTGAGAGAACTTTGATTGATTGATTTCTGGGGTTTTACGCCCCAAAACCAGCCATGATTATGAGATACGCCGTAGTAGAGGGCTCCGGAAATTTTGATCACCTGGGGTTCTTTAACGTGCACTGACAATCGCACAATATGCGGGCCCTCACAGCTTCGGCTGAGCGTCAGTCAACTTGCTCTATAGCCACCGCTTCATAGCAGTCAGGTCTATGAGAGGACTTTGACACCTAAGACTAAATTCACTTTGGGCTTATAACAAACAAGCCAGCGAGCGTGCAAAGCAAATCAAGCAAAGTAAGCAAAGCAAGCAGTTGGGCTTTGAGGTTTGCTTATATGTTGGGGCAAGAAGCCTGCTACAGTAGATGTATTATCTTTGAATCACAATTCTGGCAGCGTTTCATTTTCAGCTATCCGTGTAAGTATACAGTCTGACAGTCTGAGATATTCTGCAGTATTCTCCGCTATAGGGCTTCAACCGCACAGAGCATGCAGCGTCCCTGTAGGGAGCATTCGAGGGACATCAACGTATGCGTCATTTATGCTGTAAGATTTGCGTCTCCTACACTGTGCTCTTGGGGATAACAATTGCGACCGAGCGTATAGCTTTTCACTGAGCATCAGCTGGACGAGGTAAAGAAATAGCAATGTCGACCTCGATGACGTCACTGCACGCATACACGTCCCTCCACACAGGTATAGCAGCGTCCACACAGCACAAGCGTAAAAGAAAGGGACATCCAACCCCCGGCCATGCGTGTGTCGCCGCCTGTGCGTAGCCTGACAGGTAATACGCGTCAGCGGCCGCGTTTCACGGGAGGCCTGTTGGCCGACAGACCGACACGTTGCTGCAGTCCGCTGGACGACGAGCACATTCTCTGTGCTGCCTGCCGCCCGCGTAAGGATTCTAGGTCGCTGCTTGCTGGCCACTGCATAACCGCAGCCCGCACTGAAGAGAGGGGAAGAGTTGAACGCCAAACGAGACTGCGTGCACAGAAGGAACGCGATGCAGTCGCCTCCGTTTCTGCATCGGGACACCATACTCTTCTGCGCGAGATGCATATAGCCCTCGCGGAGGCTTATTTGTGCGTCGCGACTGACTGGACGGGATCATTAGACGAGTGATGTGCACTGTGCAGAGGCTTGTCATAAGGTGCGACTGCTGCGCTTGCATGTCGTAACGGCCATACTTGAAGCGTGGGAGAAGGCCGCATGCGCTCCGCTAGGGGATAAACAACCATGCACAGCCTTCTGTGTATATACAAGAACGCACCCAGTGAGATTGAGGGTGCGTGTGTGTGTGTAGGGGTGGGGGTACGCAGGATGGATGTAAACACTGTTGCCACGCGAAAGATCGCACGTGTCTGTCAACGTCTTCATGCCCTCGTTTAGCGCGCGAGGATTGCTGTAGCCTGACAAGGTCAAGGTTATGTCCGTGGGCCGTGGCTGTTCGGGAGGTGATAGGTCAGAGTTCCTGGCAGGTGCTTGGGTTCAGAGCTGCACTACGTGCGTGTCTTTTGACGCGCAATATAGCACGTTGTTGGTTGGAGCAGATGGGTTTAAAAAGATAAGCGGCAACGCAGCGTCAAATTTCCGGGCTGCGGCGTGGCAATCATATTGTAGTTTTCGCATGCGCCTACTACTACTACTACTACTACTACTACTACTACTACTACTACTGTAAAAAGCGGCAGATAAACCACGATACGTGGTAACGCGGGGAACACGCGCAACAGGAAAGAAAAGCGAACTGTGATTGTGAGACAAGCCGCCGTAACGAAGGTTCATTCACCCCACTCCGACCAAAGAAAGCTTATTCCGCTTTTCCGTCGAGCACGTATCTTGTACGCAGGTGTGCGTGCATTATTCCCTCGTATTCCTAAGAAAACCAGCATAAGCTGATAGGATGTAAAACAAAAAAAGAAGTAGATAAACCGGTGTGAAAGAATGAAAGCATAAAAGGTGTGCGAAGCCGTGCCGAGCGAAGATCCCCGAGCGAAGATAAACCTCTTGACCCCGAAATTAGAACGCTGCTCTCGCGGCGCGCGGTGCACCAGCGAGATGGAGCTGCGATAATCTGCCATACAGAGAGTGCTCTCGGCTCATCCTCGTTGGGATGGCAGCAGCCAAACATGCCTAGGTAGTACTATACAACACACCTCTCCGCTCCTTCAGAAGTGGATTGAACGTGTGAAAGTACATCAGCGTAAGAAAGACGTCTGTCTTCTTTCTTTCCTTTTTCGCTTTCTTTTCGACAGCTTCAGTACGTGGTTGGCGTGCCTTCTTCGTTCACAAGCCATATCAGCCCCGGATGATCCATCGCCGAAGCTTTTGTTCCTCGACTGCTTGTTCTGTACGAATACTCACGCTCCCAAAGAATACCTCGCGCGCACAGTGCTGGCTGCTATACAACTTGGGTGGATGGATGTAAGCAGCATGTAATTCTTTGAATCTGGGTAACGGCTAGTGCCGCCAAGCTCTTCATAGTATTGTCTATACGCTTTGCAGCTTATGTGCTAACGAGTCCACGAACCCTGGTGCTAGCAACATGGAGGGAAATAAAAACTAGGAGGCGGCGTCAAGTGATTACGCTATGACCCGGCAAGCCATCCTCCTCTGACGCCAGTGCGCGGTGCTTCCCGGGTAGGGTTAGAGCCATGGGAGGTTTAAACTTTTCTTTAAAACCTCCTTGGTTCGGCATAGTTACCGGACTGCTCGAGGTTGTTTGGAAGCGGTAACCTTTAGTGGCGCTTTACCGCGCATTACTCTACCGCTTGCCTAGCACGTGACCGGGATACATTTCCCACGATTGTCCCCCTTAAGCTTTTTTATGACTACGCTTCAAGCTGGTCACGTGACGTCCTCTCCTAGCTTTATCTTTCGTTCCTCCATGGCTATAGCCAGTCAATTCTGACTTTCTGTACCGTAGTTCTGCATGCGTCCCCAATCTTCCACCCTTTTCTTGTCTCTATTGCAGACCCGTTTATGTTCTCCAAAACTCTCTTCGAAGCTTAATACCGCGAAAAGACTTACTCCGTCCTCGGTTATTGGTTGTATACCTGCACATTTAGCTAGAATACGCTCCACGGTTTCCACACCTTTCCCTCACATTAAGCACGACTCAACCTGCCACGACGCGGCCGTGCGTTGCGATGGACAGGACCACTGACTAGCCCGGCAGCCATTTCACGTTCCTGCTTCATTTTTTTTTTTTCTTTCTAAGAGTAGGTATCGGTCTCCCGCAAGAGTTGGGGCGTCGGTGGCGCACCGGCGCCGTAGCCGTTCCACCGTCATCGCCCAAGCTTGCTCGCCCCACTAATGGTGTTCTAAGTAGTGCCTTCGTGGCGTTGTACTCCGATTGAGGAAGCGCGCCGTGTAGCCATTCGGGCGGTCACCTTAGCCTACCTTGTGTGTACGTGCGTGCGCACGGCGTTCGCGCATGCCGAAGAGGGGCGCAACTTTCGTTCCCGCGTCAAGACCCAATGGTGCACGCCTTTGTGCTTGCCTATGCGAAGTCGAAGAGAGCGTAAGTATTGGCCGTTCCGGCTGATGCATGATTTGTGGGGGCGATCCCGGCCGTTTGGGCTGAAGAAACAGACGATTTAAAACAGGACGTACGCTTATGTGAAGCAGACGACACTCACATTTGTTGGGGTGTATGGCCGTAGGACGCTTTGGTTTCGTTTTGTGCGACCAGTCCTTGAAGAAGCAAACCAAAGATGTGTGTGCTTCTCTTGGTTCCAGCCGGCTCTTGTATCATATCCCAAGGAGGTATGAGTGGCACACTGTATATTTGGGTAGGAGTGACATGGGTATGACGGAATGTGGGACACACTATTCGAAAACTATTCGAAAAGGTAGACACAGGTGTACCCCACAATGCGGCAAGTTGTAAACGTGTACTAACTACTGTAAACGTGTGACGCTGCGAAACCATTCATCGCGCGCACTATCGACTTCTAAATTGAAAGTAAGCTCGTGTAGCTATATCTCGTGCTCACGGTTATAATGTTTAACACACTTTACCATGTTTAAATTCTGGTCATCCAGCCCCTCACCTGCCCCCACTTCACCACCACAAGAAAGAAAGAAAGAAAGAAAGAAAGAAAGAAAGAAAGAAAGAAAGAAAGAAAGAAAGAAAGAAAGAAAGAAAGAAAGAAAGAAAGAAAGAAAGAAAGCGCATTTGTCTGGTGGCACCACGTTCCCATCTCCGATATTTTAAAGGGGCTCTGTAACACTTTTTGAACATATCCCGAAAACAGTGCTGATCAGTCGTTGAAGCTGCTGTGCACACGTGAGCCAAGAGATTATTACGCTGCGAGCACCAGGGACTTTGTACTCTGGTTTCAAGTACAGCTGGGAACCTCCTGCTCTTCTTTCAACGAGTGGCGTCACTTGCAGGACCGACTATAGCTCACTTGACGTAAATACGCGGAATCGCTTTATTTGTTTAAGCTAAAATCGACAACTAAATCATCGCGGAGGATCTTTACGCGATCGTGAGAACAGCCAATGCTGTTTATGCGTCCAGTGACGTAGTCGGGGCCCCCAGTGACGCAATTTGTTAGGAGAAGAGGAGGCATATATACAAACTGCGAATCGTCTGGCGCGCGCAGCGCAATAATATTTGACTCACATATTGACGGTAGCCTCCACAATCGATCGACACTGCTTTCTGACTAGGTTGAAAAAGTATAACAGCATCCCTTCAAGTTTGAAATGCCACAACGAGACAGGTAAAGATTGCCTCGTTTATAACGACTTTGAGGCCCACAATAATGCGCTTTTGTGTCTATATTCTTGCGTGATTCAGGTTTCGTATTTTTAGAGCCGATTTTTTTCCTTATACTCTTACAACGAATATCGGATATGACGAACTAATTTATCATCCGGATACCGCTTTGTTTTAACAGGGTCCGACTGTTACAAGTAACCGTTATGCTGTGCGGTGACAGCGGTGGCAGCGTCATTACGTTGAGCGTTAGCTACAACACAAGCATTGCTCTTTACGGGGAGTTGTTGCAACATCGAAACACTAGTGTGTCTTCATTCCAGGCTCGTCAGCCTGAGTACGCAGACAGCTGATGCATAGCGGCCTATAGCCCGACGCACAGAAGAAAATCAACTGCATTCACGCCAATCATCGTCCGCATGCGAGCAGGTGAGGCGTTAACTATATATTCACGTTGTCCAACAAACCGATATAGCCCTATAGAGGACAGAAACCCTACGCCTTCGTATACACCAGAGCGGCCGCAACCGTGTTCATTATGGCGTACGGTATAATACATGTATGCCTACTTGCGGCACCTTTCATTCTTGCTTTCTCAATTGACACTTTCTTCGTGCCATCGAAGAAAGCGGCAAGCTGCACGCAGAGACGCGTCGACGCGCCATATACGACGCTGACAGCTCGCGGCTCTCGCTTCATCTGTATAACCACCGCTGTCCGCACGTTCAGGCTCTGGTTTCTCTTGAGTGACAGCTCGGTCGACGGGAAAGTAGAACCATGGCCGCTACGGGTCGGCTGACTTCGCTGTTCCAGAGCCGTGCGCTCGTCTTTCGTGCGATGTAGCAATGAGCAACGGCTGCTATCGCATCCCCTGTACGCGTCAGTCTTGAGCCCCCGTCACGGAGCGCTGACCCCCCCCCCCCCCCCCTTACCTCCTCTTCTCTCCGCCCCCGTCCTTAGTGCCGTGAGGCCATTATGTAACTTCCCTGTTGGCCGCTGCTTCTTCATCAGCTGAGCGTTGTTTCGGGCTCGCAGAGGTGCGCGTAGTGCGTATTGCGGCGTGAGCGAGAATCACGTGATGCCGTACACAGACGCGCACGCCAGTCAGAGGCCGTGAGATTCGTAGTGTGCGACTGGAACTCAAGTGTGGCTTATGTGTGTGCGTTGCTCGCGCTACAGAGCGTATACACGAATTCGGCAGCCCGATTCGAAAGAAGGGGGCCGCTGTATAACGTGACGTAAGGATGGGGAAGGTATATATGTACGTGTTTACGATCGGGAGCACCTGTTGCGTGTCCTGCGCGTGTTTTTAATGCGAGGTATGTAGCGTCGTTGCGCCCTTTTTGGCGGTACACAAATGCGGGGTCGGTTTCTCTGTGTGCTTACGCAAAGCGGATCACTCTTTCCGTGACGCGCTGAGATAACGTTCGCGGAGCACGAGAAGTATGGAGGAACAATGAGCGGGCTGTATACGTTCGCTTGCTTTGATTACGTAAGTCACTCAAGCGGACTCACCATAGTGCGAGTCACTTATTGGACAGAAGCTTGGGCGATGTTGATCACACATTCTGCGTTGTCTTTTCTTTTTATTTAGTCGTGTCTTGTAGACTCATTGATGGTTCCATACTTCCTGACTTCGTTATTGCTTGCAGAATCAATAAGGCCAACGCACGCAGAAACACGGCCTGCACAAACACACCTGTACTAGCTCGTGCCGACGCTTTTCCCGTACAATCTTTTATGTGACAGTCCTCTTTTATCTATCGTGCTCCCTCTTCACTTCTTCTAGGCCACGATCTAATTCGTAACGATCTGTTTAACGTCCTTGGCTTCCCCACGGTCTCTGTTTTTATCTCTCGCCCTAATCTATGCAGCAAAAATTGGAGGGAAAGACAACGAAATAGCAATATCGTGCAATAAGAACTACCGCGGCAGCGCAACATTCCTGGGCTATGATCCTGCATAGCTCCTGCAGCTATGCTTTTGCATCAAACGTTGTGCCATTGCATGATTGTCAATGCGCTTCTTACTATATTTCTTTGACGTCATGGAAAAGCGGATGATAAACGCGCGTCAGAGCGTCCATTCGAATCTGGAGAATGGAATACTCATATATGTCAGCCTAGTCCCGGTTTACGTTCGTGTAGAATGTCCAGAGACAGTGAGGATCTGGTTGACTCCATTAACAAATATTTAAAAAAAAAAGGCGAGAAAACTCGCAAAATTCAACTGTACAGTCCCGCTCGCCACACGCGGTCGAACCTCCCCTTCCGCCCTCCCCCGAATCGACCAACGTATGCACTGCAACCTACGCACGCTGCCAGACACACGAATCGGTCCAGTATCTTCATTCGGTTGCGACTACATTATCGTCGAATGAATGCATGCGTAATCCACCGTGAAGCCCCACGGCGCGTTATACATGCGTACTGTCAGGTGCGATAACGCCTGCGTTTCTCCTCTTACAGCAGCCGTACACTTATAGCAGTCAATGCCCTTAGCTTGCTGTAATTCAATGCAAAGAAAGAAGAAAGAAAGAAAGAAAGAAAGAAAGAAAGAAAGAAAGAAAGAAAGAAAGAAAGGGAAGAAGCAAAATGGAGAACGCCAGACTTCGGGCATCTGGAACGTTATGACAATCGCCTTGACGGACGCGTAGTACATGAAACATCCCTGCGACGAGCCTGCGGCGTTGCACATACGGCGCATCTTGATTCTTCCACCCTTCCACCCTCCCACCGTCTCAAAATGGCGCAGCGCAACACAGACGCGCAGTCGGCGCAGCCTGTAATGTGCCGTGACGTCACTGCAGGAGCGAATCGGTATGCCTCCATATGCGCGACGGCAGCTCGCACAGACCATGCAGGACTGCAGAGCTCTGAAGTAACGGACCACGCACCTATATAGTATATATAGACGAATGACCCGTATAGGTCACCGCTACATACTAATCGTCGTTTCTTCTTTATTTCGCGATGTTTATTTTATTGTTATTGTTATTCCTGGACGAAAATCCGGCTGTGTGCACCAGTGTCATCTGGCAACACTGCGAAAACAATCGCAGTTGTTCTTCAAGGTTAGATCGGCGCGGCCGTTAGCACGGTTACAGTACGCAAGCTTGGCTTGAATCGGTCGAGCGGAGAATGTTATACTCATACTCGGCCGAGACAAAGCATCGTTTTGTTTTCGCGCACGTTTGTTTGTTCGTTTTCTCATCCCATCTGAGCGCAACCGCGTGGGTCGGTTTGCTTATACTATATCCACTATTCTATGCAACCGACCTTTATAGGTTTCGGCTATACCAGGCAACTTAACTACGTACATTTACGGAGGAGATCAATCGCATTGTGTCGACGCACATCTACCTACATATCCTGGCTTGTCCTTGAGAAATCGCCAACGCACTGATTGTCTGGCCGTTTCTTGCTTCGCGGAATAGTAATTCCGTAGCATTACAAGGCAAATGTATGTATAGTCTGCGCTTGCAATATGGCTTAACGCAACATACAGTAAACCGTAACAAGCAGACTGAGTTTTGTGCGCGAATAGCTTGCGTAGAGAGTGCAGGAATCGTTAGAATATGATTTGTTGGAATCTTTAGTGGTTGTCCAACTACAACTGTGTCAACTCCCGGCATTTGAAGGAGAGTATATAGGCCGAATCCTAGCCCATCTGCGGCGCATACCTCCTTGGGAGATAGCCGGACGAAGGCTGACGTAAATAAACGAAAACCGTGTAGCGGCGCGAACTGTCAATATGTGAATATTGTGTGACTGTATATGACAATACCACGCGCATATAATGTATCAAATAATGTACGGAGGCGTTGCTTCTGCCGCGATAGCCTTTCCAGTCAAACACAATGCGTTTTCGTCGTCGCCTTCATGACGGTGATAATGAACCACGGCTTATCGTAACGCGATGCGGCGTACAGTGTGTTTCGTTCCGGCAGACTAATTCGCGGGAGATGGAAGATTCCATCCGTCGCTTAGAGCTAACAGGGAAGATAGTCCGCCTCAACTTAACGACCTTCAGCTATGGTGACACAGCGGGCCTACTATTAATACAGCCGCTTCCGAGGTATACAGTACACCACGAAAACGGAACACTCAGCGGCGATATAGCTCTCGACGTGATAACACTCCATTTAGCTGTGATAAAATGCGTTATCATTGCTGCATGTATCAGCCGTGCCATTACCGTCAATTACCTCTCGTTTTCTGCACAACCAACCTAACGTTAGCCAGCAGTAGCTAACACTAACAAAGGTAAGCCATGAGCACGGCGTAAGATACACATACTCCTTAGGCGAGGCCACCCGTGTGACGCGATCGACTAGATGAAGTAGCATGCAGCAGTGAGCGCTCGTTGATAGTATATAGTGCCTGCCTATGGGAGGCGGGACGAAGCTCCAAGACAGAAATTTTCATCTCGCGTTGCTGTATAGCAACCTGTATTTTGTGTAAAACCCGAATTCGGTGACAGACGGTCACGTGCATGCGCGTCTGATTAACATGAACTTTTGGTTGGACATGGGACAGACGCTTTCCAACACATGTAAACGGTTCCCCTCTATTATCTCCCTGTCTTCTTGTCCTTATCCTTTACTCCTCCCTCACCCCATCCCACTTCGGCTTACTGGAGACCAGCGTCCAGGTATCAGCTGTTCGAGCTAGACAATTACTGCAGTCTCTAATAATAAGTTTTCTTTTTCTTCCCACCGTTTGTATATAGTATATTTCATGAATAGACAACCACTTAGTTACTAGTCTCCTTCTCCGCCGCCGACCGACTTTTTCCGTGTGTCATAATCATTTCAGATTTGCCGCGAAGGGTGGGTTGTTATAGCGACCACGATCTTGGCATCAATCGATCGCATGGCTCTTCCCAAGTCGACTTTCACGTTATCTCCTCATTGCGTATTCTGAACAAAGCTTGCTAACTATAAAGACACAATGCCCAGAAACACGGCCCAGAATTCGAATCAGTCTGGTTGCATGCGCGGTGAACTCTGATTGCCTTAACAATATCAGTGAAACTTGCAGGTTGCTCATGGTGTCGTGTTTCATATACTTTTTGAAAGACATCGTGTTCTAATGAAAAATGATATGAGAGGAAAATACAGGGGAAAGAATAGTTGATATCGTGCACTAAATGCGCGAGAAATGACTTAACAATAGCCTATCATTAGGCAGTTAGTCACGTTATAGCCATCAGCAGCATTGGCGTTAGGAGAATTAAGTGCAGTTCACAAAAGCTCTTGCTCGTTTGCGTCCTTTCCAGGTCCGCAGACAGGATTTTTTTTTTTTTTGGGGTGGGGGGAGGGGCCTACTTGCTTAAGGCCTTGACCATTTGAGAAAGAACATCTATTTTCATTACTCTTTTCGGTAAAAAAAAAAAAAATTCAGTATGTACAAGAAGGTACTTTTTGAATGCAACGTTATTAATAGGCTTAAATTTTATTAGCGCGACACTATGTTGTCAACACTAACACCCAACCAAAAATTTCGGTAGGGCACCTCCACTGGCTACGGGCCTGGTTCTTTCTATTATACTGCGTTAAAACTGCAAGACAACATAAATTACTCAAGCGAGTGCGCTGGGCTACAAAAAAAAAAAAAAGCTGAAAAAAAATTTGACCCGGACGTGATTCGAACACGCAACCTTCTGATCTGGAGTCAGACGCGCTACCGTTGCGCCACCGAGTCGCCTGGTAAAACGCGCTATATAGAACAAACGGATCAATATGACTGGGCGACTGGGCTTTCATTTGAATGCAAAATGCCGCTTCGAATCTCGGGGAAGCACTAGGTGTATGACAATTCGCTGTAGATAGATAGATAGATAGATAGATAGATAGATAGATAGATAGATAGATAGATAGATAGATAGATAGATAGATAGATAGATAGATAGATAGATAGATAGATAGATAGATAGATAGATAGATAGATAGATATTCGCATAATCGCTATCATGCATAAAAGTGGGCTAAGGGCAAGGGTGTGGGCAGTAGGTCGAGAGCATGAAAGGACCCGCTTTTCCCTTCTGCGTAGCTCGAGACAGGAGACTTACGAAAACTTTCTTTCTTTCTTTCTTTCTTTCTTTCTTTCTTTCTTTCTTTCTTTCTTTCTTTCTTTCTTTCTTTCTTTCTTTCTTTCTTTCTTTCTTTCTTTCTTTCTTTCTTTCTTTCTAACTAAACTAGATTGCCCTTAAGCGATTGCTCGGATCGAACCCACAACTTCGAACTAAATTGTTTCTACACATTATCGCACAATAGCCTTCACATAATCACTATCGTGTAACTCCGGTGTGACGCCCAGGTGCGCATGTCGTCAGTACCAGCTCTAGAACAGCTCCGCTGTTAAATGAAACGCCGTTGAAGTCGCAACTTATAACGTGCGTGTGGTATCCATCTGTGGTATCCGAGCAGCGCAACATTAGCAGATATATTGTTGCGTCGACTCGCATAATTTCGATTCGTTCCTGTACATTGGGCAAGAATGAAGATCAACATCGACTTGCTAATCTCGAGCTTTTCCCCGAAAGATAATGTGACCGTGTCTTTTCCTCAATATGTGCGCTAAACTACAGCTCCACCTCTAAATCGCCACCTTTTCTTGATCATCCATTACGTAGGTGTCATCCTGCACCGGTCTTCGATACAAGCTCCCTATTGCTGTCCCCATCATGTGCCCATAATTGCCTATTTTACCTCAATTGCACAAGGAATTATACGAAGGACCGAAACCGCGCTTCCAGTCGGCATCGCTTCTATTTCTGGCGATATTATCATTTCAAAGACGCTGGGTGCCAATTACACCCGCTCCTATCCGCAATGCCTAAGGCCCCTGAAGTCACTGAAATTTTTAAAGAAAGAACAAATTTGAAGAATTAATAACTCAGCACGAATCGCAATGTCTATAACGTTACAACAACCTTCCTGTGACCTCGTTTCGCCTTGTCCACAATTGAGATGGAACACTCGTATGCCGGAAAAGATGGCTGGCTCTTCTTCCTCCGCAAGATATCTTCCGCGTTTGTTGTATGTATTACGAACTTTCGCCCCTTTCAATAAGCTGCAGAAACTGCACCAACGTAACCTTCTCGAACACTACAAGCATGGCCGCTCCGGACGCGGAACCTCTGTGCGCGCCGCTGTTCCTGGTACCGACCGTACAACTGTACCGCTTTTGTTTGCCTGCGTCATCTCCCGCAGAGGACGCGTGTGTGTATACTTCTCCGTTCCATACACGTATAGCAGAACATGCGCTGAAGCGTCGGCCTGCAATGCACGATGAGCGCTCGTCGCCACCAAAGCTTTCCATAAATACACCCCCGTACAAGGAACAAGACGGCCCACCGAGCGATGAGGCAGCGGAGTCTGGGTATGTATGTTCTGCTGTGTGTTCTTCTCTGTTCTCGGGTCTCCGGAGCTTCCGAGGGAACGAACACGGGAAGAGGAAGAGAGGAAAAGAATGTGTATAAGGAATGTACGAGTGTTACCCAGTGAGACTGAGCGGCAGTGCGTCCACACTTCCATAGGCCATTCCGTTTCCTATCTCACTTTTCTCTTTCTTTTCCTTTCTGTTATTTCTTCAAGACGCCGGTAAATGCTTAAGAAAGCAGATACCAAACTATCCTTCACTTCACAAACGTACGCAGCTGTATGATTTGTGCTGCACTCATTGCTGGTGTAGTCCGATCATTTCAGCAGAATTGGAACTAAATATATCACAGACAGCGCACGTAAGCAGAACGTAACGCTGTACAGATGATTTCCATCTTGCGTTCATAAGTTGTCATTGCAGTTCGCACTTGTCATTGCAAACGGTGGGGCATATATGCAAGAATCGTGACCATAACCTTGATTCTTGTTATTTTCGCGTTAATTCTTCTTTTCCTTCCCACTTCTTTCTAGGTTTGACAGCTGGTGGTCGCAGCCTATAGCTCCTTCTAAAGTGCATGCTTGCCCTTCCGTCACTGCCTGCTTGGCGTCCGTCCGCTCTTTCGATTTGCGTTGTTCTCTGAGGAACGAAGAAAAGAACAAACAATGAAACTCAATCGCCTTTTCCCATTTTTTTTTCGCCCCACGTAGTCTAGCAAACACGAATTCCGTGTCGTACACATTTCCTCTTTTTCAGCGCGTTTCGGGGGCTATCCAGGAAGCAAAAGGCCCGGTGAAAGTCCCGCGGAACGAACACACCGCGAGTGTTGTACAAATGTACAATGACAACGACGACACGGTGCTAGACTATAAGTACATACGTGTACACGCACCACTCGTCTTTAGGCATACACGGAAGAGGTTCACTGTACGCTCACGGGTACATCACGCGCGTTCGGCGTATTTCCACGACGTTTCACGAAGCAGCAACCACGAACACACCGTTTGGTCTCTCGGTACAGAACTGTGAAGGAAACACCCCCAATGCGTGTATTATACATTTCCGCAGACACATACGGCAGCAGGACTTTCACTTCGGTACGCTTCTACAACTTGGGAAGCGAGGAAATACCCGTGGTGTGTATAGTACGCGTTCTGTACATAAGCTTCATGCACGGGACAAAGCATTCCGAGCCGTGTGCAAAGTGTACGCGCGACCGCGTTGTTCTCGGAGAATCGTGACCCGACAGAAGCGCTTGCAGCCACACGTGCACGCTGGTTGGTTTGAAACACCGATAGACGAGCAGTGTGGCGATCCATCTTTTCTTGGGCTACGCTGTGTACTTGGTAAGAACACCGATGGTCGCGATTCGACAAGATTTTTTTTTTTGTTCTTTTTTTCGCACGTGCGTGCTTTCGCGTGCCACGCGCTTGGAATACTTTCCTGGTGACCTTCGCTACGATTCTTCTTTTATTTATTTTATTTTTTCGAGCATGCCGTAGAGACGGGATTTGCGGGGCCGGAAAGGGTGGCTTCACCCTTAGCCACGCACGAGTGCTGGCGGCTTTTTTCTTTTTTTTTTTTAAATAGCTGAGCCGCTACGGGCTGGGAATTTTGTGAGCCTTGATCGACGACGGTTCAAAGCGCGGTGCACGTTTGTTGTTCCTTCATTTTTTTCTTCTTTTTTCGAGTCCGCTGGGCACAGAATAAAAAGGGATACTTCGAGGTGCCCCCCCCCCCCCCCAAAAAAAAAAAAAGAAAAAAGAAAATAAGTTCAGAGATGCTCCACGCGCAGCATCACGAGCTTTTGTTATGGCAGCGCCGTGCGGTATATACAGGACTATACACTGTGCGTTAAGCCGCGGCGCCAAGATTGAGACGCGAACGTCACGTTCTTATCGTGATGGCGTTAAGAATGGGATGCTTCAATCTCCATCATGCAGGCGGGGTGAGAAAGGAGTGCTGTTTTTCTTTTCTTCCCCGTTCGCACGCTCCTGGCGTATTCGGGGCGACATGCTCCTGCTCGCCTTACTGTGAAGCACGTTTCACCATCCCGATACATCGCGACTATTTTAAAGGTTGAATAAGCAGGGACGATGCGAATGCGTATAATCAGCTGTTGATAGGTTTCTGGCATAGATGCGGTGGCAGTGGTGATGGGGGTTGTTGGGATCCTGGTGGGGTCGCAGGAGTCGGGCCGCCGGTCCTTGGATCCACCGCTATCAGGACGACGTTTGACCCATCCCGACTCCAAGGGAAGGTTGCCGGAGTGCGAAGTTGACACGGAGACGATGACGATTCAGAAGAGGAAGCTAGAGAGATGATTTTTATTTTACATGATGATCTGGAGCTCGGGGCTCTGCGCTTGTCTGCGCTCGTATTATATACATCACTATGTACAAAAGAGTCCAATGACGACGTTGTCTCCGCCTTCGAAGAGAGGAGGTCACGCCCCGCCTTCGCTGCTTCTCGGTGGCAAGGTATGACATGACCCGGGTGGCAGCCGATGCTGAATCCGGAGAAGGTACGGTTCGGAGAAGAGGCTTGCTGAAGAACAACAGCAGCACAAATAAAAGCACTCTTCCCGGCCCCGTCCTTTTGACGAATGCTGCCGTTTCTCACACTGGGGAAGCCATAGGCCACCCGCTGGCAGCTGTGCTCACAGTCGGCCGGTGCGCTGATGCACCCCTCTCGCTGCGTCGGTGCAGCCGCGAAGTTCTTGCCACAAAGGCGACACAAACGCGCACACACGCACCGCACGACACACCGACAGTCCAGGCGGATTCCGGGAGCTTCCCGCGGGCTGGTGAACAAGGCTGTCGCTGCCGCGTCAAACAATGCACTCGTCTCCTCGAGACGGCAGCCCAGGGATGTAGATCCGTGAGAACGCAAGCATACGCGCTCCCCACGGTCATTTTCCCCGAAAGGTAGATCCAACGGCCACCACCAGCAGCCTCCCTCCACCACATCCATGGGGGGCCCACGCCGATCTTAACAGTCCCTCCGGCGCCAGGAAACTCTCGAATGGCCAGGAACGCAATTGCTGTCCATGAGAGAGATCTAGGGTTTGATGAAAATTGTGGACATGCGGCTCGAACATCCCGCAAGGAGGAACCGCAGCCAGAACAAACCAGGCGCCACAATACTACACCACGCGCAGGCATTCAGAATCTGCTTCGGATCCACCAGGCTTATCAAAACCTCATTAAAACACCCCTAAAACATTTTGGACTCATTTCAAGCAAGTGACCATCTTCCCTCGCAAAGTATTGCTCACGACAAACCTGGGGCAGCTATGGAAGAGTTCCCACTCCAGAACTACCTAAGAATTGGTTCTACAGAATTTGTCGAGCAAAAGGTTAACAATGATGGTACCCACTTTCCGTCAGCACCTCCACTGACGTTACGTTTTTCATACCGAGCGGTAAAGTATTCTTGGAGGATCGGAATCCATCGGAGCAAGCTTCCATTCTTTTAAGGCCTTTCGCCTAACCCGATAAGCGGACAGCGATCAATCTCGAGAGCAGGATCCGCTTCGTGCACGCAACTGGCAATTCTCTGTGCCACCCATACAAAGCATACACGTTACTTTTCAAACGAACTACAGATATCCTCTCTCACTGTCAGCCAATTTACCACATTCAAGAGAAATGGAATGTTCTCCGTGCTCTCCTTATTTAACTTGAAAATAACGCCCGATCCTCTGTCACTCACATCGTCTTGAAGTACAACGTAACATTCTTAACCTTCAAACTCCCACTTAGGATAAGAACTTCAACCTAAACAAAACTCGCTTACAAAGCTCACTTCAAAACTAACTTCACAAAACTCCCTCACGCTGATAAGCCATTCCTAGTCTGTGGTGCCCGAAGCCCACTCTCCAAAATTAGACATTAAGTGTTCAACGAACAACTTACTAAAGAAATAACCTTAAAGCCATAACTAGCATTTTACGTAGCTCGAAAAGACACTACCTACAGTGTCATGAACACCTCCGCAAAATAATGTACTCCTTCACAACTGCCACGAGCTCTACGCCAATGAAAATCGCTCTAAGTGCAGCCTACTAACAACATCGCCTAGTTTACCGCTTACTGATTCAATAACGCTATTGCTCTCTTCAGCGCTTCAACATGACACGGTTCTCACAGTACCTCAAAGTGACCGTACACTTAACTGACGCGTTGTCCCTTCGACCATCTTCACGTAACGGCGCTTACTAACCGCTACAGCAGCCAACGCTTACTCCAAAACAACCTTCAATGCCGTAAACATGAAAGTAACAAGAAAAAACATGGCACTGCTCAAGCGCTGTAAACTATGACAAGACTGCACCCCTGAAGCCAAAATTCTCACAAAACTGATTTGGCTTTACGCTTGAACGAGCTCTGAAATGTGCCTTTATTTACGCAGAGTGTAATACACAGTACACCCTTTCCTGTCAAACATGCAAGCTACTAAATTCACAAATGTTGGTTTCGCGCTGTGAAGCTTTCCTCGGAAATTAACCTCAATACGTGCGTTTACTACAGCCTGATCTGACTTCAGTACTACTATACTGCTCATTTTTCTTAAAACTGTCTCAAGTCGTTTCTTAATAAGAACTACACTCTTGCATGCGCTTGTGAAATGACGACAAAGGACCGCTCCCCGTTCCCCGTACACGAATTCCTTTGATTCGAACCCTATGGGGTCTCGGTCCCGACGGCTTTCTCGCTCGCCATAGGCGACACAAAGCGCAAGCTGTTCCCTGTGTTCTGCTGTCATGCTTGATTCGGCTTCGCGGCGGCTTTCCTTCTGTCCTCTGACGGGCTAACCTGAAGCATAGATGGAAGGTCGATCTGTCTCGCTTTCTGCGCACTGTCGCGGGACGCTCAACTGCAGTCTTACCAATTAGACACGGCTGGCATTGCAAACAAAATCTAGCCAGTGCTTTTGGCCTTGCAGGGTGCCTGTTACTGACCAAGCCACTTCGACTCGCTATTCTCTTCCAGAACATCACCTTTCGCCTTCGTCGGAGGGGCTGCATCCGTTTACTGAGAACGTGCCTCTTTCTAGTTCGCCTTACCGAACGGGACAAAGAGCATTTCCCCCTGCCGCGAGTTGGGCTTGCCCTTTGTCTCGCGCGCTCCCTCGCTGGTTCCTTCAAGCGCTTCCGCGGTGCTGCTCGAGCACGCTTTTTTCTTTTTCGGCGGTGTTTACGGACACCCGCCGCGCTTGAACTTTCCACTGAACTTAGCTTCGGGTATTCAAACTCTTCGGATGCCCCTGCGATTGCCTCGTCCTTTTCCATCAAAGAATCGATCGCTTCACAATTCGCGGAAAGGATATCTCCTTCTTCAAGGACATCTGTAGCGCTTCTCAAAACCTCCCCCTCACTGCGCGTGCACTCGGCCATTTCTCCTAAATTAGCTTCATGCAGTTCTTTGTACTGCTGCTCGCTGCTACAAACTGCGTCGCATGCATTGCCCTCCAAGGTCTGACCATTCGTGGAAGCCTCTACACTTTCGTCACTCCTTTTCTGGACACCTCCTTCACTACACTGAGACTCCACTTTACTACAGCTTCTGGCCACTTGGCCCCGTTCCTCACAGTTGTGAAAATCAGCTGTCTCCTGCGGTTGAAATTCTCCCACAAATATATCGGCATTCCGTATTCCGCCGCCTCAAGCACGATACCCTCACTTTTGTCACTTACGGACACCTCGCATTTACCGATGTTTTCCCTTTCTTCCGCAACTAGACCACAATCCTTAGAAGCTGCCTCGCTATGATAAGAGCACTCCGTTTTACAGCTCCTGGAAGCTGTCTCGCTCTCATCATAGTGGTTCTCTCGCTTAGAGTTACTGGCTACTTGGGCCCGCTCTTCATAGTTGGAATCAGCCACTGTTTCCTGTGCTTGAAACGTGCACGCAACGTTAGCGGACGCCTCACAATCTTCCGCCATCTCAAGCACGTCTTTCTCTGTCTCATTCTTAACGGAGACACCAGTACGCCTGAACAAGGCTTCCCGCACTTTACTTTCCTTACGCTTTACGCTTGCTCTTTCAGGAGTTCCGCCAATTCCTCCTTGAAGCGTTAACCGATCCCTCTCAATTTTGAGCTCCAACAATTTCCTCTCCCTTTTTTTCTTCTCTTTTTCATACAGTTTCTTTGCTTCCTCCCTCTCTTTCTCGTATGCTCTTTTGGCTTCCTCCTCTTTCAGATTTTCCTGAACAAGACCCCAAGCGAATTCAATGTCTTCCTCGCTGCTACCACTTTTCTCTATTAATTTCAGTAGCTCACACTCAGTCATCGATTCATCCCACTCGAGTGCCAACTCGTCGCACAACTGCAACAGCTCTGCCCCTCGCAACCTACTCAGGTCCATGGCCACTGCTTAAAACGATGGTTTTGCTTGCGAACAGATGCTTAAAACCCGCACTTTGCGTCTGAACGCACACACACACACTCAGGAATTCAAATTGTTAACCCAGAATTTGAAGCCTGGTAAACCTCAAAGCAAAAACCAAACGCTCACCCGCAAATGCAGTGCCATGTCACCAGGTTCATCCCAGCCGCTGCCATCCAAATATTGGGGTCCTGGTGGGGTCGCAGGAGTCGGGCCGCCGGTCCTTGGATCCACCGCTATCAGGACGACGTTTGACCCATCCCGACTCCAAGGGAAGGTTGCCGGAGTGCGAAGTTGACACGGAGACGATGACGATTCAGAAGAGGAAGCTAGAGAGATGATTTTTATTTTACATGATGATCTGGAGCTCGGGGCTCTGCGCTTGTCTGCGCTCGTATTATATACATCACTATGTACAAAAGAGTCCAATGACGACGTTGTCTCCGCCTTCGAAGAGAGGAGGTCACGCCCCGCCTTCGCTGCTTCTCGGTGGCAAGGTATGACATGACCCGGGTGGCAGCCGATGCTGAAATCCGGAGAAGGTACGGTTCGGAGAAGAGGCTTGCTGAAGAACAACAGCAGCACAAATAAAAGCACTCTTCCCGGCCCCGTCCTTTTGACGAATGCTGCCGTTTCTCACACTGGGGAAGCCATAGGCCACCCGCTGGCAGCTGTGCTCACAGTCGGCCGGTGCGCTGATGCACCCCTCTCGCTGCGTCGGTGCAGCCGCGAAGTTCTTGCCACAAAGGCGACACAAACGCGCACACACGCACCGCACGACACACCGACAGTCCAGGCGGATTCCGGGAGCTTCCCGCGGGCTGGTGAACAAGGCTGTCGCTGCCGCGTCAAACAATGCACTCGTCTCCTCGAGACGGCAGCCCAGGGATGTAGATCCGTGAGAACGCAAGCATACGCGCTCCCCACGGTCATTTTCCCCGAAAGGTAGATCCAACGGCCACCACCAGCAGCCTCCCTCCACCACATCCATGGGGGGCCCACGCCGATCTTAACAGGGTGTTGTATGTACGTACTGCTGTAGCCCGTTGCCGGCAAATTCTTCGCCCAAGCATCTCATGCGTCGGTATACAATGGTGTGTCAGGAGTGCGTTGACCTCCTCTTTCATGTCTTGCCTTTATAACATGTGAAACCACCTACCAATAGAGAAAAACAGGAGAGATGAACCTTTTCGATGCCGATGTATATACAAAGTGTAGGCTGTTTTCACCACGTCAAGTATATAGGCGCTTGGTTTAAGGCATAAACAGCGTAGTGTCATCAGCGTCCTGCGCTTGCAGTGACATCGTGGTAGCGAGAAATCGTGAGCGTTGCAGTTGGTGTGTGTGCTGTTCTGGTACAGCCTACGTCCCTGGATAGCGCACGCTATACAGACGTGTCTGTTGTGTAGGTGCATCATGGCGAGATAAATATTCCGATGTCGTTAAAATGGCGAACAAAGTGTGCCAGATATATCTCTCTACGACCATTGCGAGAGCGCCTGAGCGCCTATGTATACAGCCATTTGGCACTGCCTAATAATAATAATAATAATAATAATAATAATAATAATAATAATAATAATAATAGGAAGAAGAAAATATTCATGAAATATTTTACGGGAGCGGCTCTGCTGCCCAAAAGATCCTGGAGCTGCAACTCTAGTTCTGTGGGTTTGCAAAAACCTTACCATCTGGTTAAGAGGCGTGACTATAACATTACAATATCCAAGGGACAGGGATGTCTTGCGGAACTGAGCGTTCCCGCATAGGAAGCGGACCCTTCAACCATCTGATTACTGTTGCAATGTGCACCACGCTTGTGAACTATATGCACTCGTGCCTTCTCTCTGTCTCTTTTCGCTCCAGAATTCCCTCCCTCACGTGTAAACTTACAAAGCGGACAGAGTCCAGTTAAGCTCCTTGCCCCTTCACTTTTTCCCCCCATCTGTCCTCCCTGCCTCTTCTGGCACTACTTCTTTTCTCTGTGTGTGTTATATTCGTCAATTCTCCCCACGTCTGCGGTAACAGCCTACATGGACCAAGCCTTGTCAACCTCCATGCCTTTTCTCCATACATACCATCTCACTCTCAGTTCCTTGAAGTGTAAGGAACATCGTTTTCTCTGAGTCTGGTTTAGATGGGTCACGTGGTAGATGTTCTTTCTTTTTTCTTTCACAGCTCTTAAGAGCGATAGCTTTTCTTCGCATAGCCGGTCAGTGAACCCTGATGATCCGTGATCCTAATCGCGATCGTCGACTATGGGCAGACGGGCATCAAAGACACGGGGCTCAATGAACATCACTGTACGCTGCTCCAGTGCTGTTAATTCACTTGAAATTTTGAACATCGTTGCACTCTGAGCCCACTTCAGGTAGAAAGCGAGAGAGAGAGATGAGGCGAATATAGGGGAGCCAGGGAGGTTAACCAGACCAGCGTCCGGTTTTATACTCTATGTGCTCTGTTCAGGTAGAATTACCGTATAGGCTATACATTAACTCTTTCAAGCGCAAGTGAATCCACCTGCGTACCCCAAACTATTGGCCAGGAGCCATCAGGCACGTATATGACCACACGAAGTCATCTAGCGATTGAAAACGCTCCTGAACGGTATCGAGAGCTCACTGACCCTGCCGCTCCAGGTAAACGCTGCAGAACTGGCCGCCCTGTGGCGACTGTGGTTCTTTCGAGGCTCAAGTTTTAGCGTCGTCCTCTTCGAGGCGACAGCTTAAAGAAAGAAGGAATGAATGAATGAATGAATGAATGAATGAATGAATGAATGAATGAATGAATGAATGAATGAATGAAAACTTTAGACGTACATGAAACGTCCTGCTTGTCTTAAAAAAGAAAGAAAAGAAGAAGAAAAAAGAAGAGAAATAACGTGACGCGCGCCTAAATGCCCCCAAGCTCTGTTTTACGATGCTTCTTTAACGAGCTCATATTTCGACCGAACGTTCCTCCTTTCCGAGTTCTTTCGACACGCGCATGCGCAACTGGTTGTTTCTCGAGGGGCCAGGCCAGTTTCCCACGGCTTACGTCAATCACTCAAAGTAAGGGGTCGCCTGTTTTGAACTCGCTGGCCTCTCGTCTTCTCGCGAGTCCGTCAACCGCGCGGAAAGTAAGGGTCACCTTGACTCCCCAGCGTGCAGAGTCTTCCGCGTTCGTCAGAAAACGTCGAGACTGTATACGATGCAGAAACGAGTGAAGAAACTGAACCGGGTGCAGATGTAGCAGAACAGAAAGAACAAGGACCAATGCAACAACGAGGAAGTTCGCAGTGTCACGGGAGCACGGTCCACGAAAGTGCCTATGCAGAAAAGATGTAGCTATTTGCCTCTCTTGCAATGCACCGTGAAGAAGTCGACAGGGTCGAAGATCGCACTCAACTACAGCGCACTCGTCTTTGCAGTATATATTATACGCATTAGATTGAGAAGCGTAGAATTTCCTACGCTAATTACAACGAGGAAAACCCTGCGCGCATGACACTGACCCTCACTTCGTTCCCCCATCCCTTGACGAGATGACTTTGATGGGGCGACCGACTCGAGGGGTGTGTGCCGTGCGCGCTTCGGCTGTCGATCAGCAGCGTGGCCTTCCATTGGCACGTGAAGCTGGCTTCCGTGTTCGGGGAGTATAGAAATGTGCGAATGGTGACCTCGAAGCGCCTAGGAACTACTGTTTTGTTGACCGGTGCCCCGTGACTAAATATTATCTGCTGCTCAGCTTTTAAATTGAGGATCTTAAAACCGATAGTCGATTACAAGTACGTATAGATAGATAGATAGATAGATAGATAGATAGATAGATAGATAGATAGATAGATAGATAGATAGATAGATAGATAGATAGATAGATAGATAGATAGATAGATAGAATGGGCGGTGCGTGCGTAGGTGGATTCTCTGCTATGTACTTTCTCTCTGCAATGATTTCCCTAGGAATAACCAAACAACCAAATTCAATTTGGTAGTTGAACCTCGTAGCAACCAACTATAGTCCCACTGAGAACACGCGGAAGGCCTGTTCATGTATGCCCATCTACTTTCAGATATTTCTTCATTTCATAAAAGTTAGTGCGATTACCTACCCTTTGCTCCAAACGGCGTTGGTCCGCTCCTTTCGTACGGCTTGCTCGCACCTTCATGGTGACGATGACCGCTCCCCAGTTGGCCCGCATTGATCATGGAAGCACGCATGCTCGTCGCTATTATCGACCAAATTTACCGCGGCGTCGTGGGCTCTATTTACGATCGGCTCCCATAATGACCGTCATTACGCCATGTGACCATCTTTCCCATTTCATCCGCCGCCCTTCGGCTTGCCCTCGAAGCCCTGACAAAAGCGCCGGGCAGAGGACACACCATGGTATACGGGCCTCTTGCCGTGGGGGTTTCTTCGGGAGTGCTCGCAATAGCACACGGAGAATTATGGCCAGTCATAGTCGACTTTTTCTGCCGCCGAATGAAAAGGTCGCCTCATGGCATGTATTGAAACTGAGGATTACAATCTACGCTTGCGTACCGCGTTTGCTCGAACACAGGATGGACTCGAAATCTATAAACCGATGTCTAGAAGTCTGAGTGTTTAGTAAAAAAAAAAGAAAGGAAAAAAACACTGTGTAATTATGAGTGCCTCATAAAGCTAAGGACGAGTGGTTCACCGTAATAACGTACCGTTTTCCTTCATTAATAATGCCGATAAGTAAATTTCACTGTGTAGGAACTATGAAGCTATTTTATATGCACATCAGCATCACTTAACAGCATCACATACATACATACATACATACATACATACATACATACATACATACATACATACATACATACATACATACATACATACATACATACATACATACATACATACATACATACATACATACATACATACATACATACATACATACATCATACATACATACATACATACATACATACATACATACATACATACTCATCGGTTTACTCGCAGAATTCTCGAAACGAAGGCACATATTTTAACCACAAATTCCCTTCCTACATATCCTAAAACAACCGCGTTATGTTATATTCCAATAATCACGGTACGTATCACTACTGGGTCGAATGTGTAATGAAGTACCATCGGCGATGTTGAGCGTCGGGCCCGCACGTAACAACAGCCAATTTTGCATTGGCTCCGTGTAGCCCATTTTATTGAGCCAGTCACTGTAATTACCCTCGGCACCTCTCGACTCTAGAAGGAAGTAATATATGTGCTAATGACGGACACGTACACCAAAGAGATATATAGACATGACGCTTTTCTTTTCCCTCGACTAAGAAAAGGAACATAAAAAAAAAGCTTGGGTGATTTGCCTGTACCACCTAAAGGTATGCCAGGTTTAAAGCCAGTAGGGAAAATAAATGAAAAGGCACGAGAAGCGCGAAGATGGTTTTGTGTGAGAGGTGTCGTTTCTTGCAAATTATGTAATCGTATAAACCGAGAAGTAAGCGGAATATAACAAACCTCTTTATAAGGCGTTTATCGACTACGAGAAAGCATTTGACTCCATAGAAATGCAAGCAGTTCTAGAAGCTCTACGTCGACAAGGGGTACCTGGAGTATACGTGAAAACCATAAACAACATATACAATGATTGCACAGTCGCACTACTTCTACATGAGAGAAACAGAGAAATCCCGATCAGGAGAGGTGTGAGACAGGGAGATACAATATCCCCGATGCTATTCACTGCATGTTTAGAGGAAATCTTTAAACGTCTAGACTGGGAAGAAAAGGGAATTCGAATAGACGGAGAATATCTAAGCAATTTAAGATTTGCAGACGACATTGTGCTCTTTAGCAATGATGGTGACGAATTACAAAACATGATTGATGACTTAAACAGGGAAAGTATTAAAATTGGATTAAAAATGAATAGGCAAAAGACCAAAGTTATGCTCAATAGCTTAGCTAAGGAACAGCAATTTAAAATCAACAATGAACCCTTACAATGTGTAAACGAATACATATACCTGGGACAGTTAATACCAGGAACTCCTACCCAGGAAAAAGAAATTCTCCGTAGAATAAGGATGGGCTGGAGCGCATTCGGAAGGCATTACGAAATCATGACTGGAAACTTACCGCTCTCACTAAAGCGAAAAGTATTCAATCACTGCATTCTCCCAGTACTAACGTACGGTGCAGAAACGTGGAGGATAACGAAAAAACTAGAGATGAAACTAAGGAGCACGCAACGTGCAATGGAAACAAAATGTTGGGGGTAACGCTAAGAGATAAAAAACGAGCGGGATGGATCAGAGAACAGACAGGAGTAGCCGATATTATCTTATCAATTAAAAGAAAGAAGTGGACCTGGGCAGGACATGTCATGACGAGGAAAGATAACAGGTGGACAGTAAGAGCGACGGAATGGATACCAAGAGAGGGAAAACGCAACAGAGGTAGGCAAAAGGTTAGATGGAGCGATGAAATTAAAAAGTTTGCGGGCATAAAGTGGAACCAACTCGCTCAGGATAAGGTGGATTGGAAATCGTTGGGAAAGGCCTTCGTCCTGCTGTGGACCTAAACAGGCTTATGATGATGATGATGATGATGATGATGATGATGATGATGATGATGATGATGATGATGATGATGATGATAAACAGCCTATCTTTCATGGAGTACACGATGCGCTTCCCCGCTTTGCGCCTAAAATACCTAAGTCGGATAGCACGCCATTTCATCTTGTAATGGGACAATAGTTCTGACGCTGAGAGGCGTTGCATCAAAAACCTGCAATAAAGGCTTTACACTCGAATTCACAAATCTAATGCCCAGGTATATACATAATGTTTTCCTGATAGATGGCGGATATAACGAAGAGGGCGCGACGACTGCTGATTGCACTCGTTTGACACAAGGGTTGGTGACACATACCCTACACTGCAAACAATGCGTCAAATGCTCATGTGGAACAAATGTCGGCTGAGTGTATGTCAGACTAACCATCGTCTGTGCACACCGCTGCGAGTTAGAGAGAAAGGCAGGGAAGCGTAGTAAAGCGGCTGCAAATTCGGCAAACAACTTAGCGAATACATTTGCGCAGCCATTATGAGAAAGCCTCGAACAAACCATTGTAATATCAATAGAAGGCTTCGTGAAGGCAGCAGCGTCATTTCTTTAGCAGAGTGTTTGCGAACCTTCAACGGAGGAAGAGGAACACGGCAGTCTTGTGCGTAGGCTAACTAAAGTGGTGTATAGTAGTGTAAATACCAAAACAAAACAAAAATCAACCAGTTCATCGATCAGTCCACTACTTGTAAAAGAAACTGACTTGATTTTGCGTGGAGCACAGCGCACGTGAATGTACGCATCCCACATGTGCGGTACCCATATTCTTCATAACTAACCGGCGCTAATTTGAGAGCTCCCTTTTCATATGCCTCAAGAGTAGCGAATAAATGAGGGAAGGGCCCGCTTAGGGTCAGGCTAAGCCAGGATCACCACACTCAGGCATCGTGTCTTTCCCTCAAAGCTCAAAAGCGCCAAACTTCAATACGACTGTATAGTACAAGGTGTCCAGCAAACGATATGGATACACACCCCTTGCGTAGCAGTCTAAAACATTTAAACGTTTACAGCTTTTTACGTTTAAACTTTAATCGGCCGGGCTAATTATAGCCCGACCGATAAACTGGCTATTCACCACAGCAGACGCTCTCTTCTCGGTTGATCACTTGGCATTCCTCAAGCACTCGACCCTGAAGTTATATCTTTGCCTGTTGATGTTGTTGTTGTTGTCGTAGTCGTCGTTGTTGTTGTTGCAGTAAGCGATAGGCGCTGCATGCAGCAGCTGTTCGCTTCCTGCTTCTCTGTACGATAAGCACCGTGCAAGGCCGCCGTAAAGGTGAAACGATCGCCCCAAACTTTCGCGTTGATGATCGCCTGCGTCCAAATGATGCACCGAGCCTCTCTTCTTCATCGCCTACTCCATCTTCCTTTTTCTCTTTTTTTTTTCTTTTTTCTTTTATACATGCACGTCCTCCCGGAGCGGCGAAAGTGCCGACCCACACCCTACAGGCGTCAAACGTCGTACCGAATTTCCTTCTCAGTACAGGTCGTCAATATACTACATATGCGAAACCCCTGGTCGTCGTATATTCATTGCCTTCCTGCGGGGCATTTAAGCGCAGGTCTTTATACACGAGCTGCTCCCGCATCTACTATGCATCGACCCCAAACATCCCGAACAAGCTTCTTCGTCGTGCGGGAAAGAAGTTATCACACGATGCGCAAAAGGGCCACCACGTCCGCATGTTCCTTGAACCTTTCTTTCTATACGCCTAAAGGCCAGCAGGCATCGACCGCCACGCGTTTATACCGAGCAGACGACTCGTGTAACACCGCAGAATAACAACAGAGGTATAAATACGAGCGAAACAAACAAGCAGAAGAAGGAGGAAGCAAGGACGAGGGGCGATGAAGAGCTATATAAGTGTCCAAAGCTTATACACGAGGGCACCGAAGCAGTGTGCATGTCCTCAGGTCCTGCGCCTCTTACAGCAAGGACCCGGCAGATAACACAGCTGTGCTCGCATACGGCGCCCTGGGGCAGCGTCGGACTATACGGGGCGAATCTGCGCCATCCTGCTTTTGATGCAGTGTCGAGCGTGCGTGCGTGCGTGCGTGCGTGCGTGCCTGTGTGTGTGTGTGTGTGTGTGTGTGTGTGTGTGTGTGTGTGTGTGTGTGTGTGTGTGTGTGTGTGTGTGTGTGTGTGTGTGTGTGTGTGTGTGTGAGCGTCATGCCTTGGTGCACACTTTCAAATGTGTGTGTATAAGTGTTACAACCAGCGCATTTTCATGTGCGTTATAGTACAAGTGTGTTTTAGTGTGAATGTCTGTTCACCTCTGCGTCCGATAGTGCGTTCGCATGAGTACAAACTGTAAGTTTATATGCTTGCTCACTTCATTCTTTCTTTCGTTTAATTCTCTCGTTTTCAGCTGCGCGGTGTACGTGACAAACGGACAGAATCACTTCGCGGCAAGCGCTCTCTTTGTCGGCTTTGACCTGCGTAAAACACTTGCTACTGGAATGTGCCGCAGTCGCCGTCTTCGATGCCGCGTACGTGCGAGGTCTTCACGAGGCAGGAAACTGATACGGCGCGGGCGGCGGGAGCACGCGTTTTCGAAAGAAGCCCCCGACTTTCCCATGTGTTGAGAAGAAGCGAGCGCGCGCAGCACTGTTCCCAAGAAGAGGACGCACCCTGCGGCCGTACGGCGGCCCGGCTCCTATGGGACAGTTCGCATGCATATGCGCCCAACTGTCCCACTTTGGAATGACTGCGAAAAACAGTCCTGTGTGCGTGCTGTGTTGCGGCCGGGCACGGCGCACCTATATAACACATTGCGTGCTGGGTATTGCAAGTATACCGTATACATCGGTGGTCTCAGGAATGCGTATAAGGAGCTCGCGTGCACGGCTGGACGAGATCTATTTGCAGGGCTATGACATCGGTGTCCTGGAAAAAAGGATATGGAAATGCCGTAACTTATTGAACGTAGAACATAGCCCCGTTCTCTTTTTATGATCCCGTTCCCAAGCTCGATGACTGCCAATTTGACTGGGCACGCTGGAAGACTGATGAGATGGTTTCCATTGGTTTTAACGCATATTCCCATGCTATACAAAAAAAAAGGTTTTAATGTTTCTCATTTCTCCAAGTATTCAGGGATTCGAAGTAGTCGGACCGCGTAAATTTCCTTTATTTCTGACGTCATTCAGGCGTGAGCGCACCAACACCAGCGAGTCACGGAGGTCAAGCAATACGGCAGGTTGGTCGCATGTCAACGGTCGCACGCATACAAGTACTTCCGTTCAGAACAAACGGAAACATTTCGGATGACTCGCTCGCCCCTCGATTTTTGTTTAGGGGTTGGAGTCGCAAAGCTGTTGAACCAAAAGTACTGTGCTAGAAGAAGAGGATGTATCTGTCAATGGTTACTGTACATGGCAGTGACGATAGCAAATGAACCCGATCGGCAGCAATATAGAGGCGACTTCTGGGTGTAGCCGCTGATAGTGCACGACGTAAACAGGAGATTTTTGGCAATCTGTGTTCTCACGTTCATATACCGAAAGAATGGGAGAGGGTGGAGGGCTAGGCATGCATGTGAAGTTGTTGGCTAGGGTTCGGTCTGGCTGAAAAAAATTAGGGGGAGGGAGGCGCGGTATAAATCTAGAATTCCTTGCCCCTGCTATAAAGCAATTTTCAGAGCAAAATCACATTGCTGTCGCCCTCGCCTGGCTTAAAATAGCACGTAGTCTCACAGTTCATTTTCCCAAGGTAGCGGAAGACAATGCGGCAGAACCATTCGCGAAAGCTGTCATTATTCCATCGGCCATCGATTCCCGCAGTAACTTGTGACCAGCCGGAAATATTTCCTTCAACTATACACCATTTGTGACGCCAAAGATACTATTGTGACTGCCCCGCGTCACACAAGTTCCCACTTTCTCACAAATCGCTGCCCTTCCTTAGAGGCCTGAACCCACGTGACCTCTTGTGACGATCGAACTGCGCGACGAACGCTTATATTTGCGTGCATATGATGAAATGCGCAAGGTTCTCTCGTTCTCGTCCTTGTTCAGAGCCCTTCCCCAGCGCAGGTTACATGCAGTCAATCGGATCTAGCGAGCTTGACCACTCTGCCTTATCCTCGTTGCATTTCCCATCTTATATATATATATATATAATTTTTTTATTGCGGTAGCAATCGTGCGGAAATTCGAACCAAGCTCGTCGTTGGCAGCGCCGTCACGGTTCTTTCCAGGTCTTCAGTGCACGCGATCCATGGGTGCCCCTCATTTGCCAGTATATATTACTTATGAGTTTTTAAGAGCCGAATCCATCGTTATGGGGCATGACGTAGTGGAGTACTCCGGATTGTATTGGCCATCTGGAGCACGCGAGTATCCTTGCATCTCGCCCCTTTTCCAAATGTTTCCCCAGTGGCCGGGAATCGATCTCGCATCCCCGAGCTTTGCAGTTCGACGCCTTACCAGCAAAACTAATTACCATGACGGATAGTGTATTCTTCAACAGTGCTTCGATTTCCTCTTTCCTCCCATCTTTCACTTCTATCTATTCCCTCCTCCTGAAAGAGTAAGCAGGCGTTGTTCCCGACTCGGTGGCAGTTGCCAGCTTGCTCCTTCCTTCTTCCCTTTGTGTACTTGCGTGTTTTATGTTACCATAGCTAATAATAATAATAATAATAATAATAATAATAATAATAATAATAATAATAATAATAATAATAATAATAATAATAAATGGACTGATCGCTGAAAGCGATGGAGAACAGGGAATGCCGCTGGAGCCGGCGTTTCGACGAGTGGCCTTGTCTTCCTCAGGATGGCAACACTAAAATGCTTTGCATACAAGGTGCACTCTTGGCTCTGTACCTTTCGATTAAAACGAGGAATTCGCTGGTATCCCGGTGAATTAGTTCCGAGCCAAGGGATGGCAGAGCCATCCCTATAGAGTGGAAGATTGTCCAATATTTTTCTACACAGCACGATATATATAAGGCTCCAGACAATCTCACAGTAATACGTTAGTTATACATATATATGTCTGTTATACCTGCGTTGGTCCACCACTGCCCTCGCTTTACATTCGCGTTCGCATAACATACGGGTTTTCGCGGTGTGCGTGCCGGTGTGTGTCGGTGAAGCGAGGAGCAGACCACTCTGGGTCATGGCTATTTGCGGCGGCTATAACACGCCCGCGTTAAGCGAGGCACGCGAGAAGGTTCGATTGTGCACGCGGTTAGAACTACTACTATGCACAGATGTTCCGCAGACCGTGCTGCCATCGTGTCTCGGGGCTGTCACTGCGTCCTTTCATCATAGCGCAACCCCCTCACCGTGCGGTCATCTATGCATAGATGTAGTGACCTCGTTTACCGTGCGATGTCCTGCAATGCAGCAGCTTGCATGATCGGGTGAAACTTTGTTATTGCGTGCAGCCATTATGGCATTAAGCGGTGGCGATGGCCAACGTGCAGTGTGTGCTTACGTGGTCCCAGCAATGTCAGTGTTGCGGCACTGTTGCATCGGAGTCAAGTACAAGATGATAGCGCAGCGATGTGGCTTTCTCGTGGAGTCCTGCGGTTACTGGGATTCTGCTATCGAGCGCTGCGCCAGTTTCATGAAATGGCTAAGCGAGCGTCCTTAATCATGGTCTCAGGCACTCGGTCAACGCGCGTACGCATCTAGCCGCACAGAAGTACGACCACCCTGCCCCCTTACTTCCTTGCTTGTGTCATCCCCCTACCTTCTGGATTTGTGTTCGCGGTCACCACGGATACGCGAATTCTTGCCTCAATCAGAGATGCGTCTGGCACTGCTTGGTTATGTGGCGAGATTTGATTACACACTCAGTCACATCAAGGAAGAGTGATGGGTTGTTTCGCGTGATGTATATTACGGGAACAACCGTTCGTTGCGTAATATAATGTCGTAATTCGGCATGTTACTTTTGGTTTAAGTTAGACACATGGTAGTCGCTTTTGTCTTGTTCATTCCTTCATAATTTTCACTAATTTTGCTTATGCAGCCGCCTGTTGTTGAATGTATTTATGGTGCTGTGCTTGAAGTGTGGTAATATAGACGGTTAGGAGACGGAAACTTGACTGTCTGTTTGGCGCGCGCAGTGTAACGAAGAATTGCATGTGAACCGTGGGTTAATTGGAGCCCACAAGAGTGACAACAGCAGCCGGCGACACATATACATCTGTATGTGTAGCACCCACCATTATGTCAGAGGGTTTAACTGTACCGTCAAAGATAATGACGTGCGTCAATGTAAAGGTGAAGTGGAAACGAAACTGTGGCTCCATTGGGGAATAGAGTAAATACAGGAGAAGCAGTACTTATCGTTGACACTTAAGCGTGGGGGTGTAATTGCGGATTATCTTCAAGGATATGCCGCCACCAGAAATGGAATAAAAATTGCAGTTTGCACTGAGGAGGACACATGCGCCTGTGACTCTGTAAGAGAGCCATTATCGTAAGCAGCGCACACAAGGCCAAGCTGTGTAGGTGTATTCATAAATGTAATTCACACATTACCACACATGTTAAAGCTCAATGGTAGCTGGACCTCTTCAGCGCTTTCGATCGTGCATGCTTGGGCTGATGTCTACATGTAAAGTTTATATTCGCTATACATTTGCTCGTCTAGAGCTCTTCATTGCGCGCCCCAAAGCCACGATGTGTTCATGAGAGACGCCGTAGTGGAGGTCTCCGGAAATTTCGACCACCTGGGCTTCTTTAACGTACACTGACATCGCACAGCACATGGTCCTCAACACGATAGCTCTCCTGTCGCTGAAGAACCACGCGCTGGGCCTGTGACGTCATCTATAGGAAAGCTTACGCTCCTGCAGAGGGCACTGCTAAAGGAAATACGGTCAGTGCTATGTGTAGCCCGCGTTCACCAAGAAACGACAAGGACCGTCATTTTTCCCGTGTGACGTCATTAGCGTGACGTCAAAGTGTGCACGCCTCCAAAGCTTTTCTTTGTCCGTTTTTCTTTAGGAGCTCCAAGGTAGTGGGATATTGTTTTAAAGCTGTCCGGCTGCTGGTGAAAGCGCACCTTACCCGGTCGCACGGGCCCCGAGCTGTTTAAAGAACAAAAGGAACGGGTGGACAATATGAGTTTTTGTCCGCAGTAAAAATAGCCGTCATTATTCCATTGTACACGACTCATTCCTGGCGCGTCATTGTCCATATTGTCAGCATATTATACTGACGGATGACTTTAACCGCCGCATGTAACAATGGAGGCCAGCAAAACTAATGTGACACTGGGATGTAATTAAGAGGTCACGCCGTAAGCAAGAAGCATAACAATGGTTTCATTGCACACCAACGGCGTTGAATCTATGTCGTCTCCGTGAAAACGCCCATTACCCGATATATCCCTACGTGCTCTATAAGAAATGTTGTAGTTGCCGAACACGCAGTAAAATGCTTATCCATGTGCGGTGGAAGGTACGTTGATGACATGGCACACATGAGGGAGATACATATTCTGAGGTGTATTCATCATCTACCCGTCTTTCACATCAGAATACAAGGTTTACGAAGACCAGAGAGGCAAAATTACCTATTAAGAATACGAAATTGCAGCACTAATTTTTTGTAGAATTTTCTTAAATGCAGTTATTAACTTACATTACTACAAAGTACAACTGACCGATACAAAGTACAACTGACCGAAAGTAATGACACTACGGTACTACTATTTTTGAAAAGTAATGAAGTTACTTTATAACATAAGTTTTCCATTCACGAACCAATATAAACTTTGTTTGCAGCACATATGCATTTACAGCACATACACGTGGCGCTTCTGTATGCCTGCCTCCTTCTCCAGCTTGAGGTCCGGTGCTATAGGTCACGTTTTCTTTGTTATTGTTCTTTTCGCAGAACTTTTTATGCTGCAAGGGAAGTGGGCATGCTACATCTCAAGCAAAATTAATAATAAAAGTAGTGAGTAATTACTGCAGGATTGCTCGCTTGAAGTAACTCGTTACATTACTGAATTAACAGCCATCAAAAATAACTCTTTGCATTAATAATAGCAGCAAAATTAATTTAATTAATGTAATTTCACTACTGTATTGTCATTACAGCTAACTCCGGCTGTGGCCCGGCCGAGACGCCCATGCTTTCTCATCCTAGCGCCGCAGATTATTACGTATAACACCTGTCGCCTGATTCGCAATCCAGATATCAAGGAGTAAGGAGATGAAGTGGACCTGGAGATTACGTCGAAGTGACCGACTTACGTCACTCGTGCTAGCATTGAAACGAAGAAAGAACAGCAGCAATGTGTTTCTCGCTTCAATCACGTGCCGTGTTTTCTACTCGGCCACAATTACGTCGCTCTTCAGACGACCACACGACCTCTGGGGCACTCACAAGCGCGGTCAACCGCGAACAATGACACAAGGCTACTTCCTCTTCGGTAATAACCACCGTCAGGGTGGACATATATATCTGGCAGGCGGCATGTTCTCGTGGAACGTGTGCATCGGGCCGCAATAACGGCCGTGGGTTTTGCCGTCGATGAGCTCCCGTCGTGACCCACTCAAGAACACCGATTCGGAAAGGTCCAGCCCACACCACGCGTAGAGTATAAAGACGTGGAACGAGAATCGGCTTCCGCATTTGGCGGACCCTTTCAACGTCCCAACTTCTTTATACCGCCCTACCATTAGCGGAGTTTACACAAAGAACAATGGACACTTTCACTTGCGTATATATATGAGCCAGCGGTCATCATGTACACACGAAAGCCCCGCGGCGCAGTGGAAGCCTGCCCTGCTGTGGAATCTATAAAAAGGAAGTTCGGAATGGTCAACGGATGCACGTTCTATTGTTCCGATGCCACGGGGTGCCAACACCTCTTGCACGCACGGAAAGAGCAGTTCAACGCTGCCGTCACGGCGCCATGCTGGTTCAGCTCCTTGCCGTTCCTGCAGGCTATATAGGTACGACACGACGCTACCTTCGTGACACACGCTTGACGTTCCCACACCGGTAAGAGCTTGGGAACGGCAATCAAACGTGTGAAAGGACAGCCTTGTGTGTTCGGAAGGTGCTTGTACAGACGAAGAAAAAAGGGGGAACCACGAACGCGGAAGGTCGTCTGCCTTGGAGTGGGGGTCAACGCGATTTAGAGCATGCTATGGACAGAGCCAAGCGTTTCTTGTGCATATACAGTCGGGTGCTAGGCCTTCTGGAACCGAAAAGGATAGTGGCAGCATGCTGGGAAAAAGTGAAGTGCAATGCGAGTGGAAGCAATGCACGCTACTTCCGTCCAACTCTCTTGTTCTCGTGATGGGGAAGTTTTGAATGCGAAAGCGGCCGGATTCTATTTGATTTTGGGCAGCTGGCATCATACTGTGAGGAAGTGGAAGATGAGTGTGTGTGAGTCCGCCTGCAGGGCACGGTTCACTGGCGTTCGAACAAAAAGAAATGGTGATCTTCTCTTGGCTCTGAGGTGAGCGAGTCGTGCAAGGTGTTGAGACGGAAGACAGAGTTCCGAGAGGCAACCAAGAGACGCTGCAATTATGTGTTGGTTTCCTCGAGGTGCTCGTTTGCTTGCTTGTGCACGAAAGCGTGTTACCATTTTGTCCGATGGAACTGGACCGAGAAATTAGGGAAAGTTTAGAAGTCTTGGATGTCATTCTTTCTTTCGCTGTGCTCAGATATATAAAAAAGCACCCAGAAGCGCTGTGGTGTCGGCGCTTCTGCATTGTGTTTTATAATTAAAGACGACTTCCTTGCCAGGAATAAACTTCTCATGCAATGTGAAGCACGATGCGCATGATGTTTGCCTTTGACACGACAAATTTTGCTTCAACTGTGAAGCTCCTTCCTTAAAAAAAAGAAGCAAAGATTTCCTCCTTCGTGTCATATTTGGTCCTTTTATTTTTCCTAACAAATGTTTTTTCCCTGTAAACCGTTTTCACCGGGGCTTTAGCACAAGCCAGTGCGTTGGCAGATAAGACAGAGCTTCCCGCTAAACAACATAGCAGCACTCACGAAAAAAAAGAAAAAGCGTCCATATATTCAAGCTGTTAGCAGCGCTCCCCTTCGTTGGATCTGCAGATGCTGTGAATTTCATGGAATTACATTGGGTCCATCCTTGTTCCGGCACTGTGCGCAGTTGAGATGAAATCTGCGGCCCTTCCCTTGTCGAGAATTGGGGAAAAGCGAAGCTTCGCGTGTGCGCGCCTGACTACAACCTGTCTGTCTGTCTGTCTGTCTGTCTGTCTGTCTGTCTGTCTGTCTGTCTGTCTGTCTGTCTGTCTGTCTGTCTGTCTGTCTGTCTGTCTGTCTGTCCATTAATATGGTTCAGATATGTTGACAGTACAGTGGCCCGGTTTCAGAACGCGGCACCGGTATAGCGAACCATTTTAACGAAGGAGGACACGCGAATTTCGTAGTTGTGGTGCACGGGGCTGGTGATTATAATTTCGGTGTTACATTTTGTGCAGGGATATATGCATGCATTTGTGTTTACAGCGCTGTTTCTCTATTCTTCCTTCATTGTTTGATTACATGCATTGTACTGTTACGATTCGGGTCTGTGGTTTGGAGCCGGAAATCAATATCTCGCCGAAGACCCGTCTTCTTTTTTTTTCTTTTTTTTTCTTTTTCAATGTGCAGCCATGCGTTGCAATCACAACATGCGTAAAGACGAGCATATGCAATAACGCCCGCGAGCACGATAGCATGCTGGGAATCCGCCTTTCAAATAGTTGCTTCGAGATCGAAAACGCAATGCATTAAAATAAATAAACGAGACGATCTTCGCTGCCTCTATAACCAAAGGAAACACCCTCTGATATCTATGGATATTAGTGGAGTGTTACTTTGGTTAGCGAGGCATAGAGATCGCCTGTATACTTTCTCCATTTTAACACCGCACGTTTTCAATCTCTCGCAGGACATATAACAGAGCAGGGCTGTCTCGTATATTAACCAGCGGCGCTTAATCTGACAGTAGGCTGAGATGCGGTCAGTCTAACAGTTAGTGCATTCATTCGTGGCTGCATGTTTCCTGTATAGGAAACAAATTCAGGCAGAAATACCACGTAAGTGCGTTTAGGATGTACATTAATCTTCAACTACTCCGCACTGACTCGGACCTATATATATAAGCAAGGAGACGTGATTGAGATATAACCGACAGATCAAGCTTTGTATACATGTAAACGCCAGTCACTGTATAAATTGAAGGTTGTTGTGTACTGGGACTATTATAATGCGATCAAGGTATAGACCGCAACCTGTCATTACGTTAAAGAGGGAGCGCCTTATGCAGGTCAAAGGCACACAAATTATTCCTTGGTCCTCTATACGGTGCTTTCTTTACACTACAGGTCTCACTTAAGGTATAAACAACGTCAATGGAAACATATTTTACGAGCTCATCTGCTCTCATGCCAATGTTCCAGCAACGCGTTGCTACGTCTCCCTATTTATGTATACGTCTACTTTTACGTACTTTTTTGTTTGTTTGTTTGTTTTTTTCACGTACAATCAGCCAAATGATAGACTATATAGCCGAGAGAGCGATGCTATAATTTTCTATTCTAAACCGAAAATACACTATATACACCGCACAGATGAAGGCATGCCGTTATTTTCCCCCAACTCGCTTGACTCGAACCGATTTGCATATCTCAGGTAGCCGAAAAAAAAAAAAAGTAAGGTGGCATTAAAGACGACGCCATCCTTCCTTGTATTGCTTCCTTCTTCTTCGCAGGCAAAGAATAAAGAATGGGGGAGTTAATAAAAGGACGTATGTTCTGCGGTTCGTTCAACCTGAAGCATGCCCATCCGCTCTCTAATTCCGCTCTATTTTTGTCCCGCATTCACAAAAACATTCGGTGTCCACTATAAACTAAATCCGTGCCCTCGTGCACTAAAGAGCCACCCGCGCGGCGTGTGGTCGGTCACAGGCAGCGCGGTTCGAGTTTTCCGTTTCCTATATACTTCTGCTTTGTTTCTTCCTTCGACTCTTAAATTACGGTGTTCCTGCTTCGCAGACCGCTCCTCTCCTGCTTCAAAGACCGCAGACCTCTCCGGTTTTGGAAACGACGGGCAGCCCCAGCCGGCCAGTCCGAACGCCCTTCGTTGTTTCGAGTCCGGCTCCGCTCAGCGTGTATCTTCAAATAATAATAATAATAATAATAATAATAATAATAATAATAATAATAATAATAATAATAATAATAATAATAATAATAATAATAATAATAATAAACTGGTTAGGTTTGTCGCAATGTATTTGAAGTTATCGCGGCTGCAGTACAGGTGATTTCCAAATCCACGCCCACGTGCAGCAACGACTCTAACAGAAGTAGCACAATTAAGCGTAAAAAAAAAAAAAGACGGACTCCATTGAAATATATGTATAAAAGAAGGGGGGGGGGGGGGGGCAGTTAGGTAGGGATGGAATGAAGAGGATGGAAATGGCTGGGTAGTCAACGAGAAATAACATCCAGTTTGCTACCTAATATATACACTGAATCCCTTAACGGTTAATGGTGGCAGTGTATAGGGTAGCAAACCTGATGTTAAAAAACAAGAATAGAGTGCAGTGAATCAGTGAGCAAACGCCGGTTAGTGACACCGTTAAGGACCGTTAAGAAGAAATGGCCGTGGGCAAGTCGTGTAAGTGACACAATTCAAAGAAGCTATTTCAAGAAGCTATACGTGATATATTTCGCTAATTTTTTTTTTTTTTTTGAACTATAGGCACCGCCATTTATACTTATATCAAGTGTCTATCTTCGTTGATACACCGAATTTCGACTTTCGTTTATAATTAATGTATCATGTATTTTGTTTTCTTCTTTGTGCCGCTATAATTTATATAACTACTTGTAATCTTTTGAAATGTACTTATGAACTGTTCTGAGTTATTTTTTTTTTTTTTTTGCATTGTGACCTGTTTCTGAACTACTTCCAATTTTCTGTATTTTTGCCCCACCCCCTCTGTAATGCCATTGGCCCTGAGGGTATTCTAAATAAATAAATAAAAGGGTAACGGAAAGGATTCCAATAAAAGGCAAGTGTTGCAGGGGGCGACAGTAAGTTAGATGGGCGTATGAAGCCAAGAAACTTGCGATGGTAATGTGTCCGTATAATTGCACGTAATCGTAGTTATCGCACCACTTGGTTAATTGGCGAAGTGTGGGAGAAGTATCTGGCCCGCAATGGGCGCAGACAGGCTGTTGTTGTTTTTGATGATGATGATGATGATGATGATGATGATGATGATGATGATGGGGCTTATGAAAATGTGACCAGTGAGCATGAGGGAATTTTCCGCTAGCAGAACAAAAGGTAGATATAGAAACAAAGCGCGCCCGCATGCAATCACAACGCACTGAGCAAGCACGACAGTTGTCGGTGCTACAGTCGTATAGTGCTGGACAGTCGCGGGTAAAGTTGGACAGACGCGACTTTATTGCCTCCGAACTAAAAATATGGTGGGGGCGAAGAAAAAAAAAACATAAAAGAAGTGCCCCTGCCTGCGCCACAGAAGTATAACAGGCTTAATATAATTAAATTAATGTTAACAAGGATAACGCCAATAGAGTAAATTTTGTTTATGGGAAATGGAATAAAGATCGGGGATGCGGAAGGAAAGGGGAAAATAATTGTTGTCAAATATTACTGATGATAGAAAGCAAATACGTAAAAAAAAAAAGGAGAAGCTTCTGCCCCAGCCACGGGAACGGGCCTAATAGCGGGTTTTCGTATATAATTAATCTTCAATTTTTGCTCTTGACTGACAAACGGTCTTTCCTCATGTATGCCTTCTTGTGCTTGATTTCCAGGGCTTCTCCTCTCTTCCATCAGCTTGGTAGGTAGGGTCGTTGTCCCCACACGGGCTTAGGTGGATCACTTCCTGCTCTCAAAAGACAAGTTGTTAGTTTGCGATGCAGCTTTTCACCGCCGTTAGCACTACCGTCTGTTTATTGTACCACCTTAGATGAGTGTTGTATTGCCTGGCTTTCTTTTCAGTTCGCCTTTACAGAAAACAGTTCTTACACTTCTAGTTATTTCGAACATGGTTTGTGTGACAGAGATCGTTCAAGAATATTCTTCTTTTTGTGTGTGTGTGTGTGTGTGTGTGTGTGACAGCCATGGACTAGCCATGGTACTTATGTCCTTGAGCCTTATTCTGCCCCGCCGGGGAAACGCGCCCACTTTCCTCCCTCCAGACTTGTCGCCTCTCTCCACCTTGATATCCTTCTCGCCCGCGGGCCAGGAGAATATCCAAAAAACTCGACCTATTTGACTGGTGTCGCCATCTGCTGATTTTTTTTCAGAACATGAGCTGCGGCAGCGGCGCGCTGCCGCAACTCATTGCGGAGGCCACGCATTAGCCAAAACGGCCCCAACGTAGCTATGACATAGCCTCCGAAACTGGCAACATCCAAATATTTTTATCAATTTTGTTTAGTTGTAATTGTACGTAACCGCCTAATAAAAATAAATTGTTATTTTATGCTTTTTTATAAGTAGGGCAGTTTTCTGAATTTAACTTATTGAGAAGTTTCGTAACCATATTCAATAATCTCCTACGAAATAACCACAAGTAAAATCTCTATAATTTTATTTTAGTATGGAAAGTATGTCTCTCTCGTCTCTCTTATTATTTATTTTTGATAATTATTTCATAACTTTCACCAGGTTTATGATGATGTTCATGACGCTCGCTTCACGCATTGCCAGGCAACGCCGGTAAACGACAGGCGTGCGCTGGCGTGAGCTCGGCTCGGAATAAAGTCAGTGAAGTACTACCTCTCGTTCAACGCCATCACGATGCCCGAATCTGACGTTGAGAAATTCGACGGCATGCTGCTCGCCCTGGCGCAGCAGCACGAAGGCGGCGTGCAGCATGTAAGTCGGCACAGAGCTGCGGTGATGCGTGTTCACCGTACTGCTCGTGGTTGTCACTAGGCCTAACGACGTAAACACGCCTGCATGATCCGGTGACAGACGGATCTCTCCGCCTTGCCGGCGGGGCCTTTTGGGGCGCATGAAACCTGCCTTGACCATGCAAGAATAGTCAGAGTTGTCGTAGCTGTGTCGAACCTTCGCTGCTGGATTGTTTGTAGTGCTGGCACAAGCATCAACGGGTTTCGTTGACGAAATTTGGTGGCTGCCGTGCTCATTTCTAGAACGTTCGTGGCTGCGCAGTGATAAAAAACGAAATGCTTACGCCATGGAAATTATAGTGCTGGATCACTTTTGCGTAATACATAAAGGCCCAACGACTTTGGCTTTTTGGAGTAATGATGTGCTTTCATTTTGTTTTTTTGTTGTCTAGCTCCTAGAAACCTTCTTCAGCTTTCTCGCCAGAAAAACAGACTTCTACACCGGCGGCGGGCCAGGCTCCGCGAAAAAGGTAAGTAACGTAACTTTTTAGCTGTGTTCGCCTATAATTCATATGGTCTTGGTTTTAACTCTGAAATGTTTGACTATACTTTGCATCAGAGGAAACGCGTGTCGATAGAAGAGTCGCTGGTCAACTGCCTTCGCAATCGCCTGCGCCTTTCCGAAAGAACGGCTTGTCTGTAGCTCTTATGTGCATGAGATTACGTGGCACTGTTTATTAATCTTCAGTTCTTTTGCCACCAGTGCAGCTTGGCGAGGAACTTTTTAAAGCTGGTGGCTCTCGTGGCTGAGGAGATTGTTTGTGGTGTGGCACAAGGAGATTGTTTGTGGTGTGGCACATGATTTTGTTGAGACTATTTAATAGGATGCAGCTGGGACGACTGTTGCGTTGGTTCAGAGTTCAGGGTATGCATCAAGGAAACCGAGGTCGCAAAACACATTGTAAAAAATTCATTGTGCCAATCTTACAACCCTGAGGCTTGCTTTGGGATTGTGAACTACTTTGACGGACTTCTTGTCCAGGCGATAAGTGTATGATTGCATTCAACTTCTAGTAGGTCCAACTTTCATGGAAGGAGTACTCGCTTTTCATTCTAATTTTCTTGGTAATTTTGTTTCATTCGTTTGATTTTCTTTCAGTACTTTTGGTACAGTATCCACTTAGTGTGTAGCACAGATAACCAGTGGTCATTTAGAGGTAGGGAATGCATACCGAGGGATGGAAAACACAGAGCCGAAGAGGTAATGGTTTAATGAAATAAGAAAATTTGTGGGCATGGATCGGAGTCAGCTTCACAATAGGGAAAGATAGATTATTGAGTGAGGCCTTCATCATGCACTGGACATTAAGGTGGGCTATGATGATATCTCCTGTTTGCGTATGTTTCAGCTTATACTCGAGAAGTTCTCCAAGTACGAGTCTGTTGCACTAGCAGAGAAGGCTGAGAAGGAAAAGAAGTCAAAAGAAGCTGAGGAGCGGCGAAAGGCAAAGCTCAAGAAGGACAAAGAAGAGTGCACAGTCGAGGAGATCACAGACGCCGAGGCTGAAGCTCTTCAGAAAGAACTTGAAAAGGTGCCTACCGCAAAGTGTAGATTCACTTTTCCTTTGAGGGCAAGTCTGAATTTGAGGTAGTGACTCATGATTGTGGTGATTGTAGCAAGGCTGTTTCCACTCAACAATGATAATATTTTAATAAGCATTTTAATAACACTCTAACAGCTGTAAAGAATGTCTTTGGTAGCTTTATTTTAACGAGCATTCTAATGACGCTGCAACAGCTTGAAAGGCCTTCGTTCATCACATGCTGTATGTTGGCACCTCACATGCAAACTTCATTGGTGGGGAGGAGGTTCAGTTGATGATGTCTGCACATCCCTCTTGGATCCTCGAGTGGCACCACCATGGAGTGCTGAAAAAACGGTAACATGACGTCTGAGGTGGAGTTTCTCACCCTGTTTGTATTACCATATGTAACAGCCATCATTTTAAGTGCACCATATTGTTGTACATACATGTTTTTGTATTGACGGTGACTATTTTCACCGGGTTGTGACTTGATTGGCTGCTTGCTAAAATCTGTCATGCTGCCACATTGTCTTGTTCACGAAGCTTCTTGTTGTACTGGTACATTCACGTAGCAACCACATAATGTCAGTATAAACAGCCTGTTCATAGTTTAGCAGAGCGAGAAGCAGGGAGCAACTGCTGTTGCTGTTTTGTATGCAAAAGCACTCAATGCTGAAACCTCAACTGTGCATGCTTTGGCTGTGAAGGTACATTTTATGCACATGTTTATTATAAATCATATGCAAAAGCTTAGAGGTGGAGGTGCATTAATAAAAAGGACAAGTTGTAATCCACCTATTTGCTTTATGAAGCCATAAAGGAAATCCACATTTTAGTAGAACCTGCTTTTAGGCTGTGTTGCGCATGTTCATTAATAACAACAATAACGATATAGAACCTAGCCTGTTAGGCTGTTCCTAATCATTAAGGAAATTAATCCTGGTCTGAGGCTTTTCACATGTTTTGTTGCAACACACCTAAAGGCAGTACATTCTTGTCCCATGGGAGGGTGAGTGAGGGCAGGTGCAGTTCGTTGGCAACCAACTTTTCAACCTCTCTATTGGTTCGGCAGCATTCACAGTCAGATGCATTTTGAGGAAACATACGTTGATTGGCACATCATTTTCATGTGGAATTACATATGTGCAACTTCATTGGCTGTAGAAGCTCAATATGGCAGAAAAAATTTAATATTTTGCAGCGCCATCTTCATGTGTTGCCTCCGATAACGTCAGTGGTCTGTCTATAATAAGAAAGTTCACATGGCAGTTGCTTCGCAGTCACTTGTCTAGAACTTAGTCTGGCAATAAGCCTCTAAGGGCATAAGTGGGTAGCATAACAGAGAAACTGCTGCTTTTAATCAGCCTTGTTGATGGCTGTAATATTTTGCTCGTGTTCTTAATGTCATATGCATGCTTATCTTGTTGTAGTACACTGAAGATCACTTTCTTGATTCTAGATACCATTATAAAGTATCATCTTTACTAGGTCGAGAAAAAAAACTCAAGGTTCTTCAAGGATTGTGCATGAGAGTTCTGGTGGTGCGTGCCATAGATAAGTGGGTGATAAACAGGCCCATAGGTCTTAAACGTTTAGTCGTTCTTCTTATGCATAAATAGAGCATCCTGAATGCATGTATACTTTAATGCAGAATTTCTAACGTGGCATCATTGCGGTTCTGTGAAAACACCAGTTTCAAATGTCCTGAGGTGTGACCGTCAAATAACTTGTTGTTAGAAAAGTTGAAGATATATCAATACCGTTTGATCATTGATGGTAGGTAACACAAAAGCACATATCCACAACACTTCTTGGTGTTCGTGGTGCCCTGTTCATTTGCATGCTATGGCTTGTTACATACTGTACTTTACATCGATACATGCACTGTGAATGGTAGTATATGTATTATTATTAACGAACAGTCATCCTGTAACAGACTTGTAATGGCCACATTTGTTCATTAGCTACAGCTAGTCATGTAAGATATCAGGAGGTTGTCAATCGTTTTTGCATGTTTACTTGCATACATTCGGCCAAACTACTTTAATAACTGAAAAGAGCCACTTTTACGGGGAAACCACCTAGTTTAGCTTGCTCATGTTGAGCTATTGTCATGGGCTTGCATTTGTATGCTGTGCATCTGGCAACTAGTTTCCACGGGAACTTTGTACTAGAAGTGTGGCAGTTTTCTTTTTGTTTGAGCAGTATAGGCTTGAGCAGTTGTACAGGCCGAGCTCAAGAAAAATGGGCAGTCTCAACAGCTGCCACACATACAGTCTTTAAGACATATAGTATGTGGGCAAGTTGGCAACCCTCAATGCTTTATGTGGTAATGAAAAGTCATCAGACTTCTTGGATGACACGTTATGTCGGTACAATAAATTTTCAATGGAGGGGCTGTGGCATATGGGCCCTGGGCATATTGAAGGCTCTGGAAAATTATTTACTGCATCTTTGTAAATGGAAGCACAAATTGTGTACCAGGAACTGATGTCGTGGTCGTGTTCAGTGGCAGTTGTCTACTGTATGTAGCAGTCACTTGAAACTCGGTGTGTATTAGCACCAGGCATATTGAAGTTTTTGTTGTTTCTTTATTCGGAGGATGGGTGTTTGCAAAAGGTCGTGGGTTTGGGTATTAGGAATGAAGTGTCCCTTCCGAACTTACAGCCATGCAGGAGTGACACAGGTGCGAGAGTGGCTCTGGGAAAGCGGACCGCCACCTCTGCACTTGTGGTACGCCCAACACTGTGCTCATTCTTATGGGGCCGCTTCATTTTTTTTTATTTTATGTGAAAACATGAAAAGTGTTGGCTTCATATGGCCAGGCTATCCCTCAAAAATTGTCGCTCCATTAGCAAATAACCGCAAAAAAAGAAAAAAAAAGAGTGAAAATGACTGTGGGTCTAAGTGATTACAAGTGTGCAGTGAATGTCTGTGGAGAGAGCCCAAGAAGTATAGGGCGGCTGCTCATAACACTGCAGACAGTCCATAAAACTATTTTCGTGTAGTTGAACACAGTATGACCCATGATATCAACCAACATACACGCTTTAATGACAAACAGTATTCTCTGTAATAAATGGACCATTACATGTGTGTGTTTATGTATGCAGTGTGCGTACTTGCTGCCAAGTGGCTTAAAAACATGCTTCATTGCACAGGACTGAAAAGAACTGTGGTGTCATGCACATCATCTGTGGCTTGACTGGTAAATTGTGAACAATGAACGGAAAAGGGAACTGAGGGGGCAGACTTTCTTTGGTCATAGCTGTATGAAATCAGGAAAAGCGTATGAGAAGTAGTTCTTAAATGAAGTGTAAAGACCGTTAGCTAAAGAGAAGCGAAATTCGGCACAAGAAAGAAAGAAAAAGAAACTTGCTGCCAATGATTGTCAAACCCACAAGCTATGCATTTCACTTGTCACATTACCAACAGTTCCAGTGCTTCATGATCTCTAGTATTTGTGCGTGTATTGAAGACTTGGCCCAGTGGACTTTAGGCAACACCACTTTATGCCATGGCAGCTAGTGTTAAACCACAATAATCAGCTTGCACATATAATTAAACATAAGTCGTGTCCTTAACACAAGATGGAAACCATGTTTTATTTCTGGCAATTGCTAACAATATTAAGACTTGTGCGTAGCGAATTTTGCTAGTAAGCTAGTCTGCTAGCTTGTAGACAAGCACTGACTCTTTCCTGTCCATCTTAAAGGGCTGTAGAAACAGTGACACAAAATTATTGCAAATGAGATGTTTATGCTTTGTAATTTCGTTTCAGGAAAAGGAAGAGAAAGCCAAGAGAGCTGCCGAGGCAGAGAAGGTAGACAAAGAAGAAAAAAAGGTAAGTGATAGATTGAGCTCAGAGGCAGTAGGATGGCAGGCAGAGTACTAGAATCTCCTTGCATTCGGACACCTCTTTCTCTCTCTCTCTCTCTCTTTTAATCACTGTTTTGCCCCTTTCATGCCATGGATAAGCTCAGCTCATCGGTAGAGCTTTACCATCTCTTGCATTGCTGCCATCGACAGGCTGGCTTTGGTTCAATGCTTTGCTGTTGTTTGTCCTATTGTTGTGTGTGGGAGTTGGCGCGACATTACTGGAGACAAGAGAATAGCTTGCTTTATTCACATTATATGAATTTGTGTATTCACATGCTGGGTATTTGTGTGTAACAAGGTTGAGGTTGTGCATTTAGTTGCACGCCTTGGTAAACATTCAGCGGCAGTTTGGGACACCAAAAGATCATCATTTTTTTTTTTTCTCCATGGAGGGTGGTCTTCAGAGGCAGTTGTTTCAAACTTTAAATTTCTTGTTAGAAGTATGTACGTCAAGAGGCCACTTTGTCTTTACATATATTTGTCATATGGGCTGCTCTCATTTACACTGAAAAAGTTGAGGGTACTAAATGACCGGCTTATGGCCTCTTCAGTGAGTTCTTGTAGTGTACACAGCACGACTTGTCGCTATGAATCTTGGCAGGAAAAGTAAAAAATGTACTCTGTCACTGTCTTCTAACCACAGCTGTGTTGGTGCTGGCTCTAGCAGGCTGTGCTCAGTGGCATTAATGCCATTTCGAAACTTGATTCTAGCATGCAGGCAATTTTTTAAAACAATGTGATAAGGTACATAAATGCAACAGTATGTATAAACGTGTTTTCCTGTTTTTAATGCTGTGTTAGACCTTCAGATGCTTGCAGTGACATTTGACAGTGTGATTGCAAAACTTCCTGGTGTGCTCTATCTAGCAAAGCAGTGAATCGTGCTGTTAAGATCGGGCACACAAGTTTGCTTCTGTGCTACTGCGGCCGCATTTTTGCATTTTAAGGGGGATCTCTTGTTCTTAAACATAAGTGCATTTTAAAAACCACTGGAGCCCCCCCCCCCCCCATTACAGCATTCCTTGATATGTTGTGGTTTTTTTGCACGTGAAGCCCCTCTATTCAGTGTGTTTTCATACCTCTGTGTGACACATGCTGTGCTCTAGTGTGACATTAGTTGTGGCAGTGACAATCTCTCTGCTCTCCTTTCAAGCTTCCCTGACCATAATTGGTATTTATTTGTTCACTTGAAGTTCTGATGGTTCTGTAGTGGTAGCTCATTGTAGTGCTCACTTCTGTCAGGGAGACGAGGAGGAGGATGAAGATGAGAAGGACAAAGGAAAGCTCAAGCCTAACGCTGGCAATGGCTGTGACTTGGAGAACTACAGGTGGACCCAGACCCTTTCTGAAATTGAGGTAAGGTTCATGAAAGTGTGCAGGCGCACCGTCCCACTGTGCTTTCTTCTCAGTTGTGGGTGACCTAGTTTCCATTCTTTCACACTGTGCATTTTCTTATTCACTTGTGACATTGCTTTGAATGTTATACTCTTCATTTGGTGAATTAAGCTGTTTTCGTAAAGTAATTTTGATTGGGTTGAAACAGTGATGTATTTGTACTTCAAGAAAAATTCGTATTTTATAATGTGTGTAGAATCGTTTGTGTATAAGAATTCTATCTGCAGGAAAGCCTCATTAATACGTTCATGTTTTGAACATCTTAATGGTTGAAGTGTAAGTGAAATAAACCAGCTATGAATAAATCTCTAAGAGTTTAGTGCATTTTACTGGTTGCTTACGGGTCTAAATAATATGGCGGAGTTCTATGTGCATCCAAACAGCTACATAATAAGGTCAGCTGCATGCACTGGTAAGATGACAGCTTGATAATTCACCTAGTCTGACAACATATGTGCTGTGGTTTGTGCACTATTATACATAAGTATGCTCAGTGCACATCTGTGTGAGCTCACGGGGTTTAAGGGCCTTATGCTACTAGCCATCTGAAGTAAAAAGATATTGGAGGTATGCAAAGCATACAAAAATTTTTAGAGTAGTCATGTGGTAAGGGAAATGAGAGGGCTTGCAATTTGTCCACAGTTAGAGTTGAACATACAGCCTCTGTATGTGCCCCCTCCCCCCTCATTACCCGTGAGTTCTGATACAATGGCTGTCAAAAAGACAAAAGAAGGAAGCAAATTTCATTGAGCAACAAGGTTGAGATGGTGCATTCAGTTGCGCGCCCTGATAAGCAGGCAGATAGTGCAAGAATGAGGGGCTATCCAAGGAGAACACGAGTTCAGATGTGATCAAGCAAAGCTATCGTCGGCAAGCAATTCTTAAGCGTTTTGTTGGCAAATTAGAATTAAGTTGTTATTGAGAGAGGGCCATTGGTTGAACATGTTAGAGCTAATTCAGATAATCAGCGGCCTTGAGGTACCTACTATAACAGCGTGTACCTATTAAAGAAGAGCATGCAGTGTAGTTTTAAATTACCGCCGTTGGCGGTTGGTGTTAATTATAACTATGCCTTGCCTTAAAATAACTGTTCTGCAAATAGTTACAGAACTAGTCTGTCCCACTACGCTGAGTGAAGTTCAAAATGATGGTTAGACGGCGACGCTGATGAAACAAATGACGCCCCCCTCCTGCATATTACGAGCTTTAGATGAAATGGGCACTTTTTGTCGGACTGTCAGGGTCCGTTATAAATCAGCAATAAAAAGAAATGCGAGCAAGAGAAAGTTCAATGATGTATGTGTGGAAGACCCACACAGGTTGAACATATAACACTGTGCTCATTAGATGGCTGTGTTCGTGAGTGTGCCTGCTCTAGCTGTTTACACTAAGTTTTAACAGGTATTTACTTGAAAACATCCATCTCTGTTTCCAATCTTCCAACGTTCCCTGCCACCTGATGATCAGAAGTTATGTTTGTACCATATGCACATGTATACAATTACAAACGAAAATAAAATTAAATCAAAAACTACAAAATCTGTATTGTGTATGGCCGGTGCCTAAGGCTTCAAAAATGAAGTTTCAGCTGTAGGTAACCTAGTGCCTTATGATCCACGGATGGATGGCAATAAGAGACCAATATCCCGATTAACAGAAGAAGAGGAAGTGACAAGCGAACAGAGAAAGAAGATCAAATGTAAATAATAAAACAATGGACCAGTGTGGGATCCTTGTTTTACACTTTATTTGCTGGGTTTCCGTATTGTACCCTTTGTACATGGGCATTCTGTACTTCGCCCCGTCGTAATGTGTCCTGTGGGGCCAGAAATTGAAATCCTCTATCTCATCCTACGTAGTTTCAAAACAGTATAGCTGTTAAGCTACCACAGTTGGGCACATGGTGATTAACAGTGAGAAAGCATGGCATTTTTTGCTGTGTTTTCATATCTTATGGCGAGTAAGTGTGCTGTGCACATGTCCTCATTGTTGGTTTAGTTTTTATATGGTACATAAGTGGGAAAGTATGACTTTTGATGCGACGTTTTCATATCTGATAGTGAATAAAGGTGCGCATATCCTAATTGTTAGTTGTCAGTTTTTGTATGCCACATAGCTTCTTGGCTTCTGGCACAGAGTAAATATTTCACGTGACTATTTCTTTTTTCTCACTGTTCCAGCTCAGGGTCCCCATACCAAGGAATCTGAAGATCAGAGCCAGAGACGTTATCGTCGACTTTGAGAAAAGGGTTAGTTGCACCAATGGCATTTAAAGGGAAGCGTATCGATTGCCATATTTCTTTAAATACAAGGCAATGTCTTTCTCCACACTCATTAACCCTATAATTATCCACCCCCCTTACCTTGCATGTGAGGGCTGATAGATTCATTGTTTCAATATGGCAGCTGTGCGATATTTTCGGCTGCATAGATTTAATACTGGATGATAAATTGCACCAGCAACAGAGGCATCATACAGTTACATTCTTCATTGCGCTACAACCCATTAAACGACCTTCTTTTTTTGACAGTGATTGACAACTTTCCATGGCTGTGAGATTCTTTTCTGCAGCTTGCACTAGTGAGCTTTTCCAGGTTGGGAAGCTTTGGATCGGCCCTGAGCACCATTGAATATGCACTTGTTTTTCACTGCACTAACCCAGAGTTGAATGGTTGGAGATCATCAAGAGATTGAAGTGTAGACTCAGCAGCCAGCATAACACATTTGCCCAATTTTGAAATCATTTGCTGCCACCAGCCAGCATGAAGCACTCGTCTTATCGTTATCATGCTGGCAGTATCCCTCATTAACCTGCTATGTACAAGTGATACTGCATTTTGGGACACCCTTCAGGGCACTGTTCGATATTGTGAACTCTTTCTGTGTGACAGTGAAAAAAATATGGATTCTGCTGCTCGCAGAATACATGTCGTTTTGCTACATTGCCAATACGTCCTAAATATGTGGGAGGGGTTACAAATTCATACGCACAGCTTGCCAGTGTCGTGTGTCAAACGTTCCTGCCTTGGCACAAAAGGTTGTACTGTATGTGGCTGCACATTTGTTAGTTGAGGCTACCCCTAAGCTGCACTGAGGAATGCCAATGTGCAGAATGCAAGAACCACTAGTATTTCAAAACAGTGTGCCGAAGTTCGCACGACCATAGTTTCTGTTGGGATACAAAACATGCTATGTCACGTGAGAAGTGGCTCATTCCCGCATGTACATTTCGCCGCATAACACTTGCATCATGTGGGCAAAGCTAGCATTCTTGTGAACACTCGTGTAGCGTGACAATGTCTTGACTCTTCTGTTGAACTGTTCTTTGGGAGTTTATCGTTCCTTTTCTAGGTATGACATATGGCAGTACGCTGGTCGTGCAATAAATTTGTTTCTTTTGCCCATGTTTAGCAGTATATTTCTTACATGGTGCGATTTTTTGAATTTTCAAACAGCATTCAAACAATATTTGGTTCAACCCACACTCAGAAATATTATTGTTTGAATTTGCTTCGCTTTCAAAATTTTGCGATTTACACAGCTGTTCTCTAAAGAGAGGCCATCATAATTTCGAATTAAGATTTTCTTCTTTCTTTTGCTCTTCTGGGAGAAGAGTGTTTGGTTCAACAAATGAAAGTTTTCGAGATGTAATTTTTAGTAAAAGCATTGTATGACATCAGATGATGCTACTGCCATGTACATTTTTACTTTGGTATTCCATAGAACCCTATATGCTTATGTTACAGGATAACACTGTGTGAATAATCTTTGGTGGGGTCCAGACTGCTCTATATGTGTAAGACTTCAGTAGCTAGTTCTACAAGATGTGCTATACCTTGGCCATTCACTCTGGTGGCAAGAACCAGTACATCGTTACTTTTGAAGAAAGTGTAACTGGCTTCCTCATCCCTGTACAGCACCTAAAGGTTGGTCTCAAAGGTTTCCCACCCATCATCGATGGTGACCTGTGCAATGAGATCAAGTTGGAAGAGTCCTGCTGGATCCTCGAGGATTCCAAGACCATCTTAGTCACAATAGAAAAGGTGGGTGCTGTGATGGCGGAAGGGACAGCAGTGTTGATTGATTGATTGATTGATTGGTGGGGTTTAACGTCCCAAAACCAGCTCTGATTATGAGAGACGCCGTAGTGGAGGTCTCCGGAAATTTCAACCACCTGGGGTTCTTTAACATGCGCTGACATCGCACAGCACACGGGCCTCAACATTTCGCCTCCATCGAAATGCAGCCGCCGCGGCCGGGATAGGGACAGCAGTGTGCCTTGTGCACATGTTGCCTGTTGCTGTAGGCAGTACCGCCACCTATACAAGCGCTTCTCCTTGTCTGCTCGTGCCGAGTAATTTATTTATCTACATGAGTTGGCAGTGGTGCTGGTGGGGCTGGAACTCCGGGTATTATAGGATGATTGATTAATTTCTGGGGTTTTACGTCCCAAAACCACGATTTGATTACATAAGAGACGCCGTAGTGGAGTGCTCCGGGAATTTCAACCGCTTGGAGCTCTTTAACGTACACTGCCATCGCACAGTACACGAGCCTCAACATTTCTCGTCCATCAAGACGCAGCCAAGTGTTATAGCCACTAGACCACTGTGGTGGGGCTTGATATTATAGGTGCCATGAAAGTACTGCATTTTGTCAAGTGTGGGTGTTCCACTCGCGAGTTACTTAGGATAGCCCTCTTCACAGTGTATGGCAACCCACTTATAACAAAGTGCCATAGAAAGTACATTGTTATAAGAGGGTTGCATGAAATAAATAAATAAATAAATAAAAAGCTGAAGGGGATGCCAAAGCTATATTGTGTGTGTGTTAGTGTGCGTGCGTGTGTGTGTGTAAGAGAGAGAGGAGAGGAGTGGCTAAAAGCCTCTTCCCACACTCTGCATTGTTGTAACACAACAGTGGCCGAAAACCAACCCTAAACTGTAATGATAAAAGTCCCCCAGCCAGACTTCATCGTTATAACTAGTAATGGCGCATGGAGGCATTGCTGTAAGAGGGTTGGTTCATCATAGAAAGGTTGATGGCGCCGCAGCTCGTGATTGTTGTAAGTGGGTGCAACTGTATTTACTTCCAAATTGCTGGCAGGGTGCTCAAGCTGTGAGTAAATCCAGGGCACATTTCAGTTGGTTTGATTGATTTCTGAGGTTTTACGTTCCAAAACCAGCTATGATTATGAGAGACACCGTAGTGGAGGGCTGCAGAAGTTTCGACCACCTAGGGTTCTTTAAAGTGCTCTGACATTGCACAGTATACACGGGCCTCAACATTTCGCCTCCATCGAAATGCAGCCGCCGCAGCTGAGATTCGATCCCGTGACTCTCGCATCAGCAACCGAGTACCATAGCCGCTAGACCACCGTTGCAGGCACATTTCAATGGAACAACTAACGTTTGCTGGGCTAACAGACGTGATCATATGTTTTTATAATGCCAGATGAATTAAGTCATTGGATCTTATAATGCATCAGTGTTTTCTTATTTATATATTTAATTAAATTATACAGAGCTCTGAAATTGCCAACTGCAGTTGACTCTCGTTACAATAATTTGATAATCTGATGATGGGTGTCTGTTTTATCCACAGTCTCTAAAAAGTTGTGGGACCCTTAAGCTTCACCTTAAGAGTTTAACTCAATAGCAATGCGTGGTCCCATTCTCATCGAGCTCTTTCGCTTGCCATTCTCTTGAGTCGCCTAGCCACATAATTTTCATGACACCACACTTGTTATTGTATGTCTTTACTCGTGGAGTTGAGATTGTGAATTACTGCAATGTAGTGGGCAAAGTACAAAGTGGCGATGCGCCATCAAAACTCTCCAATGAAGAAGGCGCTGCAGTTCGTCTGGCACTTGTACACAGCTCAGAATCCATCACAAACGTGTCATCATGGTGTAAATGAACGTCTACACGCTTGAGAGCCTTAAGCCAAAGTCCGAGTGTCCTACTGCATGCTCCATGCAAACACAGCACCGTTAGTGTCCATGTAATACTCCCAACTAGGCGTCGTTATTGTGCCTCGATGCATGTTACTCTGTACAGGGTGGTGACAACCATTGGTGCTGCAGCGCCATTTTGAATCACAGCGAGTGGTTCCACGTCCGTTTCGTGCCCATGCTTCGTTCGAGACCCAGACGCACACCGCAACCTGTTTATGAACGCCAGCACAGCTGAGTCCCAGGGCTCATGTGATTCAGTACGGGGGGTTGTCACCACCCTTTACAGAGTAGCGCGTATCGAGGCACACTAGGTGCCGTGGGCCCTTTGTGTCATCTCGTGGGTGACAGTCAAACCTATTCCACACCGAAGCACCTCCAAGACTCACCTCCGAGATGTGCGCATCACCAACAGGAAATGGTGGATATAAAAGGTTCGCCGTAAGGGGTCATAGCAATGTTTGCGGCGTGGCCAAGCGCGTAGCGCATCGCCCTGCAGAGCGAGGGGTCGCACGTTTGGTGCCCACTTGGTCTGAAGGTTTTTTTTCTTTCTCTGCATCTGCCTTGAATTTTTGCTCATGGACAGTGGTGATTCTCCGCTCACAACCGACGACGCCGACACTGGAATTTCTGCGCCTCCCATCAGGGGAAATAAACTAGTGGAGAAACTGAAACTAAATTCACAATATCGGTGTGTCGAGGTTCGTTGGCCTATGCAAGGTGTGTGCCGTAGCGTGCTGGTTCAACAGCAAAGGTGGTGCTCCGGGTTATGCACCATTAGCTCTTCATTCACTGCAGGCATTTTTTCACTGTTGACTGTTTGAGAAGAGCACCAGTTCTCCTGTTTCGCAATAGTGTAAGTGAACCACAATAAAAACTGAGGCGACAAACAATCGTATTGGATCAGATGCATTTAGCATAAAAGGTGGTTGTGCCAGGTACCAAGTTTCATGGAACCGATGCTGTAGAGTTTCTTTACTGTTTTGGTGAAATTTCATTGGACATATGACTCTAAGGATTGCCTTGAGTTACAGTTAAGTGCCATAATGTGTTTAGTGATGTAATTTTGGGTTTTCCTTCCACTTCAGTGTTCTGTGTATTTGGGTGTTTCTAGAGCACTTGTTGCTGTGCGTAATTAGCATATGTGCTGTGCGCAATTAGCAATACAGGTGCCTAAAATCTGGTCTCTTCATCAAATATACTGAAGGTGTAGTGTGCCATTCCCGTGTTCTTTTTCAGATAAACAAAATGGAATGGTGGAACCGTCTGGTGACGACGGACCCGGAAATCAACACAAGGAAAGTGAATCCTGAACCATCCAAGGTTGGTAAAATTTTCAACATACTATCAATCCCAGATATATCGAACTTAAAGGGGACCACGAAATAGTTGGGTATATCAGTATATCAGTATTAGTTTGAAAAATACAAATATGCCTATTTGAACTTTGTCTTTAAACACTGCTAGTCTCGGAAAGGCTTTTGATATTGTAGCAAGGGCAGCTTACTAATTTTCGGACGATATGCAATAGAACTTTTTTGCAAGCTAGTTGGTTCATACTGGAATCTTAAGTACGCCATGCAACAGAGCCGCTAAAGGTGCAGGAAGAAAGTGAAGGATGTGACAGGAAAGAGCACAGCCAACTGTTTTATTTATAATTGTTTTGAATGCCAGGAAACTATTGTAGAGGCACGATACAGCTGCGCCACCTAGAGCCAAAGAACACCTTGATATACGTGCACCTTGTCAGCGAGGGCATATGCTTATCGCAGTGCTTGTCGGATCATTAATAAGTATCCACTGCGCTCCTTCCTGTCGCATCTCCCACTTTCTGCAACTTATGGTGGCTCTGTTGCGCAGTGTATTCACAATTTCATGTGAAGCAACAGTATGAAGGCAGCAGCACTTTATTTCATTTGAAAAAAAAGTCTGCAAGCTTTGCTTCAATCCTCTTGTGGGCCATCAAGTTCCTCAAGCCATCCTCATTATTTTTAAGGTCTTTCAGATGAGCAAATTCAATGCTTTCACTGCGCCACTGCAAACATTGAAGACCGATGGTGATGTTGTCATTAATCTTGGCGATGACAATAGCATTTGTGGCTTTGTGGCAGAGCGCAACTAATGAAAACATGGTCTTCGAGACTGGCATCACGAAAATGTCATTGGACACAAACCTCGGAGGCTATGCTTCTGCAAACTAGCGTGAGGAATGCCATCAAAGTGCACTCATCGGATAGATGCAAGTCGATGCCGCCGGTACAGACTGCTGCTGGAGCTGCAGCCCCTTTATACCCATCTCATTTGGTGCTTGTGCCTGCCGGCCTTTTTCAAAAATGTTATGTCTGTGCATTACTAACTAAAATTGGTGCAGCAAACTAGTTAGTGCACTGGCGAGCACTGTGCAACCTGGCAAATCGACGCAATGACACAACGATTACAACAGCATCACGTGGAAAATGGTATCGTGAAGTGTGATCAACATTTGTCAGGAGCAGTGCACTTGAGGCTTTGGTGCTGGTCAAAGTTTGATATATCAAACGCTGTGTTCAATGAGTGTTCAATATACGTGCATACCACCCCTATACTTTTGCATTGGATATTGAAGGGCATTTTTCAACTGTTCAGTATAATCAGCAATTCAATATATACAGGTATGATATATCTGTGATCGACTGTGGTGCAGCAGACAAGTCAGTGTGCTCACAGACACTGGGCAACCTGCCAATACAGCACAATGACACTGTGTTTCTGCGTTGTTTTGTGGAAAGAGCCTTTTGCCTATTTGTCCTTTTGTATGCACATTTTGGGGGCTCATACCGTACCGCGGAATGCAGAATATATAGATATATTTTTTTTTGCCCTTCCTGATAGGTCAATCCCACCGTGACAGGCAGAATTAACCAACCAGTGAGTTCAAGTATGAAATAGTAGTTAAACCTTGCTACAGTAAAACCTCGTTATAACGAAGTTGAAGGGGGCAGTAATTACTTCATTATAACCATCAGTTCGTTATAACCAATATCAATTTCATCTATAGGAATTTCAAGGGGAATTGTGATTTCTTCGTTATATCCGGTTTCGTTATAACGAGGTTCTACTGTATTATGAAATTCAATTTAACAAAATTCTCAATATTACAAAATATTTTACTATTTACTACATGAGGTCTATGGGACACCATGTACTTTTGCCCCCTATGTAACGGATCAAGTTTCAGCAAAGCAGCCAGATGCTTGCCACCATGGCACTAGACCAGTGTGCCAGGGCGAGCAGTACTTTTCGGTTTATTGACCCAGCCTTTTTTTTCGGAAGCAGCGGCAGGAACTTCGTTATGTTGAAATCGCAGGAAAACTCGATCTGTTACATAGAGGTAAAAATTACATGGTGTTCTATTGACCTCATATAGTAAAAATCAAATATTCTATTATATTGAGAATTTTGTTAAATTGAAGTTCATTATATCAAGGTTTAACTCCTTGCCACCAGAGCGGGGGAAGGCAGAGAACGTGCTTGCAAACAGCATCTCGCATCGTATTGCACACCTTCGGCACTCCGCATGCGGCATCATTCCATAATTACGTGTCACCCCATCGTGTGCCAGCGTCCAACTTGGTGCTGTTGCCGAATATCAAGCAACAAGTATCCATCCAACGAAGCCATGCAAAGTACGAAGCAGGACCTCACTTGCAAGAGATCTTGATTGCACAGATGTCACTGCTGAGGCTTGTATCTTGCAAGTGATCATAATCGGTGAAAGAAAAAGCATTGCTGCTTATTTCTGGATATCAGACGGCTTACGTTTGTCAATTCTGACGCAGAAAAAGCTTGTTTTAGACTTTCCCAGGTAAAGCATTTGGAACTAATGGGCACTTTTACTGTAAATTAACTCTTTTTGCTAAGTATGCTTTCTCAAGAAGGTCTAAGTAGCCAACCGTGTATTTATTCATTTGGTTAATTTTTTTTAGATGCTTGCAGTTTTTCACCGCATAGCCACAACTTTGTAAGATTGCGCAGCTTTTTTGCAATACATTTACCGGTTTGTGTGCAGTTTGCCAATTCATAGAATAGTGCTGTGGTAAGCTTAGCATTATGGCAGTGCTAAGCTTACCAATAAAAACTAAGGCTCTGGCGATTTTCTCTGGCGATTTCTAGCGACTCTGGCGATTTTCTAGTTCAATGGATCTCAATGAAATTCGCTGGGAACATTCCTTGTCACACTCCTGTCATTTCTACGAGGTTACAGGCTCGAGGGACGCGCACATTGCTTGCAAATCAATTTTTACTGGTACCTCAAAATGCCCAGCTGGCTTCCTACAACTAATGGCCACACTGTGTTGACGTCGTTGTAGGTGAAACGACAGAAGTGCACTAGTACCATGCCATGGCCGAGATCTGCGCACGCCAGCCAGCCTTCACGACATTACTGCCAGGGGGAGGGCGCATGCGCTGTCGCACCATGCAAGGCGGGTTGACTGATTTGGCATCACTGCAGGGTTGGATTTTGGGTTTAGTTTCGTGCTGTTTGGCTCATTAAAAATTATTTTCGCATCTGCTGAGGATTTCTGTCATCTGGAGTGTGGACAGGAGCAGGGTGAGTGAATCACCGTGACCTTGACATGCTCATAAAATCGCTGCAGTTGGCCATCAAAACAAAGAGCTCATACAGCTGTTTATTTTTATGTAATGTGAGTCAACATCTGATATATCATCTGATGTAATACAGTCAACGTCTGACATATATCAAACTCAGATATATTGAATCATTGGCTATATTGAGCAGTTGAAAAATCCGCTTCGAGATCCACTGCAAAGGTATAGGCCTGGCGCTCAGGTATATAGAACACCCGTGGACTGCCGTGTTTGATACATAGAATCTTGCTATTCACTCAAGTGTGTTCCTCATTATATGTGTTTAATCATGCTTCAACCGTGTTCAAACATATTGTGATCCCTTTTTACACACGATGGTGTCGAAAATGCTGTGTTGCGTTGCTTTGGCAGGTTGCACAGCCAGTGCACTAATTTGCCTGCTGCACTAATTTTAAGTCGTAACGCGCAGCAGCAACATTTTTAAAAGGGCCAACAGGTAAAGGCACTAAATGAAATCGACACAAAGCACCTGCAGCTCTGGCAGCAGTTGGCAGCGATGACCTTGAATTAATGGTTGATACAAATGTTGACTGGTACTGAAAGCTTAAATCAAGCAAGGATCTGTTGGTTTAAATCAAGCAAAGATTTGTTATGAACTCTTTCTGTCTGCTGACAATGGCATTGGATGCCTAGATGTATTTTGTGAGTTATCAGCATTCCCGGGCGCCTTCTTAGACAAGGCTTGCTGCAAGCGACTTCATCAGTGCCGATGACGATGTGCAAGCTGTTTCTGACCACACCGATGCCACCAAGATAGTGGCTGACATCGCCAGTGCCAAGGGATCATACCCGAGCCATGATGAATGTCTCCGCCACTGCCAAACAATATTGTATCATGCTCGGAGAGCTTGAGCCAGCATTCACAGTCGTTCGCTGCTGTTATGGCACAATGAAGGGTGTTGAATTTGCTAGTCTGTAAGGTCTCAACAATATTGAGGATGGCTTGAGGAACTTGATGGCCCACGATAAGATTAAGGCCTAGCTTACATATTTCTTTGTTACAAAGTAGGATCTGATTGCTTTCACGTTGTTCTTTTGCATATTGTGGGTAAATCGGCAAGCTACCATTTGTTAAAATCAAACGGAAAGCAATCTTAGACATGCGCTTTTTCAAGACTAGCTTCAAATACGCATACTTTTTATTTCGAATTATCAATATGTCGAACTAATTCACAATTTCGTACAAGTTCGATGCATTCAGGGTTGGCTGTGTATAAAAGAAAAGGCTGCTGGGAAAGTATTCACAGCTTTGAGGCAATGAACTGTGTGAGTTGTTGTTCTCACAGCATTGTTTTTACTCTGGGTAACTGAGTTGTCTTGTTTGTGCAGCTTTCCGACCTTGATGGTGAAACGCGAGGGATGGTGGAGAAGATGATGTACGACCAGAGGCAGCGGGAAATGGGCCTGCCAACATCTGATGAGCAAAAGAAGCAGGATGTTCTTAAAAAGTAAGTGCATGACTAGTTTTCCACCTCCTTTGGATAGCAGCACAAGTTAGAGGCTCCTTGCAGCGAAATTTTAAACTGTTTAAAATGGCTTCATTTCCGAGAGTACGCTTATAGACCAACCCAGGTGTGGTAGCATGAATCACATAGAAAATTGGGGAGGCATATTAGATAAGTTCATTAGGGTAAATGGACCACATTTAGCAGGGGAGGGAAATGTGGGCAAGGTCTTTGCCTTTTAGTAGGCAAAAGCGGGTGACGGTGATGTTTCACATATGAATAATCAGTGCAATAAATCCTTACATAAGGCACTCGGTGACTGACGACTTTGCTTGACAGCACTGTGATCATATTTTGTTTGTCATGCACAGATTTGTCTAAAAAGGGGTGTGTTCTTTGACTTGTCATTTGCTTTGTTACGTTCTACGCTGTTGCAAGGCAATTGCACACTAACACTGGCCACATGAGGCCAATGCAAGACCAGGCTTCGCAGTTTGAGGGACATGCTAACCCATGTGGTGTCACCGCTGTCTTTGCTGTACTTACTTTCAAGCTCTGTAGACAGAGTTGCTTGTTCATTTTGCCAAACACCTCTGTGCCCTGTTGTAGGGACAACAAACCAAGAAGTGCAAGTTCCTCTTTGCTCTTTCCAACTTTCCTGTTTTATTCAGTGTGGATTGCACAATGTGCATTTTGTCTAGGCTGCTGTTGCAGTGGTTGTGAAATTTGGCTGTCTGTTGATGCACCTAATCGAGGAGCGTGTAATTCAGCATGCAAAGCAACCAGCTTAGTTAGTTTCTTGTCATTTATGTTCATTTACTTGTCATTTATATTCATTTATGTTAACTTGATATCCTTATGCAGTGCTTACGTTACATGTTTTATGAACTACTGTTGAATTTATGTCATAATTGGTCGCCTGTCATAGTAACGCAGGTTTGAATACAAAATGTCTCCCACCTTCATGCATATTTGACCAGGTCCTAAACAAGCATATCCAAGGTCGCTTTTCACTTAGTGTTAACCAGATGGTTGGAATGGGGTCATCCTTGGAGTTGAAATTGCATTCCTGCACCATGTGGTATAGGCTAGCTGCATCTCCAGAGTGCCTGTAGTGGAGTACCACAGGTGTAACCTTGCTCGTGTTGGATATGTGTTGCTATCTCCTAAGGGTGTTTTCTTCCTTATGGACCATCGATGACTGAATGATTCTTGGAACATCGTAGTGTGGACCCTGCTGAGCACACCTTTGAAGAGTTGTGATGCATATTTTGCCTGAATTTCTTTTAGGTTCATGGAGCAGCATCCTGAAATGGACTTCTCCAAGTGCAAGTTTACATGATCACTGCATCAATCATTCCTATATAATGTTATTTCTATGTAATAAAGAACATGTCAATCACCGAAGTTCCCTTTTAGTCAGTGGCACATTATTCTCAAATCGAGGTAGTCTGATAAGGCAACCTCTCATAATTTGATCTGCAAATAGGTGGAGAAGCACTACTCATAACTTATGAAAATCCTTGCCTAACAGTGTCTGCAAGTTATGATTTTGATCATTATTATACCAGTTATTGTAGCAATTTACAACCTAGGGCTGTCATATAAGTTGATTCTGATTAAGCATGTGTTTGCCAGCTGTGGCTCAAGAGGCTGTTGGATGACTGTGTTGGATGACTGATTACTTCGGGAATGGCATTCTTGGTGGAAGTGTCAGGAACATTGCAGCCATGTACGCTGACATGCCTGTTGCCATATCTTACAAGATGCTGTGAAAGGGATAAACTGGGAATACAACCCCAGCATTCCAGTTTCACAGTAATGGCGACGTGATCATCGTATTTGTGAATTGCCCTACTAACATCACTGCGAAACTAGCCCAGTTCTCGAAAGGAACTGCACTCGGATTGTTCAAATTACTTCTAAAGATGCCAAATAAAAGCTTGTTTTATCATTATACTCTTCAGTCTTATGTTGCTCTCTGTAGTATCTGCCCTAGGTGAAAAAAAAACCGGCAGATCCCACGCATTGTGAGAATTGATGTCATGCGAAGCAGCCAGCAAGAAAATCGCCTATGCCAAACTGTTTGACATTCAGCCAAGTGTTACAAGTATGATCAACGTCCTTGCGCAAATTTAGTGGTTGGGCGCGCAACGTGGGTGTAAATGGCACATTGACAGCACTGTGGCGATAAGAGAGTAGCTCATGGTACGGTGTGATGTCGGCGCTCACGTTAGTGCACAGATATTTGTATTGTAGAAGAAAGTCATTACAGCATGCTTGCTTGTATGCGTCTACTTGTTGCATGTGCAGTCAACAGCAGAAGTTTACAGGGTGCGAAACTGGAAAAATCTATATTGCCACTTACCCTCTGAACATAGCCTCGAATTCAGTGTTACAGCCTCTACATCGCAAAAACCTGTACCCACTCAAACATTTAATTCGAGGCTATGTGGCAGTAATGTAGGTTTTTTGAAAGTGTTGCATTCCACAAACTTTTGCTGTTGACTACATTTCAATTGCAGGCACTTATTGTGTGTCCTGTTTGAACTATGCAAAGTGCATTCTGGTGAAATTTTCAATGCCTACTGTGATTGGTCCTCTATTAACATCAGACTAAATGTTAACATTCAGTCACCTGTAGTGCATACCCGCCTACACCAGACCAAGAATTACGGGTACAAGCCACACATAATTTCATTATCGTTAATTGTGACGTAATGACACATATACAATGTTAATGTAGTATAGGTCAATTATCCACGTTTGTTATACGTCTATACCCTATCATGCCAATTTTGGTGTATACCAAGTGAACGAGACAACCAGGAAAGCACAGAGACGTGGCGAGATGGATACAAAGTTGTCCAAGATCGCCAAGGAATGCTTCACATTTAAGACGCCTAGTGCTACATACTCAACATAAAAGCTTTACTCTTTCTGCACCACAGCTGTTTAATGTGGGTCATGAATGGCCCGCAAGCACTGCATCTTTGTAAAGGTCATTAGCACTCCTGTGCAAGTCGTAGTACCACCACAGCAGCCTAAGTAAATGGTTGCTCTTCCAAGGTTTTGCTGTGTAGTGTTGATCACTGATGCTTAGTAAGTGTGTGGCACTTCACGTCTTGTAATTGCAAAGATTGCACATACTCTGGTAGTGGAAAACTTCATACAAAAAGTTTGTTGTATTGTCAGTTGATTGCTTACATGGTGCTCTTAGCAGTGTGGCTGGCTGTATCGGGTCATGCACTTTTAATTAATGTCGCCCTCTCTTATTGTCATCTGCTGGAACGTGCTTTTGTTTTTTTGGCCGCTTAATCAGCCAACTGATTTTCATTGCTGATCTATGAGGGTTTACGTCGGAAAACCACGATATAACTATGAGACGCCATAGTGGAGGGCTCTGGAAATTTCGACCGCCTGGACTTCTTTAACGTGCACTGACGTCGCACAATACACGGGCCTCAACATTTCGTCTCCGTCGCAATGCAGCCACGGCCGCCGGGATTCGATCCCACAACCTTGGGATGGGCAGCTGATTGCCACAGGCACTAGACCACTGTGGTGGGGCGATTTTAGCTTTTTTTCTTCTTTTTGTTCGCTTCCCGTCAAGTATCGGAACTAGAGCAGAAGCAGAAATAGCGCTCCGCATGTTGACGGCTCCGTGCTGCCAAACTGGACGTGTGTGCTTTTCAGTGCTGATGATTCGACGGCGCGCACTGTACCGTTGCTAATGCTTGAACCACGCGCTCCGCTGTTCGCGTTTCATTTTTCCATGACATACACATTGGAAGCTTTACCAGATCTAGCATCATTATAGATTGCTGAATCCTTCTTCAATGAAATTACTAAGAGCAATGCTGTCGGAACCACACTTCGTCGTCATCTTCCACGTCCCTTACACACCATTCATATATTGTAGCGAAGCTGAAAAGGTACCTAGATTCATTACATGCAGATGTCCAGACTTATTTCTCGCTTCTCCGATAGAATAAGAATTAGGACGCTGACAAAGCATCCTCATTTACTAACAAAGTCATACGGCCCCGTAGTTGCGTGCGTCAAGGGCCATGGTAACCTATTAGCACTGGCGGACGTGAAGAGTGTGGGCTACTGTGGACTATTCGTGAATGATAGGGCGAATTAATCTTCATTATTAAGCCCTTCATTATCTTGCTAAATGTGGGCAAAGTTACAATAGCTGGCGCAAGAGTATAGGTAAATAAAATATTAAGGCTACGGTTGCACCTTTCGTCGTCATTGTCGTTTTCTGCCATCTTGCTTTCGCACTTGCTGTTTCCGAGGAAGCCGATGATGAAACTACTGAGAGAGTTGTATTGAGGATGCCTCAGAGTCTTTTTATTGTTTACTATTTAGGTCATGGTTTGGAGCAGTTTTCCTTCGTGTCCTTTTTTTAGAATACCAGAGCCCAAAGTGGTGGTGCCTTGTGACACACTTCCAATTAATCCCCTCGAGTGACATTACCAAAAGGATTTCATTGACACGCGAATCGCCGGGCGCAAACTATTTTCTAGTCCAAGTATTAAGGGAGCTACAGCACTAAGTTTGAGCGGAGCGGAGCACTGCACGTTGGAAAGCGTTCATTCCCCATTCGTCTCGACGAACGTGCTGAAACAACGCTGCCTAAAGATTTCCAAGGGAGAGATGGGGGAGGAGTGAGAAAAAGGCAACAAGCTACGCCAGCGCGCGCCATGACTCCGAGCATTTTCTCTTCTTTGGTTTTAAGCCTTTAGAGTACAGCATTTTCTAAGATTCTTCCGCAACCGTGATTGCAGATTTGCCAGAGCAGATGTTTATCTTTACTGTTACATCGAGTATCGGAATAACAAAATAATTTATGGCCCCAAATCCCGTTGCTACTTCGCAATCAGGAGGTTTGACTGTGTGTGTTTAGAAAAAGCGTATTCGAACAAGTGGCGCTGCGACGCTGCGGACGATAGTGACGGCACAGTTGCAATAGAACCATGACATGTAGGGGGAAAAAAAAAGAAAATATTACAGCATATCCACGGAGTGAATGATGATGAGTGGGCGAAGCTCGGGAAGTTCATCGTAGATCGTGCCGAGTTCCGGATTAATTTAGTTAACGCGCACGCTACGAATCCTTATGGTTCAACTATGCACAAGTGAAATCTTCCACCGGCACTTCATTGCAAGTCAAGATCCAGTGCATATATATATATATATATATGGGTGGCCGGTGAACGGTTCTCCAACGCGAGCAGTCGGTATTTCTCGATCAAGAAACTCGCTAGGAGACGCTGCCTGCGCCAACGATGTCTCTCGCGGGTGAGGGCGCGTTCTCCTCCTTTGCGAGCTGGTAGAGCGTTCATCCACGGCCGCTCGATTAGCAACGCACGAGGTGCGGCCTGCTACGTCGCGCGGCGAACAAAAGCAGAGCTGTGAAGCGAAAGTTGACAGTTTTCGCCGCTTTTTCGGAGGGGGCGCCACTGCTACGGGACAACACTCCCGGCTCCCGCCGCGCGGGCCTCTATGCGAACCAGTACGGGACGAGTTTTCTGTGTGTGTCGACGAAATTCTGCACCTCGCTCGCACGCCCTGTGGCTACAACGTGTCGAGGTGCATCTATTGTGCCATTGCCTCCTATAATTTTGGTCGTGCGCGGCATTATGCCGAGCAACTGTTGCGCGCCGCTGTGTGGCACAAACGCAAGGAAGGACCCTCAGATACGGTGCCACGAATTTCCGTGCGACGTAGATCGCCGTAAAGTACGACTAAAAAAACATTTCTCGACAGGGAATAACTGGGAAAGGAAGCGTGTGCGAGCCAAATGACAGGTCGCTGGTGTATTCACGTCGCTTCCCTGACGGTTACTATAAGTCCACGAAGCTCAAGCTATTGCTTCCAACGGCTGTTCCGATGGCAGTTCGTGCGCTTGTCATCAACACTTCTACCAAATTGTGATATGTCGCGAACTAACGTGTGACAGGGGTGAACAAAGCCACACCGAGGCGACCTGTGAGGTGTTTCTGAGCAAACTGCTGCGGCAGACAGGGTTGGAGACGTGAACGCAACTGCTGAGCTGATCAAACTCGCTTACAAGCCTCTGTTACGGAAGGTGCGACTTTGATGCAACGAGTCGCCTTTCCGTGGATGTATACATATTGTAACTTCTAAATAAAGAAATGAGCCTGACACCGCCTTCCTCGACCTTTTTTTTTAATTAGCCAATCCGAACTAGTTCCGTCCTTACATAGAAATAAAAGCACGCGCCTACAAAGCGGCTGAATGTTCATTTAGTCGTAGATGTCTGCCTCATATTTATAAAAAGCTGAAACTAAAAGACTATATAAGAACATTATTTGGCCAATTCAGTAAGTCGTATGCAAGCATTTGTAAGAACGTCTAATAAGACGAAGATCTTGCATTTCAGCCACTATAGAAGAACGCCGCGCCATTGCTCTATCGTGTTTATTTCACAGGTAGATTTATGGTAACAAGTTTCACAGTTTGCCGCTTCATACTCCTTTGCGCACATCTCGACGCATTCACAACGCGCGTAGTTTCATGCGAGTTCATGGTCGCACACAGGCATTTAACTCATCACCACTACCTGGAGCCGCGCGGTCTCTCACATATTGTATCCATTGCTAACCGTGACACATTCCGTGATAACCCATTTTTGTTGAGCTTTATCATTGTATAACGTTCTACTGCTTGTAATATTTGTCTTGTTTCTTTTATATTTTTCCCTTTATTTTTTTTATTTAATTTTTGTGTATTTTTCTGTTTTGTATATACGAATGCCCCCCTTACTCAATGCCCTTCAATGGGTCTGTAAGGAATTTTGAATAATAATAATATTAATAATAATATCAATAACAGGTTTTTCTCTCGAGCAAACAAGCGCATCAAGCGAAGCAACTATTCAAGCAAGCGATAAGGAACTTGCCAGTTATATTGAACGGTGGTCGAGTGTCGAAGCCTGCTGCATATAAGTGCGCGGTTCGGGCTCGTGCGAGTCCATCAGCAGCCCAATGCCCGTACCGTTCTTGCAGGCACCGCAGAGATCTTATTTTGACAAAAAAAATAAATGGTTGTGCGTGAATAAAATGCAAACTCTCAGCGCACCGCTGCGCGAAACATGCTGACCCAGCGGCTCCTCCCGCGCGCGCTTGTCCCGTAGCAGTGGCTCCGCTGCGGCGGCGCGGAGAACTAGGCTCGTCACGCAGGTTTCGGGCGACGTCGCAGGCCGCACCACGTGCGTTTTTATCCAGCGGCCGTGGTTCATCTAACGCGACGCTCTCGCTTCGAAGTCAGAGCGGTCGGGAGCGCTCTGAGTCAGAGGCTCGCGCTCCGAAAGAACCAACCGAAGGTAGTTCGAGCGCTCGAATTTTACCAACCGAAGGCGCGGCCACTTTTAAGAGCGCTCAAAATACCCCATCCGAATACGCCATAAGAAAGAGCGTTTCCATAGTCAACGCGCGCCTTTCGCTCTCTCTCTCTCTCACAAGACAGCACGCGCCGAGGGCAGGAGGCACGCGCCGAGGGCGAGAGCGTGCCTCCCGGGAGGTACTGCCGGTTACGCCTGACGCGGGACAAGGTTAGACTAAGAGGAGCTTCGCCCCTAAAAATGTTGAGCGCTATGTGCATGACGCAGTTTTCACACGAAATGTGTGAAAAATGGACGTCGCTGATAGATAGCGACTAACACATGCACAGCTAACATAAATGCATTGTCGCATTACATACATGTTTTCGAGAACGTGCAAGCTCACTCTGTACGAACTGGGACCCAAGAAATTAGTGGACTTTGCTGCAACGCCCTAAAGCTCACGTTACTTATTGCTACACGTGTTAGGAAACCACCGTGGTACTGTAGTAAATATAACTGACTGTTATCTGTTGCTTTGGCGGTCGCGATGAGGGAAAGGAGGCATAAACAGCCACAATATCTGTTGTACCCTGTGTCTGTTTACAGAGCATAGCCATGTAATTATCAAGAGGTGGTAGGGGAGAGGGTTCTTTCCTTTTTTTTTTTTTTTTTGCGCAATATTGTCGCATTTCTGCGCGCTCACATGGGCAGCTTCCCTACTACATAGACCGCAGCAGAGACCGTCAGTAACGATCGTCAAGGCGTGTGTGCCCTACACATTCTGAAAGCGAACGGTGACTTTTGAGAAGGAATCGGGTGCTAGTGTAAGAAGCGAATCGAATATCGAAGACTTTTCTAATAAACCTGGAATACTGAACAGCTGCCCTTACACTCATTGTCAATCAATGTTCGCTCCCTTGCATTCATAACTTTAGCATTAAAAGCCCAAATACAACATTTGGAGAAAATACGCGGATCTGTAGAACTTTTCGGAAAGCGCGAATGATCGTATAGCTGGTACTTCGTAAGCTCTCACGGTTTATGCCTAAAATATGCCGGAGAGGATTAAACTTATCGCACTTAAGCACACTTCCTGTTTATTCCTGCCGCATTCAATATATTTAAATACTCAATTATTTAAAAAATTCTATTCAATTAGAAAATCTAATGCAATATGACACTACTCGATTCCCTATTCGGGAAATTTCGGAATATTGCATAAATGCATACTATGGCTTATACAATGCTGGTATGAACCACACATGTGATTTTATTACGTTAATGGCGATGTAACTGAAGAGCACGTCATGTTGTTGATCTCACGACCTGTCAGTCATGTTATCCATGCATTCTTACCCTTCCGCTCCAATTTTGGTATATGGTGCAGGAACTACATAACTACTGCGGCCGAACGTAAACAGGCACATTCGTGGATTGAAAGGCGCAGGAAGGACGCGAAGGTCAACCTATATGCCACAGGACTCCGTTTACATAGGACATGAATTCGAAGTGCTACTTGGGCGGGAAAAGCTGCAGCGGATATGCACCAATGGACGACAGGCCATGCCCATTGGCATGGACAACCCTTGAGCTCAACGGCAGACCAAAGCTATTCTCAGCAGTCGCCACCACCGTAGTGCGAGAACACTCGAAGTCTTGTTACCTCGCGTTTAGATCGAGCATGGAAGCGTTCCTTCCGCAGGAAACGTCGGGGGTGTCCTTTCAAGCATCTCAGTCGCGGTGTTGTTGACTGCTTGGGCAGCTTCAACGTTTCGTCAGTATGAGATAGAGAGCGTGTAAAAGGGAGAAATAAACTTTTATTTTGAGCAGGCAAAATGTACTCGCCATAGGTGGGCTTGCCTCCCGAGTCCAGAAAGAAGAAGAAAAGAGCGACTTCTTAAGCTCCCAGAATCACTTCGCGGAGCTGTGTTTGAGGACACACCTTGAAAGCTCCTCTAAATGCGTTTCTCCAGAAGGAGTTTTCTCAAGAGGAGCAAGGGGGGAGTGCTGCATACTCCCACTGCTCGAGTTTCCTCAAGCCTTTTCTTCCTGCTGTATTGGAAGTGTTGCGCGGGAAGGTAAATAAACTCTCAAGTGTTCGCGAAAGGTGCGAATAACGTAGGTCGTTGAGTTTCTGGAGACTCTTCAACCCTACCCTCTCCGTTCCCCACATCCTGTACCTTTTTTTTTTTTTTTTCTAAAACGCAAGCAAACACCCATGCCCTGCAAGCAACGTAGAGCTTCTCCCGGAGCGGTTGCTGTCGACTGCTCGCTTGCCTCTCCTGCGGTGTTTCGAGGTCATTGAACCCAAGAAAAAAGATGCATGTGGTGGTATTAAATGGGCCGGAATATTAAGCATTCTCTACAACGTCCTCGCATTTCGTGAGGTTTCATTTTTTTTTTTTTCAGAAAGTACAGCTTGCACACAAATGCACACACGTGACTGACTACGCGCATATTTTGTAATTATTCTTTTTGGAGGTATGAGGAATTCCGCAGGGTGGGGTAACGCCTGCGAATGGAAAAATTAGCATCCACACGGCTGTAGACTTGTGCTTTTTTTTTTTATGTAGCGGGCAGAATACGCAAGCAGCATTTCACAGCGTTTTGTAATGCGATACAATTAACTTCTGGGTTGATTACTGGCGACTGATTATACTGAGGGCTATATACTGCGTCGTCGGGCTAGTATGCAGTCAAACGCCTCCACAGAGACCTCTCATATACGACGAAATTGGTTGTATAAGGAATCCTTACGTGCGCGTGGCTATATTGCTATAGCCGCAGTGCGCAACCGTGTATATACAACTAAGTACGCTGAAGATCTCGAGAACAGCGGCGTATTCTCGGCCCCATAGCAAAGCACCACCTGTGCATCACGTGTCACGAGAGCGCTGTTGACGTTCTTGAGGGCCACGAGCCTCAACGAAACTTAGTAAATAGCTCAGTCTATGTGTTGCTGTGGCTGTATGTGCTGTTGTATATTATGTGTCTATCAGTTTATATACCATATAATAGTTACCCAGAACCTTTAGCACCATGTTAGGCACATAGTCAGGCAGACATCTCCAGCACCTAATTATAGGTTCTCTCTCTTCCTCTTTCTCTCCCGAGCACTACGTAATGAAGGCGCTTGACTGCATATTGAATTTCCCACTGGTGGCGCAAATCACGCCCTACATTTGCTATAATTTTCTCGATAACTAAAGCGCCCCGCCATGGTGGTCTAGTGGCTATGGCACTCGGCTGCTGATCCGAAGGCTGCGGGATCGAATTCCGGGCGCGGCGACTGCATTTCGATGGGGCGACTGCATTTCGCTAATAAGCGTGACGTCACGCGCCTTAGACGGCGTCTACTAAGGCCTATATTGTTACTTATGGGTAAAAGAGATATGCATTGCGCTCTAAGGAAGCCATAAAGTTAACATGGCGTGTTTCAGACAATTTGGTTGAGCCAATTTGGCGAGAATACAAAAAAAAAGAAGGGAATGGAGTTCGTGACGTCATCTCTTCAAAGATTTCTTTCGCGCGGGATTCAAAGATACAACTTCCGCCTCGATTTTCTCTTCTAATATTGAACACAGTATAGCGAAATTAGCGACAATAGAGTTCCCGAAGAATATACTTTATCGATCTAAACCACTTTAATATTTCACTTTAGTGTCCCTTTAATAAACAGTAATAATCAACGTTAAGAAACCACGTGGTGAGGCTTAGCTACATCTCGCAATAAGCAGCGATAAACAAATAATAAAAAAGAAGAGAGAACATAAGCGCAGAAAGGGACAAGCGACTGAAGTGCGCAACCTCGGCATATGCCTTATGTTTCCGCGTTGCACGGCATCGAAATAACTTGCCGCGAAGGGAACAACAAACCGAACCGCAACACCGACAGATTGCCGACGCTTCCGCGACGAGGGGGCACGGCGAAATCAATCACGCAACTGTCACGCGGGGGCGCGGCCGTCGCGACCTTCCTCTGTGTGCCGCAGGCGGCCTATTCGCTACGCATCTCTCGCCTGCGGCGACCTTCGTCCTACGCATATACGCATCCGTGCTGCATACGAGAAAACCGCGATGCCTCGCGTTTGGAAAGGGAGTGGCGGCGAAGGCATTACACCTATACCACAAAAAAAGGACAGCGCCGTGGCAGGAGCATCAACCGCAGCGCTACGTACAGCAGCTTGCATTCGAGCTGCAATCTGCACCGCTGGCGTCGAAGACAATTCACGATGCGTAGGTCGCGAACTGCGATTGACATGCCTCCTCCCTCACTCTCCGTTATAACCGCGCGCTACGCTCTGTTTAGATTGGTCCTCCTCAAAATGCCGAGACGAGAGCGTTGCCTTCGGTGTGTTTCTTCTTTCTTTTTTCCCCTGTCAATCGGCCGCGATTCGTGAAGTTCGTACGCGCATATGTATGTGCCCTTGCGCGAGTGTGTGTGTGCGTGCGTTTCTCATGCATATACTTTGTCCCATCGCAGCGGGCGTTCTTTAGAAGCGGGCTAAAGAAAAAGGCAGAGAGGCAGGTAAGCGAGGCAGGTATAAGGCAAGAAGAAGGCAGATGGTTGGGCGAGGAAAAACAACTGCCAACGGTAAGATGGCTTCCGCGCTCGCGCTAAAGCGCGAGCACGGGGTCAATGCCGGTCGTTGCTCCGTCAAGAAGGCCGGGCGACGCTGCGATAGAAAAAAAAAAAAAGGGAAAGAAAAGAAAAGAAAGCCGAGCGCGAAGTGGAGCGCGCACCGGGGTTCAGTTCTTTTTTTCTTTCCTCCGCGTCAGGTAAGGTCCCAGGTATGCTCGCGTGCGCTCACAACAAGAGTCCCCCGTCACGCGCACGCAACTGTCTTTCTCTCCGCCGGATGTTATGGCGCGCGCAATCTCTAAACAAAAAAGAAAGAAAGAAAAAAAAGGAAACGCCGCGAGCAGCTTCTTGCTCCTCGTGACCCGGAAGGCACCGGAAGAAGAAAGAGGAAGCGTGGCACACTCCTTTTTTGAACAGCCGGCGTCGAATGTTGCGCGTGCCGCCGCGTGCGCGTGTTCCTTACGTAACAGCCCCCCTCCCCACCTCCCCCCTGTTCTCCCACTGCTCTAGTGCGGCTGTCCTTCAGTCACTTTCCAGGGGGTAGTGTTATAGAGCAAAGAACGTGGAGAGAGAAGGGGGATAAAGGCAGAATAGGGAGGGAGCCGGGGAGTTTGCCTATCGAATATAGCGCAGCGGGTATATATAACGGCAGTGGATCTATACGCCAATAAGAAGCGGATGCCTAAGAGGCTCGAATCTGAAATGTGCCCTTCCCCCCTCCGCCTTAGTCAGGGACAAGGAGACATAAAGAAAGAAAAGTGGCACGCCTGCCTCGTAATATGCAAAAGGAACCTCCCGTCAAATCCGGCAGAGTCCCGGCGCGACCTACTAGACTCGTCGTCACTTAGGCACCGTTTCGTATTCATGGCGAGATTTTTCTTTTTCTTTCGTGATTTAATTCGAAGAAGAAAAAAAAAGTGAACTAGGGGCAGGTAGGAACGCTAAGACCTTAGAAAAAGAAGAGGGGTGTAGGAACGTTCATTGTGTGAGCGGCGAGGTATTAGGTCACACGCGGAGTTTTTGCATCACAATGTGAGCTCTGCGGGGACCTTGAATGAACAACGCCACCAGCCGTCGCCTGCGAGCCAATCTGTCACTATACGCGTGTCTAGCGTTCGACTGTCGCGTGCCCTCCCTTTTGGCCGCTGAGCAAGCAAGAAGAACAGGGGCGGTGACCTCCCCGGCTTTCCTTGCGTGTCGTGCGGCGAAGCGCAGATTTGTAGCGCGGCGAAGCGCACTTGCGTTGTTTCGGCGGCGCGGATGTTATTTCTGTCCGGCGGTGAAGCTTACCGTCAGATGTGATCCATCACGTTTTTCGCGCTGAGTGAGGTCGTCGTGCGGAACAATTTGTGGGGGAAAAAAAGAAGAATCCGAAAACAAAAGTTTGTAGGAATGGGGGATCTAAAATAGGATTATAACACTGCCGGATGAACGATCAAGTAGCAGAAAAGCTGAACGAGTGCCACTTTGGTCTAGGACATCCTTATTATTCAACGAATTACCTAAGAAATGTTGAAAGAAAGTACCTGCTCCTCCCGGGTTCCGTGCGAGAAAGATCAAGATGGATAGCCATGGCGCAATTATACTTACCAGTTGAGGTCGCTTCCAGCGGCTGTGTGACGGCAGCGGCAGGGATCTCGCGATGGCACTTCTTCCCATTTTGCAATGTTAGATGTACAAACAAACGTGTACACGTAGGCCATGTCCAGCCACGTAAGCTCACGGGACGCGTGGTGTATGAAGAAGATACTGAATTTAGGCTAATTCTAGACGCGTGGCCTCTAATGCAAACTTTCAACGTGGTCTATGCGCGGTGATCCATTAACTGAGAAACGACAAGATAGTTACATTTGCCATTGTACTTATAAGGTGTGCTGTAAAACCATATGGACGACTGCGCAACAAGTTTTGGCTCACAAGGATCTATGTACAGCAGAATCAGTCCTTGCGTCGCGTATAATTAATGCTATGTATGAGCTCCTCCAGCACACATAGGAAGGAGCTGCGGCTGAGGTGAGCAGGTGGTAGGAATTAAAAAAAAATTGCCTAAATGTCGCTTGCTCGTCGAATAACCCATGCCACCCTGGAAATTCAGGCTACAGAAGAAGATCTATAACGCCGTAAACAATAGAAGATCGCTTGGCCCTTTGGATGCTGGCCTCGCTCGAGCAACACATGGTGGTCACTCACGCCCACAAGACCACTCCCCTGCTTGAACCTTGTGGGTGGTAGGATATATAAAAGAAACCTAAAAGGAACCACTGGTTTTTTATTTCTCCTCCTTGTAGAAACGAGAAAAAATATCGATTCAGGGAGCGGTACTTGACGTGTGCCTATATGTTATCACGTCATCGTCTACATATTTCAGAGGGCACTTTACTCCTGTTCCATACAATGCCGCGCACACGAACTGTCTGGACACCGAGGAGCCAAGAAACCTTTCGGTGCACCAACATATAGCATTCATTCCTTCGCTTCTTCTTCTTCTTCTTTTATTTTTTGTCGTCTTCCTATCGGAGAAACAAATTACCGGCCATATGCTGCTATTCTCAGCATCGTGGCTTTGTGCACAAGAGAGCATCAGTCGCTAACCACGGGTCGCTTCTCTGGTCCTTTCGAATCCTACGCTGAGTAATCTAGACGAAGGCAAAGGAAACGGCACGAAGACGGGGACGAGCATATGTTGCCACTTTCCTCGGCCTACACTCGCTGAAAGTGGATCCCATTTTTTACGGCATTCTTCAGCACTCCGAACAACAGAAGCACATTTTTTTCACCAACCCTTTCCATGTCTGCACGGATGTATCTCCGGTAAACGGTTGCTTTCGCAAAAAGATGGGAGTGAGTGGAGTGGTATTGAATGGTGACGAAGCAAGCTGTTTGCAGGAATAACGCCAGCGCCGACACGGGTCAAGGAATGCAGGGACGATGTTTAGAGAAGGGGCGCGCAAATGCACGAAGCCTGTGTAGTTGCCGTGCCGTTCTTGTACAAGGGGCCGGTTAAAAAATGGAGACAACGATCTCACCTTCTTTTTCTTTATCCTCCAACCCTTTGGCCACGAAGAAGAGCGCGCGACCGATTCCTTACGCCCTCTTCACAGCGAACGCTGAGGGAGAAGGAAGAGAGTAGGGGAGAAGGGTGGAGCGGTTTGGTGGAGCGGAGCACAGTAGCGTCACCTACGGGAGTTAGCCGAGTCCCTGGCGCGTTCGGTTTGCTTGCTGAACAACCCACTGCTTCTCTCACAATAAGGTAGTGGGTGGGGATAAAAAAAGTGAACATGTTTTCTCCCGGGACAGGCGCTTCCATTCCCTCGTTTATTTCGTTGCTTCCGTTTTTTTTCTTCTTGTTTCTTCATCTTAACCCTATCCTGTCTACTCCGACACAAGCGTTCACCTGGATTGCATATTGTGAAAAGAACAAGCGGGAGGGAGAGCGATCTTTGGATAAAGTGCGAATAAATACTGTGCCAAAAAATTTGAAAGCAAGCGAGGAAAGAGAGTTCGAACCCCTTTCTGTTCAGGATTTTAACCCTTCCGTCTCGGATCGCGCTGTGAGCGAGCTTAGAGTCCCTCTTCTTTGCACGGCTTGGGAGAACGGTCGGTGGTTGACGGCTCGAAAGTCGCGGGGCGACGGAGCCGAAACGGTCCATTGTGGAGGAGTTCGCGAGGTGAAAGGTCGCACAAGGAAGAACTCGACTGCTGCCCCCCCAACCCTCTATCCTTTACCTCTTTGTGCCTCTCTTGCGTTTTAACTGACGTTGCCTCCTGCGCGTTCGCTACAAGGTAGCTAAGGTTTCTTTACAGATGCTGCAGCCAGGGCAAGAAAGGGTTGAAGGTGTTGTTTGTTCTGCGCCGCTTCCCCCACACCCCTCCTTACAGGTGGCTAGGGTTACTTCTGTTTTGTGTGTTATTGCACTTTCTTAATATCTCCCATTTTCTTCTTTTGTGATTTCCGTTCGATTTCTTCGCAGCATATCTGAAGGTGCCCGCAGCTGACTCTTTCGGGAGTACCGAGCTCTAGAAGAATGAACCCCGCCCCTTTTGTGTTCGAGAGCTTTTAGTGCGAACGACCTCAGCAGAAAGGGATAACAACCACAGCCGGCTGCACGACTGAAAAGCCATACGGTTTTTCAGCATTTTTCTTTTGCCTCCGAAATGTGTGTAACCCGGTCAACCTAACGTGACCTTTCGGTGCTGGGTCAAGGCTCACTTTTGAGCATATAGTCTTATTCTTCTAGAGAGGTCGTTGAACGAAAGCTGAACGTATACCAAAGAAACACCAACTTAGTTTGAACTTTTATCATATTTCAAAATGGGCACTTTACTTTCTTACCTGTGATAGGCTAATTATTAGAGGAAACATATTATATACTCAGACAGAGAGCCTAGACCCTGGCCAGAACGTTGGAAGATAGATAGATAGATAGATAGATAGATAGATAGATAGATAGATAGATAGATAGATAGATAGATAGATAGATAGATAGATAGATAGATAGATAGATAAAGACGGCATTGCTCATCCTTATACCTGCCAAGGAATCGTATGCTGTAGAAATTAGGTCCGTATCAACATCGTGCCAGAAAAATGAAAGTGGCGACGTCATCCAACGATTTACTGAGCTCTTCTGAACTTGACAGGGACAATTTGAGCGCTGAAGTATCGCCGTTTCGCTTTAGGCGGCCCACCTGCCCGAGTAGGCAGCGTTACAGGTAATGACGTCAAAACACAGGGTGGTTCGCGCGGGAATCCGCTAAAAATTTTTAAAAATTAATTTTCCGGAAAACTAAATGACACAATCGCCTGGCTTGGCCTAAATAATTGCAGCACAGAGGAGAGCATATACTGAAAATTTGGTTGAGATCAGTGCACAATGAAAAATCGCCGGAGTTGATAGGCTTTTCTATACGAAATTCCGAAGCTAAAGCCTGCAATGGTCGGCAGCCGCTATTGCCATAGCCCAAGTGCTCCATCAATCTGATGCCCACACAACCACAGGTCTGGCCGATTTTCGAAGCTTTCTGTATTGAAGAGAAAAGAAGACAAATACGTTAGCACTCCATTGATTGCACTGACAGAAATTATCTTTCCAAAAATGTGTCTGTGACTTCCTAATGGGTGGCTCATGCATGCGCCATACTTCTTCATTCTGTATCTTGGCGTTTGTACAAAAACTTATCCTTTCCACACGATAAATTCAGTTGAAGACCAGCGTTCTTCCTCCTTTACTTCGTATTTCTTTCTTATTCTGTGAAGTCCTGGAAATGTGTTTCCCAAGTTCTTTCACTTAACCATGCGCGTTGCTTTCTCCTTCCCTAAACCGACCGATTTCTGGGTTTTTATTTCCCAGAACCACGATATAATTATGAGAGATGCGCTAGCGGAGGGTTCTGGAAATCTCGACCACCTGGGGTGCTTTTAACATGCGCTGACATCGCACAGTACGTGGGCCTCAACATGTCGCCTCCATCAGAATGCAGCAGCCGCGGCAGGAATTCGATCCCGCGACCTTCGGATCTGCAGCCGAGTGCCATAGCCGCTAGACCACCGTGGCGGGGCACCTTCTCTACGTCGTCGGCTTCCTTAAATCGTAGCTGGTTTAGCTGGCACAGATTCATGCCAGCTATAGACAATTTAGACAAATTAGGCAATTTAACCAAAAACTAACGGGGATTGACAGAACCCATGGCTGTCCAGTGATCATCCTTTCTAAGTCCCCATCAGTTTTTCGCCAAGCATTTAGCGTCAGCCTTAAGAGTTGTAATTAATTGATGATATTTTACGTGCCAAAACCAGCTGTGATTATGAGGCATGCTCCGTATAGTGGAGAGCTCAGGAATAATATTGACGATCGGTGGTTCTTTAACGTGCACCTACGTCTAAGCATACGGGTGATTATTATTATTATTATTATTATTATTATTATTATTATTATTATTATTATTATTATTATTATTATTATTATTATTATTATTATTAATTGCACTTCGCTCTCGTCGTAATGCAGCCGCCGTGTTCGGGGTTCGATCCGGCGACCTCAAGCTTCGCAAGCCAACATCTATAGCCGCTACGCTATAGTATACCACGGCTTGTCAACGACCACAGTCAGTTTTCGCGTCTGGTGGGTCATACGAGGCTTTCGCCTTAATAAATGAAAGAGCCCTATACGATTACGACTACCAGCGTTTACTATTCCGCCCCTCTTCGGTCTGCCGGTCGTCTACGCGCTCCGCGACGAGGGGCGAGGAGGAAGCGGTTTAGAGAACGGGGCGTAGTCAGTCGACACAGTAGTAAGCTAACCCAGTTCCGAGGAGCGCACTTCCTTTCAACCAGCGGCGGGGCAGTAATAAACGAGGAAGCAGAAGGGGCTCTTCCTCGGCCATCTAAGCGAGGAAGAAGAGGAGGAGGAAGTGACGTAGGGAGAGGGGAGTTCCGGCGGCTTCCTCTCCACCTCGGCGGTGGCCCGCTGCACGACCACTGTGCCTCCGGCGCCGTTGACGTCCCATTCACTGCCAAGGGCAAGCTCGGTTACCTGAGGTCGTTCGCCTGTGTGCCTGACGCGCTCCTTGGAGTCGGCACGACCGCGCCAAAGCTGCTTGCTTCGCTGAACTAAGCCGTCGTTCGAGCCGCATGCCTAAGCACTCGACTAGCTCATTCGGGGGGTATTTGGCGACCTAAATAAGCTAGAAAAAACAACATAAAGAAATAAACATGGATGTCAATACGAACTGCTCGCACAATGCCGTCCGCTGATGCGTTTAGAACACGAAGGCAGCTAACTTCTCTCACATGGTCGACGAATAGAAGTGGCTACTATATTGGTTTCAATGTATTGGCGGGTTAGTTGGTATGAATCCATAATAACTTTTAATGGAAAATAACAACAACAACAAAACTCAAGAAAGATGACAGGACAAGCTCTTTGTTTTCAGCAAGTCCTTAGCGCCTGACTTGGTCGTGACACGTCAGCTCCAATGTGCCATGCTGTTTATACAGCATGGGGCACTGCTGTTTATACATATTTTACATCACGTCCATCGACGCTTCATGGGAGTCTTCTGTGCCAGAGCGGGGCCCTTCGTGCGCTAAGTATCACGAAGACTGCTGCGCCATACTTGAAAATACTTATGCCTTCCCTACGGCCATTTTCCCTCAAACTGTGCTGGACAGCGGGCAGGACGAAGTCCCGGAATGCACTCCTTATCTTTCGTGCTATCTTTTCTTTTATTTAAATGTGACAACATGGGAATGTAGGTTACGTGAGCTATCATTCATTCATTCATTCATTCGTTCGCTCGTTTTTGATCACGCCCTTCCAATGTCCTACCGTGTTTTCGCTATAGTTACCGCACTATCTGTAAACCAGAACAGCGGTCTTTTGCTCTTCGTTCTACGCGACAAAGGTTGCTGTGTGGTGCGCCGCGGCCAGCCGCCGCTCAGTGTACTCCGGCGTCTGGATGTGAGTTCCGATGAACGGTAGTTCTATCTATCTATCTATCTATCTATCTATCTATCTATCTATCTATCTATCTATCTATCTATCTATCTATCTATCTATCTATCTATCTATCTATCTATCTATCTATCTAATCTTCCAATGTTCTGGCCAGGGTCTAGGTTTCGAAATCACGAACGCCGGAAGAAACGTCGTAATAAACGTCCTCATATAAATATATATACACATATAGTCAAACCACGCTATATCAAACACGGATATATCGAATTGTTGCGTATATTGAACTATCCACATATCACCTCGAAGGTCACATGCATCTTTAATCCTTTATTTCGAATGGGGTCGGATGTAAAATGGATGCATCGAACGCCGCGGGCACAGAACACGTACGTGCGCCCTGCTGACAGGAGGCAAGCTTTCCCGCATCGCCTGGCTTAGGCTTAGTTTTCTGGCGCAAGTCAGGCTTATCTGCGGTGGTATCCATCCTTAATCTTTCGTGATTTTGCGATGGTATCAATATATTTTATGGAGCTGTCGGCGAAGACGGTTGTTACGGATGCATAAAGCTAGCTACTTCGCTCCTAGCGATGTTTGTGCGAGTGAACGCGGTCGAAACAGCTGCTCCCATTTAGGCCACACGGCTTACTTCCAACTAATGCTATAAATACCTTTTTTATATTCCACAGGAGTATTAACTCCGCGACAAGTGGTTGATCGACTGATTTTGCGTGAGTTTGAGGCATTTTTCTATGTGATTTTATATATCGAATTCTGGCTATATCGAACTATTCTGCGATGCCCCCGCTGTTCGGTATATCGAGGTCTGACTGTATTATATATATATATATATATATATATATATATATATATATATATATATATATATATATATATATATATATATATATATATATATCATGTTTTGTTTTGTCCCGTCGTGCTTGCTTTCAAGGCGCTTCGAAAGACGACGGTGCACCTTCGTACAAGACGGACATGTGTCCGCTTCGTCTCAACTAATGAGGGAACGGCGTTTTCCCAGCGCTTTATCTCTTACGCAACAAAATCGTTTTCTTTCCTTGCTTGTTTTTATCCGCCGCCATATTTCCATACCCTTTCCTCGGCGAGGGTGCACCCAGTGTGACGGGCAGTGTGGGGCGAATGAATATGGAAGGGGCCCTGGCAGCCGAGCACGCTTGCTTCCTGCTGACCATGTTTGGAGAGCGCTACACACAGTGCCGGCACCGCCGGCGTCAAAACAGAAAGCAAAGAAAGGTGGGTCGGCTTCGCCGATACACGTATATATAGGCAGCGACGCGGCCGGCCTGAGCGTCGTCGAATGACCGCTACGAAGGAAGGTGGACGCAGGGAAGGAGCTATAGCGGTTCCGGCAAGCTGTCTGCTCTCTGTGTTACAGCAAGCAAAGGCCGCCGCTTGCGTCACGTGACGAGGCGTGATTGCAGTAAGGGACGTGCCGGTATTGAGATGGAGAGGGAATAGCGGTCGAGAGTAACGGGGCGTGTTGTGCGCAGTGAGGTCTACCTTCGATGCCGCCGAGACGTGCTTCCGTATAAGGACTGCTGAAGATAGTGCCATCTTTCGCCTTCCTCAAGAACGGCCTTATAGTCTACCCTTGTGTAGCAAGGCAGGGTTGCAGTTTGCGTCACGTGACAAGGCATCAGTGTGTGTGTGTGTGTGTGCGTGTGTGTGTGTGTGTGTGTGTGTGTGTGACGCTAGGGATTTGTAGAGGGTGGGAGCAACGGTGTGCGTTGTTTACAGTTAACTCCACCGCGCTGGTTGTGCGGTCCGGTCTTATGATGTTGGTCGGTGTGTGTATACTGTTGCAACAGTCGTGCGAGATTGGAAGAGGTGATGGACGACAGAAGCTGAAGAAGATTCGAAGGGGGAGCAAGGGAAGAGGTGGGGGGGGGGGGGGTGCAGTCTAGGGCACGGAATATAAGTGAACGGGGGAGCAGGGATGCACAAACATTCGAACGTTACTAATGCGATAAACGTGAGCGAAGGCGGAAGCAGTAGATTACTGCGGCAACCGCTGTGCAAGTAGTGGGCTTTAATGAGTTGCTTCACGACGCAGGAATGAATCTCGAAGGCGAATGTATTGAGATGGGTGGGGATGAAAAATTGGGAGTGGCAGTTGTCGATTCGTGCGCCTAACGGTGTATATAACGGTGAGGCGGGGAATGTGCACGGAAGAGGAGTACATGGGGAGTCGGGGCCATCGTGAGTTCGGCTAATTGTTGATTGCGATCTCTAAAGCCCGCGCATGAGGCCTCCGGAGAAAGGAGGCACGATTGCGAAGTAGCAAGCTTCATATCTCGGAAGCTCTGTGATACGAATACAAAGTATAGCATCGAGAGGGGGAATGTCGAATGAAAGTTGACAGAATTCGCTCGATTAATTTTCGCCGGCGTTTCTTCAATGGGAGTGGGCACAAGATTAATGTTGTTCCCGATGTATTGATAACAATACGATCTCTCACTCTAAGCCCAATATAAGCGGTCGGCGGTGACCTCTGTTCTCGATGAATAACAGAAACGCGTGTTTCGATCTGTTCTGCTGCCTAGATTATGCGAACCCGTTGAACATGAAAACGTTGCTGGAGCCAACGTTTCAACAAAATGAACTTGTCTTCGTCGCCACCCTGATGACTTTATATTCGCCCTGACGAGGACAAGTCCTTTTGTCGAAATGTTTGCAACATTCTCCCTGTTCAAGGCTTCCTCACCAACTCAGCTTCGTTTGTCGTCTCCTCTGCTTCAGTCTTGCTTGGATACCAACACTAAGGCCCTACACTAAGACCCCCAGGCGACGACCCTTGGTTCAGTGGTAGCGCAAGAAAACACCAACCGCTACGCGGGCCGTTTGACGCGTTTCAATAGACCCTTTTGAAAATTGTGAAGATGGCTTTCCTGCCATGCAGTCTCCCGAAAAATGGCGTCACAGTCAATTTCAAATTGGGTGTGTAAGCGCGGATTGTGTGCCCTTTAACATGAAAAAACGTCTACTCAGTCCTTTTGAAATGAACATGCACAAAACACAAGCCTATAATGTGTGAAGGTATACAACATACTGCATAAGTTTCAACGGGACAGGTATCGCGATTACCTGGGCAAAGGCGTCATCGCCCCCGTTGCGAATCGCTCGCTTTACGAGAAAAAAGTAACCGCAAATAATGCTACGTGTCTCCATGGGCCTCATAGCTTGTGACGTCACCGTTCAAGACGCTCACGCCTTGTGACCCAGAACGTCTTGAATAACGTCAAGGTCTAGAAAGAAAAGAAAAGGAACAAAGGGAGCGAGGTCACGCAGTAAATTATTGCTGCAGGCACCGTTCGATAACATTAGATATCGACAGCCTCCGCCTTCCCATCAACTGGTGCAGGTATACAGTGCAGAAGCCACAAGGCTGCGTGTATGGAGTGTGAATAGAGCGCGTCGTTCAGTCTTGAAGAAAGGTATCGCGTTATCAGCGGACATTCTGTACACCACAGCTGGAGCAACGGCGGGGTATCTGTCAGCTATCTACAATGCGCGTAACGCATAGCGAAGCTTTGTTTTGGCTACACAACAAAGGAAAGAAGTAAAGAAGGTGCGGCGTTTGCGGTCCGGCAGCCACCTGCCTTATTCTAGGCGTGAGCTTTTATCTCAATATCGGATGCAGAGGCAAGGTTAGGCGAACGTCTAGAAATATGACATGGCAAATAGTGCGAGTTCACCGTTATATGCAGAAGCGTTCTCCGCTGGCCTTTATTATTTTGCGTGACGTCGGAACGCGCAAGCTCATCGGTTTCGAGGATCCGCAGGTGCTACGAAGAGAGCATTCGCACACCGGCTAGGGAGCATGTGGCTAGTGATTGCCGAACAATGGTCAGGCAGAAACAATAAAGGAAAAGGGGGGGGGGGGGGTGCGAACCGGTTCGAGGACCGCGATTCGAGAAACTTCGATGAGGGAGGCTTCGACGAGAACAGTCGGGTGACGGCTCTGTCCGAAACTAAGTGGGGCGCCGCCGCCACCGGTGGCGCGGTCGTTGCGTTATCAGATAAAACGGAAGAAGAAGAAGAGCTCATAAGCAGACACTTTAGAGATATAGGAGGAGGGTGGAGAGAGAACGAACTGTAGAAGCTGGCAAGCATACGAACAAACAGATAAAAGAAAACACCCAAACAAGCGGTGAAATTCGAAGAAACAAACTACGCACACACGAAGACAGTGTGCGTGCAGGCGCACATACAAACAGGCAAATAAACATTAAAGGGACACTAAAATGAAAAAAATGAAGTGGTTTAGAATGATAACATGTATTTCGAGAACTCGAATACCCTTAATTTCAACATTTTATGTTAAATAGTAAACGATAAAATGAACGTCAATGTTTCAGTTTTGAATATTCGCGCCGGTACTTCGAAACATAATGACGTCAGAAGGCCTATTTCCTTTTTCCGTATTCTCGCCAAATTCGCTACATCAAACGTTCCCAAACTCCCTGTATACTCTATACCAAACAACTCTATAGACACTTATTATTCAGACCTTGAATTGCTTTGACGTGTTATAAATTCATACTTTCCAAGCTGAAGACTTTCCAATTTGCACATTCGCGTCGAGTCGGCAGGGAGATGGCGGGGAAGCGATGAAAGAAAACTCGAGTTCGTTAGGCAGCTCTTAATTATTGCAAGCAATGTTGGCACTCGTAATTATACTGCGTTTGCGCGCATACGTAACGAAGGTACAGAACGCATTGGGCTGCGTGAAAGCTGGTGGGCCTTTCCCACTCTTAAAATGCTTCACTGTACGACATTTCGTTAGTGCGGCGAAGCAACAGTGCTGACTTACTTGGAATTTCAACTTTTTCTTTTCTTTCTTTTTTTTTTTCTTGGCATCTAAAACGAGATTTACACAAATTCCGAGTCAGGGTTCGTAAAATATCAAGCCGGGTTCGTACATATTGCGGAAAATTCTGTAGAATTGGCAGATACGTCACTTACATTGCACGGTTTTTGCACGCGAAGAGCTGCTGTTCACATTTGTCCCGCTCAAACACGTAGGCCCATTATTAAAGAGAACAGACGTTAGCAGCAGAATGTGAGAAAAATTCGCAGCGTTTTGAATGGCGTATAAAGGTGAACCTCGGTATGAAAGGACTCGACTGGAGAGTTTAGACTTTCTATGTACCTGTCATAGTGCATTGACAGCACTTCCGGAGACACCAGACTGCCCGCAGCGCTTTGTGCGAGCTGGCTGACTATATCTTCGCATTATCAAATAATCTACCCTGAAAGACATATGAGCTAATCTACAGTTAAGTGCAGCGGCTGCATGTATTGCATCAAACTTGTAAAGAGTCATGCCGTCTGCATGGATTTTTTTTTTTTTACTCTTCAATCCCCTCCTCATCCGTGGGGCTGCAAGGTGGTCAAATTCTAGTGTTAACATCCCTGTATTTAATGCCTTTGCTTTTTAGTCTCTCTCCTCGAACCTTCTACAGCACTCAGAATGAGATACAGGGAGAGAGCAACGATGCGCAAAACACACACACACCGAGAGAGAGAGAGAGAGAGAGAGAGAGAGAGAGAGAATACGCTGTCGTAGTCGACCAGCGAGGCTTGTTTGCAGGAGCTTCAACAGCGCCTTCGTCGCTTCCTGATGTGAATCTGTACGTTCCGGCATTCCAATGACTGATTGCTCGGAAAGTGGGTGGCGCTAACGAGACGTGATGACACTGCTGATGGCATCATCTTCCCTGGGAGCTGTCGAGAGGACTATGACAGACGACTTGCTCGATGGTTTCTTCGCTGCCGCAACAGTCTCAGGCAGAGAGCAGTTCCGATGCCGCAAGCCGAGGTGTCCGCAAGGGACACTCAATTAAAGCACTCAGTTGAGCAAGTGTAATTATTTCGCGGCTGTCATCAATTATCGCAACTCTGGCGGCCGTCACCACCGCATCCTTTCGTTGCAGCCTGCTACAGAAGCCGCGCTAACGTTACCATACAAGATGGTAGGTAGCCTGGACGTGGTGAGGGAGCCAGCTCACAGGCACTAAGAGTATCAAGAAAAGGAACCAGACGGAGCCTCCGTCGAAGGAACCGCCTGGCACGGCGAGCCATTAAAGTAGCCGTGCTGCGACGCCCTGCCCTGCATTTGGGCCGGCTGCGACTGCCACCATCGCTCGCTATAGCTACACTCTATCTACACGACACCGCCCGCCGCCCGGGCTGGTTCCCTTGCCCTCTCACCGTCTCGTCACCGGCTTACCGGTAGCATAAGCGAAAAAAATTCTCTTTCTTTTTCGGCGCCCAACGGTGCCGGTCACACCGCTACACTGCGAGAACCGGCACAGCAGCAGCAACAGCATCAGTGGTGCCGCCGCGCAGATCTACGCCGCCATTTGCAAACAGAGATGGCGCTGCTCGACGCCCACCGATGTACGTGCAACGATCGGGTGTGTCTTTAAAACTACAGGTGGCGGGTGCACACGGAATCTTATTAGACGCACAGCAGGAAGACGCGACCATGTGCAGAGCTTCTAAAGTTGCCCTGCTATCTTCTGCACGCTAGATAGATAGATAGATAGATAGATAGATAGATAGATAGATAGATAGATAGATAGATAGATAGATAGATAGATAGATAGATAGATAGATAGATAGATAGATAGATAGATCATGTTGTCTAAGAGACTGTGACTACATTACATATGGCCAGAACGAAACGACAGTGTGTGTGTTGTGTGTGTGTGTGAGGGGGGGGGGGTGAAGGGGACTAGGTGAAGGAAGGAGCTCAGGTTAATTATGTGCGCACTAAGGTACAGCGTGTTTATAGTACGGCGCTTGAGCCTGTTGACGTATAAACATTCGGACGCGTTTCGGGACAGATGAGCAGTGAAGCCAGCCTTGCATTACCCTGTTTTACAGTGATAAAAACTATCGACCGCTTTGCCTATATGGGCAAAATTGCCTTCAACCCAAGAAAAATAGTGGGGAACAAATCAAGCTTAAGGTTTCCTTGAGTGAGAGCTGACTCTTAAACCCATTTGCAGCCTTGAGAACGAGACCTAAGAACGAAACAAGCTCGCCTCTAGCGTTGCACGTGGCTTTAATTTCGATAGCCATCCAGCTCGAGCTGCAGCCTGTGTTGACTTTGGCATGCTGGTGCAATGTCTGGGGTGCGCAGGACCAAACCCACTAACACGAAAGGAGGGCACAAACTACACGCGTACAAATTTTATGTCAATACGTCACTAGCAAGGGCAAACCCAGTGGGGTGGGGCACAGGAATATCCAATCGAATGTCATGAATGATTGATGACATCCAGGCTGAAATCCGCTGTGTTATTGCGCAACGGGGTTCCACGCCGTTCCGGGGCTTTCCTTGCTTTGATGTCATCCAGGCGTGCTTGAATACGTTCGGAGGCAAAGGAGGGGGGCGACGTGGTCCGAGAGGAGAGGAAATACGGGCAGCGATGTTTGTCGTCGTGGAAGTGGGCTGGCGGCACTTGGCTACGCGAAAATAACAGAAACAATAACAGGAAGAGCTGGCTCCGCGATGTGAAGAATGTGCTTTCCCGAAAAACAGAAACAACCTTAACCTACTTTCGAAACACCTCCCCGCTCCCTCCCTTTGCCGGCCTTCTTGGAGGTCAGGTTCGTTGCATTTATATGCGCTGGCTGTCTGATGACGTCACCGTCGCTGCAGACACGCTTTTGCCGGAAAGAACAGAGTCCGTATTGCAAGGGGACGAGCAATCTTCTGGAAGTGGACGTTGACCGGGCCTTTGGTGGTAGGAGATCGGGAACGTTCGAGAGAACGCTGTGGTGTCTGGCCGCCTATATATACGTTGCACCAGCGTTGCCTCCGCGACTGTCAGCCGCAGTTCCTTTGGACGACGATCCTGGAGGTCACGGCCAAAAGGCATAGAGCTTTCTACAATAATTTCTAGATGGATATCTGGCGCTAGTGTCTACGGGAGATAAAAATTCGATGGCTGGGGATGGCTTCGATGGCTGGGCATGGCTGGGCAGATGATCCTGGGCAGCGGCGCTTGAATTTGCCTAAAACTTCGTCTTGCGATGACTTGCAATGTAACGACTTCGTGACTTTGCGGGCTGAACACTATTCCTTATGTCGCGCTACAAATTCAACATTACACATGATTATGCGTTCAGCCTGTCGTTCTCCAGAGGTTTAGTAAATACCTCGTACGTAACCGATGAGCCAGAAAATTCATGCGCAACGCGTGCAAGGTCATGGGCACCCGCCTCAGTGTACAGATGCGTTCTCGCACATCTACTCTGCAGACCAAACTATACATCGTCAACGCAAACATACACGGTATGTAATAATAGTAAAGTGCCGTGTCGTGATCCATTATTGTTCCAGCTAACGGTTAGCGGCGGGTACAGGCAATTTGGGTCACCAGACTGACTCGTCAGTTGGTCAAAGCGTGACGACGTTGCCCCGCGACGGACGTTTTGCGTTTGCGTAATGACTTCCGCCGCCATTGTGATGTGGCGCCACCGCGGGAACTCGTCGCTTGTCTCGGTTACCCGAATGATACTTCCTGATAGTTACGCAACCGTGCTTAGAACCGTGCAATCATGCTTATTGCAGAAGCGTTTCAGGAGGGTATACGTAGTTCAGTACATGTCGCATCGGCCGTGACGTAACGCCGGTAACGGTCGCCGTCATTGTGTGGTATGGCTGTACACAGTGCACCGAATTATACGCAGACAGACAGACAGACAGACAGACAGACAGACAGACAGACAGACAGACAGACAGACAGACAGACAGACAGACAGACAGACAGACAGACAGACAGACAGACCCGAACACACGACTTCGGATAACCGAAGTCGTAACCGAACCTACGGCCTTCGGATAACAAGTCCCATCCGAGATTTCTTCCCTGCTGCGCTCTCAGAATTGGCGCCAGCCATAAGCGTCTAACAGATACTGAAGGTTGAGCAAGCTGAATTGTTACTGCATTCTTATACTGAGCCACGTTTTACACAAACTTCGGTTTGTTGCTAGTCAATAACGTGTTTATGGTCACGAAGATTTCGTTGTAAAGCGTTTCCTTTTCGGCCGTCCGCGACACTAGACGTCGAGATGAAAACTAAAAGGCCCGTGTAATGCTATTGGACCGTCAACCTCTTGCTTAAATAAATGTATTTACACTGGGGTCATAGCCAATAACGCAGCTGCAAGAAAGAAGGCTCACGGTGTTTGAAATCTTCGTTGAACACTCGGAGAGTATACTACATACCCATTCATGGGACCAATTTTACGTTCTTTTTTCTTTTTCTTTAGCATATGAAGATTGTTCATGAGAAGTGTCACGACTGATTTCGTTAAATGCGGCTTCATGAGTTTGGCTATGTAGTATAGGAAAGACTTGTGCGCGAGGTCTGCAGACTTTTCTGGTTTGCTGAACAGTATATGCTGCTCTTCAGGGCTTTCAATTAAGCGTGCGCGGAACTTGGTGAATGTTTCGGATTGTCTTTCCCCCGTGGTTATTTCTATATCTTCAGTCTCTCCTCTGTTTGTAGTTACGAATTCCCTGGACAGAGGAGCAGCCAGCGCTTCACAAAAGGCACTAGCATCTCCTGTTAACCGCATCAATGAATACAGAAGAAAGAAGCCGAGCCTTTACCACCTTCTCCTGCCACAAGGGGGAGCGAAACTTGCCGTGTACGACGCATAATATGACCACGTTTCCCGCGTCCCAAATCGTCGTGAGTGTGAGATCGTCGTTTCCACGCAAGATGCATACAGTCGCCACCGCCGCCGCTGTCTGTCATCACCGTCGCTGATGGAATTCGACCCGCTCTCGCGAAACTGGCTGATCATGACGCCATCTTCACCTGGGACGGGTTTCCCAGCAGCTCCCTTTCTTCCTGGTTGTTCCGGCCAAACGAGAAAGACAGACACACAAACAAACGTGACACACAAACAAAACGATCAGACATTTGCGGCTATATGGCGGCCAAGAAACAAATACAGGCAGTGTGCGATCGAAGCTCTAAACCGCGCTTCGGAGCCTGCTGACGTGCTGCTCAGTTTTATGATGCGCGTGATGCCTGCGGTTCTTCCTGTACTCAACTGTGGAATCAAACGCCGCGATGATTTCGCGGACGACCATGTGAGCGATTGGCTTCGCCGCGGTACGGAGTGTACATATAGAACAAAACAGAGCAAAAGGTATCGAGTCTTAAAAGTCTCGACGCTTGATGTGTTTTTCTCTTTAGTTGTTGTTGGTGCGCATTTTTCTGCTTAGTCCTGTTTCGCCCGTGGACTCCATTAGCTTCGCGCACGGCGGGAAGCGTTATCTATGCGCGGCCATAAACGAACGGACTATATACGGTCGTCGATGTGCGTGACGTATGGATACGGCGAAGGAAGGATCTCTCCTCTGAGAGAGAGAGAGCGAAAGAAAGCCGTCACCTAGGATGACCTTGGCCTTCTGTCCTTTACGAATCCGACACGTGTACAGGTGGCGTGAGAACCTCTATATAGTCACTTTAGCTATGGTGGGGCTGCGAACCTTTATAATGGCTGACACCTTGCAACCGCTCACTAAGCCGCAAGTTATACCATTATGTTGACTACATCAGTGGTGAGAGAGAACAAAATCGCACGGCCGAAAGTGCGTCAGTGACAGATGTCGTTAGAGGTGAATTTCGAGGAGCGCTACGCCTATAGCTATTGTGCCAGTTCAGGAACGTTTGCTGGGTGCAGTAATGAAACCCTCGGGATGACTGGGATTATAAGGAAAGAAAGAACGAAAGTAAGGAAGGCGCTTGCTTTTGAAACTCGCAGATTGTCAGGTCATGAACATTGACACAGACCGGTCTATCATTCGCTATTGTGTTGTAATGAATTAATGAATCTGATACGCAATAGGAGGAAGTGGGAAGAAACAATGAGTACTGCTTCACAAAGCTTCCTACGATCCCCATGGCTGCAAATATCCACTGATTTTGAAAACACTTCCGTCTTTCAATTGTGCCTATACGCGCACTATATAGTTTCAAGGCCCGCGCGTTGATTTTGCGGCGAAGAGTAACTGTATTGCGCAGTAGAAGTGCTTCGCGGCTTGGCGGTTATCACGCCCCACTTGTAATGTCGACATTAGAGAGTTTTAGGACGGAACCCAAAGCTTTCAGTACGCTGTCGTTTGTGTCATGCTGTCACTGCTCATGCGTCATATGCTCTGCTGATAGCATTACTCTGGCCCCTGTTTTTCCGAAAATAGCGCGCGTACCCGAACTGGGGGTCCGCAAAGCTCCTTTGCGTTGATCACGTGAAGATACGAGAGCAATTCTCTTACGTTAGAGTTTGCGGTGTACGAACCCGATTCTAAAGCACGTATGGTGCCTTTCCACTATAGCTCAGAACCCAAGGAATGTAACGTGCGCGCCCAACTTATGACTTTGTCCGAGGTATGGTCCGGTGGATATGGCACTCCGCCGCGGATCCGAAGGTCGCGGGATCGAATCCTGGCCGTGGCGGCTGCATTTCGATGGAGGCGAAATGTCGAGGCCCGTGCACTGTGCGATGTCATTGCACGCTAAGGAACTCCTGGTGGTCGAAATTTCTGGATACTTCCACTACGGCGTCTCTCATAAATCATATTTCTGGGACGTAAGACTCCAGAAATTATTAACTGTTCGCCCGTGTTATTCACACCCGTAGACCATTTGCATCTCCACTCTAGAGCACAATACTGCCCTAAAAAACTCTTTTCACACGCTCCGCGACACGTGCTTACCGTTGCCGGGCTTTCTTGGATCGTGGTGATGAATCGCTTGTAACAAAAGGTGATCCACGCTGCCTGATTAAGGTACACTGTAGCATGTGGCATTTTCCGGCCAAATTTGACACACTGGAAGGATGACGCTAAACAATGCTATATCAATCGAACATTTCTGCGATAGAACCCTGCATCATTGTGTAAAACCTTTCTTGCCAACTCTACCCAGTTTAGAAGTTGTTGAGAAGAATATCCTGACAGATGCCACTAAGCGACGTTGAGCTGCACGATAGGAATGTATCTAGTAGAGATGACCTGTAAAATGTTAAACAATGTCCCTCCTTTTTTTGCCTAATACAAGAAGAAGAAGAATGAAGAGGGCGGGAGGAGCTGATGCCCTAAAGACTGCGTGGTAGTCCATGGCGAATTGTTAATTAACTCGCCGACAGGTACGATGCCGTGTTCAGCGGCTGTAATCGCAAACGAACCCATGGAGCATTCGCCGTAACGAGCTCACAAAATTAGGTATATCGCAGGTCCACTGTTGGCATGTCAGCCTGTCGGCGAGCAATACACGCGTACAACAAAACTCGCATACTGCGTAAAGACCCTGTACGTGCCGTGTGGGGCTAGTGAGAAAATCAAGGGAAAAAAAAGTGTATAATTGAGTCGCTCCCCTAAAGAAATAAAAGCGCCCATTCTAGTGCGCTCTCATCGATACAGCGAGAAAGAAAGAAAAAAGAAAACTATTGAAAATTGCGCCGTATGCTTGTTCACGCCGTGATTTCGAGCTTCTAAGTGCTTCTTAAGACTCGATGCACTCTGGGCGACCTGGGGGCAGGAAGAAAGTGAGGTGACGTTCGGAAGTGGGAGAGAGAAAGTGCGGGAGGATGTGGTTCCTCGCCATGCAGGTGTGCATCAGAGAGAAAGAAAAGAAAGAAACAGACGAGCGTGGAAGAAAATATGCGCATCCTCCCACGTTATTTACGACTGCCGCCCTGTGTCGCGCTGGAAGATTACCACAGGTATAAGATACAGGGAGGATGATATACAGAGAGGGAGTGGTGGTGGTTGAGAAGTGGAGGGGGACAGGGGGAGGAAGGGGGGGGGGGGGAGGGCGAAGTCTTACGTCGACCTCCGCGGAGAAGCTGAGGCAACGTTCGTGAGAGTGAACGCAGAACGCCCCATCGAACGAAGCCGGCGAAAGTATATGCTGGTCGGATAGAACGAAGAAAGCAGGTGACGTCTCGGAGGCGGCGGATGGGAGGGGGGGGGGGGCATTCGAGAAAGTTCCTTCGAGGGTGGGGGCAAACCAAGAAAGTTATAGGAGCCTGACCTCCGTGTATGCGCGTATCATATCCCTATATGTATCGTGTTAGATATTTGTTTGGTTTCTTGTTTTCGCTAAGGCTATACTTTGTTTCTCTTTCTTCGTATACGTCCACGCGAGCGAGGAAAGCAAGAATGTTCAGCGTCTAGCTTTGGACCACGTTTGGAGGATCTCTTGGAAGCGCTTAACTCTTAGTTTCTTCTCGGGGGTGCGGGTTTCTCCGCTTGCAGGTCACGTGTCTTTCCCCGCGCAAGCGCTTGAAGCCGCCGTGAGGCGGCGCTTCAGTGGCCGATGGTATGCTTTCGCGTCTTGAGACTTGACCTCGCCCGCCTGCCCCAAATACGGGACCCTAGGTGTAGTTAAGTTGGCTCGTTTGTTTGGTTGTTTATATCGTTGCGCTTCTTTCGTTTGTGTTAGCTCTGGTGTCTTTAATTTCGTTGCTTCGATACATCGCTTGCACGCTGACCTGTTGCATCTTGTTGCGCAGACGAGTGCTATAGGCCCGAAAATCGACATTTAAAAAGCGGCTGGTCGTCCGCGAAAGAAATTTAGAAACCGTGGCGGTGGCGATTTCGTGAGGAAATGGCGTCGGTAAACAACGGTGAGTCACCGGTCGAGAACGCGCCATCCGAGACGATAAGTGAAGCCAGGCCGACGGGAAGATATAGCGACTAGATGCGCAGCCATTCTGAAGTCGTTTTGTCGGAGATAACGGATGGGACAGGTGTTCTTGGTAGAAGATAGAGCACTTAAATTCACTTGGCGGAGGTAAAGCACGATTAAATCGCTTGCATTCTTCGAACGGAGCTTGATAGGTTCTAAAGCTGTTTACGTGAGATACATTTTCAATAGGGTACTCAATGGAAGGAACACGTCAGCAAAAATCCCGCGACTTCGATTCAACATCGACATTGACTGTACGTACACGAAGGTGTATCACTCTGCCTTTGAGTACAGGAGACGTAACCTCTAGAATTCTTGCTGCATGCTTGTTACACGGCATTTTTTCATGCTCGTTTCACTGCATTTGATAGATAGATAGATAGATAGATAGATAGATAGATAGATAGATAGATAGATAGATAGATAGATAGATAGATAGATAGATAGATAGATAGATAGATAGATAGATAGATAGATTATTCTCATGCCTGTAGTTTGGAGTGGTTTAGATACCGAGTGCACGGCAGATAAAAGCTCACTACAATACCCAAAAAATTAAAGGATTTCAGTGGGGAGATTTTCTTAACGAATTGCAATTTTTATTCTTCAACTTTAGTTAGCAGTAACGCTGCATGCGTAACGGGTTGGAAAAAAAAATTAAAAGACACACGGTTATATTTCTGTCTGTTATATTTGAAGCTGTGCATTGTAAAGTCCCCTTATTTTTGAAGGGCCTTAGTGTATTGATGCACTCAGTGACATCACTATAACGTACGGAATTCGATCACTGTATAGTCTTGCTCGTGAACTGCATGTCGCGGCGGGAAAATAAGCGTCCGAAGAAAGCGTGTATCGCCGAGTACGTTAAGGCAGACAGATTGTGCGCCTTAGTGTTACTGTACTGGCAATACCGCCAAGGTTCTGGACCGAGGCCTGGCTTGTTCCTGCCCCGAAAGAGAGCGAGAGAGACGGGCAGACAGTCTGCGACTGTTGTGTCGTTTAACCGCGGATTAGCGAAACCATAGAAGCCGTAACTCGCACAGGAACAAGCGGGGTCGAATTCGAGGAAGATATATGACTGGGGCACCAGCAGGGCAAATGTGGACCACCTTTTTGCAAAGGCGACTGTTCGCCAGTAAACGAAAATAAGAGAGAGAGAAAAGTACTAACAAGGCTGTTCGCTAAAAGGCACCAATCATGCAACGAACGAGCGAAACGCAGCTTGGTTTAGGTAATTCCCCCCCCCCCCCTCCTTCCCCACACCCAAGAAAAAAAGAGTAAAATAACGTAGGCTAAGAACAACTACAAATCTCGGATTCCTTGCCATCCAGATTGGAAACAGGGAAGCCGCTGTAGAAGCAAAGAAACGTTACCCAGCGAAGGCTCGAGATTGGCTTCGCAGTATTGGTAGTACACACAACAGCAGACAAATAGGAAACACATCGCGATGGGTGCAGAGGGGAAGTAGTACACTCGTGTTTATATGGAAGCGGTGGCGTGGGGGGTGATGCAGAAATGACGATAGGAAGAGGCAACAACAACAGCGAGACGCAACGAAAACAAAAACAAAGAGGTGAGAGATGGAGAGGGATGGGCCCCGTGGCGGTCAAAACCAAAAGTGCAGCAGCAGCAGCAACACCGGCTGGCCCAGCGAGTTCCCCCTCCAATGCCAGGCACGGCATGGTACGAGCTAGGAAGCGGCCGTTCGCACTGCTGCCCTACCAACCAAGCGACCGACTCGGGCGTCGTCACGCTCTCCGGAGAGAGCGAACGCCGCCGTACGCCGACGCGAAGCCGGCGGACCGCTTCGCCCGGGCCTCTCTCTCCCCCTTGCTCGGCTTGGTTGCATCACAGCCCCCCCGGAACAGGGAGATGCGGCGAGGTGGGGAAGGGGGGGGGGGGGGCGGCTTTTAAAAAGAAAGAAGAAGCGACGGATCCTCCCAAACAAAAACCCATCCACCTCCTTCTCCTCCGACGCCCAAGCGGAGAAGGTCACGGGCGGACGTTGAACGCGCTCGCGGTCTCTTCCGGTGTTTGCGGGGACGACGGCGTGCCTGGATGCTTTGCGATGCCTCGCGTTGCCTTGCCTGCCTGCTTTTCCGTTTGCGGCAGGTTCGCGCGACGGACGCTCGACGCGTCGTCGCGCGCGACTTTTTCGTGATGAACTGTGTGTGGCGCCTCGGGGTTCACATATAGGCGAATAAAAAAACGGCGGCGTCTTGACGCCCTCCAGGAATGCGCGATGCATCACTTTTTTTTTTTTTTTTTGCAGGCGGTGTCAGTCCTGTGTCCCCTCCCCGTGCTTACATTCTGCGACAGGGCGTGATTAATATCTCTGACCAAATTCAGTTACTCTATACATACTTGGGTTCTACCAGGATCAAATAGTACATGGATGATGGCTATACATAACAGGGAATGGCGCTTCATGTTAGATAACTGTTGGCGAACGTCTATTAGCGCTGATAACGGTGGCTTAATGATAGTAAATGTTCACTATGTTGGTTATCTGATGCGGTAACATCCAGTATCGACTTCATTCAATCTCAGCCCATTGACTGACTGTATACTAATGTCTTTCCTATCATTTGTTTCCTTTTGGGTACGGTAAGATTCATCTATTTAAAAGGGGGGACGTAATGGGGCATATCTCTGCCACACAGCGATGATCGCCATCCCGACTACAACATGCCTCGCAGTCATGTGGTTTCGGCACGCGAGATACCACAATTAAAACGTGTTCACTACACTCATATTTCTATCTGTACATCCAGTTATCAATGAGCACGGCGGAGTATGATACGAGAGCTCGGATGTTGCTGCAGGTGCTCCTACGTATCCGCGATGTATAACAAAAAACAAAAAAGAAAGGAAGCTTAAGGTAATCTGTAAAATTTTGAGCGTGATTTCCTCGTCTCCCCACGTGCCGTGTAAATGCACGTTGAGTTACATAATAACTGTAAGATGACCCCCCGCAGTCTGTAGAAACGTGATCGGGGCTTCCTACTGCCTCAGACCGACTCTGTTTGCATCTGCCTACCATCATCAGTCTACCGGCGTTCGCCCAACGCTCCGCAAGGTGGCGTACCAATATGTGCCTTACGCCATCTTCAATCTTCTTCCAACGTGAACGTCTCCTTGCTTCATTTTTCTTGCCACTTCGCTTCCTGCCTTTCTTCATTACCTTTCAAAGGTTTTCTTTCTTTTTGTTTCCCTAGGCTTCACTTCGTTCCTCAGTCGTGTGCCGTGCGCGGCAGATTGCTTTTTCCTTTTGCTTCCATTACAGCAGCTCTCACATGCGAATGATCACGTCTCGTGCGAGATCGTGTACACATAAAGGTGGACCAGCTGCTAGCCTCCGCGAAAATTCGGCAGCTAGACGTCGTCAGCGAAATACGATCTCCGCGATTCGCTTCGGTTAATTATGTGCAGCTCCTGCCACTGCCACAGCATACTGCCAGTGTGGTATTGATGAAGGCCGAGTGGATTTGGATACGTGTCGCTGGTACTGCGTTGTGACGTATAACATATGGTTTATCGACTCTAAATGTCGCGTACTTTTCACTAACGGATAACGCTTTGTACATGCCCCGCCACGGTGGTCTAGTGGTTATGGCTCTCGGCTGCTGATCCGAAGGTCGCGGGATCGAATCCTGGCCGCGGCGGCTGCATTTCGATGGAGGCGAAATGTTGAGGCCCATGCGCTGTGCGATGTCAGTGCACGTTGAAGAACCCCAGGTGGTCGAAATTTCCGGAGACCTCCACTACGGCGTCTCTCATAATCACAGCTGGTTTTGGGACGTTAAACCCCGCAAATCAATCAATCAATCAATCAATCAATCAATCAATCAACGCTTTGTACATATCGCTGAATGCGATCGAGTGTGTGCCAGTTAACTGAAATGCTTCGTGAAGGTGTGCGGCCCGACATGCGGTACGGTCGGTAATAAATTGGCTCTTATACTCTTACTATGAACGACTTCCTGAGCAATCATCAAAATATACCATGCCGCGTTTGGTTACGCTGACCGCCTTGATTCGTTTGAAGCCGGAACACATGTATGTATGTATGTATGTATGTATGTATGTATGTATGTATGTATGTATGTATGTATGTATGTATGTATGTATGTATGTATGTATGTATGTATGTATGTGCGGCCGCAGCTGCTAAGCTTTGAACCCATAGGTACCAGCATTCGAAAAGGTCTTAGCACTGAACTGCGCCGACCCAAAGTGGCGACCCTCAAGGGCGATGTAATAGATGGCAACAAAGTGAAATCTCGCGCAGATGCCCTGACATACCACGACAACAACAACAACAAAAGTCTGTGCACGCTGTCCGTAATCGCGCCGAAGCACGTGCTGTTAAACACCTGCGCGAAAAACGAAACCGACAGTGAAAACAGCGTGCTGCAGTTTGTAGCTCGGCAACTGTTGCGTTGCGTTACGAGCATCGCGCAGTGAGGAGTAATTAAATGATGATCCCCTCTGACCTTCCGTGTGCGTCTAGATTGTTAAGTATGGAGACGCCACACTTATATATCGTCCCAGCAGGGGAGGCCTCGGAGCATGCGTTTTGCACAGTGTGCGCCATCACCTGGCGCACCGGGTGCCTACGAGTGGCTGCGGGTGCATTCGTGACGTCCGTGGGTGCGTGTTCTCGCACGCGTGTACGCTTACTTTAGGCCATAGGCTGGTGCTGCTGCAGGCTTGTGCTTACGCTTTCCTTCGTTGCGGCATATATACGCAATGTAGCGAAGGAGAGTTACGTACTATATAGTGGTCTTGTATGCTCATCGCTTGCTTGTAGACTTGAACTATCGCCGCTCTGCTGCGCGGAGCTCTGCGTAATAAACACTTATATGGTTGTGTTGGGAGGTATCGAGGAGGTTAGAAGTGCACTTAGGGGTGCAGGCGGAAAGATGTATTAAAGACAAAAAGCATGCACGTGGCAAACGAACAGCACTACGGTATGCACAAAAGCTGAACGGTTATTTATATATGCAAAATGACAGCAGATCTGCCCTTGTTACAACGCAACATATCTGCATACCATGTGCACGACACCTGAACTGAGTCGTTCCGCCAAGTGTTCGAAACGCTGTGCATTTGTTAACTTTGTAGCCACGGATACAACGCTACTGATGAGCGCGTCAGCTTCCGTTATCTATATGAGAGAAAGAAAAAAAAAAAAAAACTCGACTCTTATCTGAGAACGGTGCCCAACTCTTTACTGGTTTCAAAGAAAAGGAAAGAAAGACGAGGTTGCGGGAAAAAGAATAGTTGCACAAACAAAAAAACAACAAGACATAAAAGTTTACCGATGTCGGTGCTCGGTACGCGCGTTCGACGTGGGACCACAAGAAAAAAAGAAAAGAAAAGGAATGTCACAAACCGCTTGCACCACAGGTGACGCTAAACAAGAAAATAATGCGAGTAGACATAAGCAGCTAGAGCGAACTCAAAAGAATAAAAGCACAGCCGATAAAACGCGCTAGCTGCCAGAATTTGTACCGGAGCACGTATGCCTTTTGAAGTACGTGGTGCGAATGCACAACATATCGGTGACAGAGAACCACCTCCTTTTTTTCTGCTGAGGGCCTCACCGTATACCGGGGGCGCCATCTCAGAGAAAAGATTAAGCACAACGCAGCGTTGAAGACACAGAGGACAGTTAACCTCAGCACGGCGCCTGTTCTTTCAAGGCTTAAAAAAAAGTTATCGGAAGTCGATATCGCATCTCGGCTTTGAGGGAAGCTGAACGGGGACCCTCCCTGAAAGGAGGCTGCCCCGTCAAAGTGTTGTGTGACCTGGCTTGACCGGGCGCCTGTGTGTAGGAAAACAGGGCCTGAGAGAACGAGGGACCTCGCGGAACCGTGAACTTTTGGCGGCGTAAGTGAGATACCGGCGCGTCGAGAGGAAGAAGAAGATAACAAAAAGATAAAGGATAGAGGAACGGTCGGCTATATAAAGGAGAGATTTCCGGATGGTCTGAGCTCTTCTTCATCATTTTCTTTTCTTCTACTGTTTCTTCCTGCTCCAATGAAAATGGCTTCATGCTGAGATTATGACGTATTACGAGGGCGTTCACGGAAAAGCGTTGCGCATTTAAGGAAACAAAGTAGCGATCATAGAATAAGGAAGGAATCATCGTGGTCTTCATGTGCTGGGTTCTGTATAATATTGGACGAGGAAACTATTAATATAGCGCAGGCCAAAGCTCTCTACTGCCGCCTTTTCTTTATTTGTCGTTTGGCATCTTCCAGCGTGAAAGCATTCATATATAAGTGAAATTAACCAGACATGAACTAAAGTACACTCACATCTGTTGCGCTGCAAGTGATTCCAGGTAATCGCGAGTCATACTTGTAACTGTAGGAAAGAAGAATAAATTCGGTGGCTGACCATCTTTCACCACACGTTTTCTATGCACCATCATTTTCTAGAGTGTGATCGAGTGAATCGGGGCTCACCGATTCGAGTAACTCTGTAGATTGGTTAGAGTCTGTATTTAGTATAATTTCAATTTAATGAAAACCGCCAATCGAAGCGATGTCCAAGGAGTGTAGGCACCAGATTCGGACGATCGACTCAGGACCGAAGTATGGGCTCCGTAATGTCCGATAAGACAGTTTCCACAACTTCTACAAAAGAAGTTCTTAATTTCCTGAAGAATACCGAGCTAGATGCCAGACATTATAGGCCCCGCCACGGTGGTCTAGTGGTTATGGCACTTGGCTACAGATCCGAATGTCGCGGGTTCGTATCCCGGCCGCGGCGGCTGCATTTCGATGGAGGCGAAATGTTGAGGACCGTGTGCTGTGCGATGTCAGTGCACGTAAAAGAACCCCAGGTGGTCGAAATTTCCAGAGACCTCCACTACGGCGTCTCTCATAATCAGAGCTGGTTTTGGGACGTTAAACTCCACAAATCAATCAATCAATCAATCAATCAATCAATCAATCAATCAATCAATCAATCAATCAATGCCAGACTTTATAGAGGAGGCACTGTGTGTTTTGATTGTACATTCACATCACTGCTTCATGTCCCCATCCTATTTCATCCATCTTTTTTTCCCCTTTCCCACCTGTGTAGAGTAGCAGGCCAGAGTGTACTTGCTCAGGCCGACCTCTCTACCCTACAACAAGTCCTCTCTCTCTCTCGTGCTCACAAGAAATGCTGTGGCGGATATTGACTGAGAACAGACAGCTTATAGGTAATTTATTTGAACATTAAAGCCTACAAACGAAGTGTGGCTGCCTTTTCAGACTTATTGTGACAGACATCACCAAAACGTTACACCACAGACCGAGAAGGGTGACGTTGGAAATGTTCACGGCAATACTGATGATGTCTTTGAGCAGGTCCTGGCAGCGAGATGGGAGCAGACTACACATGGGGCGCTGTCGTCGGTGCTTTGGCAGTTCACGTGATGTTAACGTCACTCGATACGCGCATGTGTCGTCACTCCCCAGTACCCGCTATAATGGCGGTATTTTTGAAATCGTGGACTGCGCCATATATAAGCTGTGTGATATTAAACTTTTGACGGCGCATTCGCACATATGCCAGCCGTTACCGTAGTCCCCTTTTGCGAAAGTTAATGAACTTATCACAAAACATTTTGGTGTCTACTGTCCCTTCATCCTCAACAGCTGACGCTCCGCTCAAACGGCCTTCAGAACTTCAGAAGTGCTCCAGCTAACGTCTCAGCCACTTTGGCTCGCGAGGCCGACAAAGCTTGTCACACGGACGACCACTCCCAACATTCACCACACTTCGCGGCCACAACTGAATCGCCGCCGCACATCCAGCAAACAGTCTGTTATTCGCGAAAGCGGTAAAGAATGAATAAATAAATAAATACACGGGAACACGTGACGTGTCGCTTGTCACATTGACAGGTTCCGTCGTCAAGTCGGCACGGCGACGCGTCGCGCGAAAGGAAGACGACCGGAACAAATTGGCGCAAGAAACGAGAGTCCTTCACGTGTCACGCTTTTTCTTTTTCCCCTTCTGCGCTCGAGCGCCCAGACCCCGTGCCCAGTATTCGAGACCAGAGACAAGGGGACAAGGCGGGCCCAAGTGTACAGAGGGCGCCATCCGTATACGGCACCCACAAAGGCCGAGGCACAAGCGGTCACCTAGAGCGGGCGGAAACGACAGAAAGTTTCTTCGTGTAGCAGACTCGTATAAGGCGCGTGAAGGTGGGGAATCGGCCGGTTGCAGTCCTGTGCGAGAACGTGTGTATGGTTCGCCTTCGTTCCAGGACTGCAGGCAGCACCAAGGGAACGGGAATCTCCTACTCTGGTCCCAGGGATGCCTTCTTCTCCTTTGCTCTGCCTCAAGGAGGAAGCGGGTGGAGGGGGGGAGGGGGGGGCGGTGTTCCTTAAAAGGATCGTCGGCATCTCTTAGGAACCTTTAGCACAACGCGGCGACAAAAGAAAGGGTTCGGACAAACATCCGCTAAGGGTCATCAGCCGCGGGGTCAAGCGAAGCGAGCTTCCATACAGGCCCCCTCCCCCAACCCCACCCCACTTTCCAGAGGTTCGAGTTGTCCACCCAAGGGGTCCGACAAAGAAAGCTCGATGCAAACGAAGGGACTCATGAAAGGGAAGTCAAGGAAGGGTGGCTGCTGTCCGAAAGATGCAAGGGACATGGTAGAAAGGATAGCGGGTGGTCGGACGTAGGATGTTGGGGCGGGGGAGGCCACTGTTACGGAGGTAACGTTTGTGTATACGCTTACGTACAAACGTGGTGAGGTAACTTATCGGAAACGGATGCAATGGACGTTTAGAATGCTGTGACGCACCGTTCTCACTTGTCGTACCGCCTTCCGCTGTCTCCTTGTTCTCAGCGCCACCAGTGTTGAACTCACGCTGAGTGGGGTCCTTGCTGCACGGACGTAGAAGTGCGGATGCGAGAAAAAAAAAAAAAAAAGAGGGAAGTATAGAGGAAGTTGAAAGGAGTAGGAGGAAGTCTTCCGCAATTCGCGAGCAAAGGCCCTTATTTGTTAAAAGGGGTTTGTCATCGCGTTTCCGCTCGGCGCGTCGCAGACAAACAGAACGCCGCCGGGACAAACAAGCGAACGCCACTTTTGTGTCGCGTAGTGGGTGATCTCTGTTGTGCGGCGATATTAGGTTTTATCGGCTGGAGCGCTTATAGGGTTCCGTGTTTGTTTGCTCGTTCACGAGACGTAAACAGAAGAGGGAAGCGAAGAGGAGAAAACGTCTGCTTGCAGTGCAGACGACATTGGGTCCTTCTTTCTCATCGTTTATACTTTGTATGGCAGACGACAGCTAGGACTAGCGAAGCCTTCTATTGCGCATGCTCGCAAGAGCCGTCTGCCTTTACATTATATAGGGCCGTTTGCTGGCTCAGAAGCTTACATTTCGAGTGTGTAGGCGTCGTACTTTTTTGCACTCGTGGAACGGATGCACGTTCCCGCAGGGGAGATCGCTGCTTGCTTTTCCGCTTTCTATTATGGCTTCCATATGTTCTTCGCGATGACGCAGCTGACCGGTTAGCTGAGGGCATGCGCAACAAACAGTTGGCACCTGCCGATATGCATAAATTAAGTGAGAGAGGGGTAAATGAGAGAAAGGCCTTAGCCTGAAGAAATCATCCGGCTTGCTGTCCTGCACTATAGGCGAAGGAACGAAGGCATAAAAGAAGAGAACGGGAAAGAATTCGCGGGCAAGTGACATAGCGCCCTAATGCTAGATGATTCCGTGGTTGTTCATCGGCATGCACACCTCATTTACGACTGAACACGAGCGGGCAACAAATGACAGCGTTTGAGAGTAATCGGGTACTACGTAGTTATGTGGATAGAAGCTATCGAACAGGTGACGCTGGGAATCGAGAAATGCTTTCGAAAGAGGGACGCAACAAACAATGCGCCTGTGTCGCAAGAATGACAAAACGACACAGCGGGACGAAGGGAAACAACCTAATCAGGTTAGTACAGGCTTTCCTTATTAGCCGAACAGTGCACGTGACGCCTTATTTAACTTGATTTATTGATTTCCATTTACGACACACACATACAGAGGAATGGTAAAGGGAGGTGGATGAGGTAAAAAAGCCGCACTGACGCGGCTTGAGGGAACCTGACCCCCTATAGGTACAATATGGCTACATGGGGTAACACATCGGGCGCTATATATATATATATATATATATATATATATATATATATATATATATATATATATATATATATATATATATATCGGCCATAAACAGTGCAGTTATACAATATGTAAAAAAACAATGAAATATTTCCACACATGATAACAATGCAAACACACTGCGGCATTGAAATAAATGATATGCACTACAGAAAAAAACAAAGATAAGGAACATTATAAACATTCACAAGCGCGCTCTACAGAGGTGAAAGCAATAGAGTTTTAAGCCTCAGCACTTGCCCAAGGTGTTTAAGAGGCTGTCGTTTATACACTTGAGAGACAAGATGGCCTGGTTCTAACGAAAATTCAAGGAAATGATAAAATCCAATATGGCAGACGTTGTTTCGATGCCATTAACGTGCCACAACACGGCATGATGGTGCGTGAAAGGGCACACATCCTTCCCATGCAATAAAGCTTCAGCAAAAATTGACGTTTACTTTGGCTGGCACCAAGGAGAACCACACCATAATCGCCATGATTTCCGTGTGTCTACTATTAATTACCCCTAACAGACCCCGGTATACTCGCATATTGCCTTAATCCGCCTTAGTCCACCTTAACCCACCTTGATTCTGACTTTTCTACCCTTAATCCTCTCATTAATCACCCACGATATTACATAAACTGCAAACTGTCTTAATCCCTCTCAGTCCACCATGAGCAGAATTTGTCTAACGTTAATTGCTTAATATTCGCATATAATTTATAAAATTGATGGGGCTTCACGTGCCAAAACTGCGAAATGACTACGAGGAACGCCGTAGTGGAAAGTCCCGGAAATTTTGACCACTTTTTGTTCTTTAACGCGAAGATAAATCTAATTACGCGGGCCTCTAGCATGATCCCGGCCGCGGCGGTCGCATTTTCGATGGAGGCGAAAATGCCAGAGGCCCGTGTACTGTGCGTTGTCAGTGCACGTTAAAGAACCCCAGGTGGTCTAAATTTCCGGAGCCCTCCACTACGGCCTTTCTCTCCTATCTCTTTCACTCCCTTTCCCCCACCCCCACGGACGCTTAGCCGTGCTCCCTACATGGGCTGCAGAAATTTGCGTCCCTTCCTAACCGAATCACAATCAATCAATCAATCAATCAATCTAGCATTTGGCCTCAACCATAACGTGATCGCAGTGATCAGGATCGAACGCACCTCTTTCGGGTCAGCGGCACAGCACCGTAACGACTGTGCCACCACGGCGACCGGAGTTCACCTCGATATATACTTAAGCTGTCTTGCGTATATACTGCACCCGTTACCATTCAAGACATCATTGACGTACCTTCTGCGACGTACTAATGACGTTTCTTTCTTCCTTTTAGATGCGAAGCAGCTCTTTGACTAGCCTGTGTAACGCTGTCCCTCCGTCCGCACAAGCGCGAGGCAACGCGCTTCCCTCGGCGCAGGTGTTGGAGCGGTGCCAAGTAGGTCACGCCGCAGCTGGGCGTTGACGTCACGCTCCCCTCGCACGCTTCCCTCGCAGGTGCGCGCGTACGTCACTCTCTCCCTCGCCCGCCGGAGCGGCCGCAGCTGCCGGCTCCAACGCCCGCTCGCCTCCCGTGTCTGCGTTTCAAACAAACGTTTACACCAGTAAACGCTACACCGAGTTTCGCTTCAAACTGTTCTTCCAGCACCCGCGTTAGCGCCGTTCAACCCGTGACGCCACCCGTGCGCAACGCTGCTGCTTCGCATCCCATCAGGGTTCCCTTCGGGGAGATGGTCCAAGTTTTTTCTTTTCCTTTCAGCATTCGTGTCAGCGATTGTGACGTCACATTTTTCAATTCATGAGACATATCCTACATAAGCAGCTATATCAAGATGGCACAACTAAATAAATAAATAAATAAATAAATAAATAAATAAACGTAATGATGAAATTGAAGCGAGGGTGAATAAATGACGTCGACATCGGCGTGTTTTTGTTAGAGCGGGCGTCCGCGACTGAAACCTAACCATCACTAGTGGGTATGGTTGCTACATCCGGCACCAGTTCTCCCTATGTCCAGTACGGACCAGTCGGGAAAGTCAGCCGCCTCCACCGGCAAAATGAGTGGAATAGGCGAAGAAAGCTTCTCTCTAAAAGAAGACGCAAATCTTCTTAGAACGCACAGCGTATTATATGTGGGTCTTCCACGAACGCATTACCGGACGCTCGAACCTATCCCAACGACGCCGGAGAGTTCGGTCAAGCTCGACCTACGAGCAGTTTCGTTCGCACAGCGGCCAAAACAAAGGGAGGCAACCCAGAGGCTTTCGACCCTGTACTCGAAACTTCAACGAGAGGGTGGCAATGGACCTGCGAGTAACAAGCACGCGCAACGGCTGTGCGAGAGATAACGCCAATGCCACGCTTTTAAAAGAAGATGCTGCTGCGCCCTTACCGCAGTGCGCTCTATAACAGTGGGGTTTGGCTGCCACAAATAATGAAAACCATGCATCATTCAACTTTTCTTTCTTTTCTTTCTTTCACTGTTTCTTTTGCGACGACTTCTTTTCAAATTCTGCAATATCCACCCCACAGTGTACAGGCACGTACAAAAAACGAAAAGCCCTCCTGTATACAGTGCATATATAGAACACCAAGAAATGAAAGATGAACGTACCGAAACGAGTAAGAGTAAAATAGAAAGAAGTATCAGTCGACAGTTCCGTAGGGCGAAGACACATAGCTTTTTTTTCTTTGTGCTTATTTTTATTTGTTGTACCACCATGCATTACCCTCCTAGTTTGCTTCCTTGCGTAGAACGGGAACGCCTTCCCTGCACTATACGCAAGAGACGGGACCACGAAGAGAGCGTGTGTGTGGTAGACGTCCGGCGCAACTTTCACGACGCAGATTCTGAGAAACGGAGCGGGGGAAGCTGGACGAAGTAGCTGAATAACGCATGTCGCGCCTCCGCCCACTCTCGTTATTTTGCGTTCTTTCTTTCGTCTGAATCTCCGCTTCCCAAACACTGGCCTCCGGATAACCTCCTCAGGCAGCATCCGCATGTCCGTGTATATATCTGGAGTGCTATCCTGGACACTGCCAAAATTCCGCCATCTTGTCAGATTCTGTAATGGCGCCATTCTTGAGCCAATCAGAGAGCCCGTATAGCTGCCATCTGGGCCAATCAGAGCTGCCAAGATGGCGGAAGTTGACAAAGTCTAGGATAGCACAGCTGCTCAGCTCGTCCACGCAAATCGAGTTGGTGGTTACCATCGACGTGTACTTTGAGGCTAAACTCTTCATGAAAGCAGCAATGTACACACAGCATGTTACAGCGATGTATAGGCGTGCGTGCTATCCGACTCAATGGACGTTCGTTTATCTCGGCTCGAACCCCTCCTCCTTTTTTTTTGTGTCCCACAATCTATATCGAACCACATATCAGTCAATCGACGAATGAAATATTGGCCCACGTTATACATTGCATTTCCGGAGTACCACGCTTTCAGTGACCGTTGAAATCGTGGATGTTTGATATGCACTTACTCCACTGACTCCTTTCCGGGAGTTAGCGCAGAAGAGCCAACTGGACACATGGGTTTCGAAGTTATTAAATTTCCCTGATTATTGAAGGCGAGTGTGTTCCGGTATCGCAGCTGGCCTTTCTGTATATTGCTACGCCCTGTACACTGGCCGCTGCTGATATTCCATGTCAAGCGCTTTAACAGAAATGGACTTCAACTATAGTCCACAAGACTGGGACGTGAGACACACTCCGCTAACGACATCTCGTATTAATAGTATTCTCGAACTCTTGCTGTCCCTCTTATTCCCTCGCTGCGAAGGGCGTATACACGAGTAGAGAGAGAGCGAAGGTTTATTAGCGGTCATTACTACGCTCTGGCCTTCCGAATCAAATGTGTTTATTCTCTTTCTTTCTCTCCCTCTCTCGACATAAAAGACGCTTTGAACACAGAGTTAATATAAACATATCAGTCCTGTCGCGTCGATAAAGAAAAGCCATGTATATACCAGTTGAGTCTTCAAGTCATTGATGGCGATGCAGCGGCGGAAGTCATTGCACATCCAACCAAACGAAAGTCACCAAAGGGGCTTTACAATGTGGCTCGCAATACGTATGACAAGTCGACAGGCAAACATAACTTGGCGTATGCGTTATATGTGACGGAAGCCGCATTTAGAGATAGCGTCACAAAGTTATTTCCACATTGATCTTATTCATAGTGGTCAAGTAGTGAAGATAAATAACGGCTAGGACGAAGCATTAAGTTCATTAACTCTCTGACGGAACTAATAGGTGCGTGCCCGGATTAAGATTGCGCTTTTCAGGGTCTTCATTCGCCGAGCTGCTTGCGCTTCAACACATAGTGAGGGCACTGGCGTAATTGCAAGGTATCAAATAGTTCCAGATGGTTCAGACAGAACGCAAGGTTTCAGACAGAACATAAGGTACAAGCGACGGCTCGATTTAGAATTACACGACTAAACGGTCGTAACGCACTCTAACCTCACTAATATATTAAAATTATCGGGACGTCTGCATGGTATGCTGAAAAAAGTTGAAAGGGCTACATTCACGTCGCAAAATTACAACAGCTGCGCCCGTGGTGTAGTGACGCAGACGGCAAGGTCTGAAGTACAAATCACACGCACCAGGTGGCGTTCAGCTACGCGTACAGAAAGCGCAAGTAATCCTACACCTTTACGCGCACTTCGCTGCCATTATGGCAGCAGTTGGAAAGTTCGACGCCCCCTCGACGGCTTGTTCGAAATGCTTGAACCCTTTGCTGCCATGCCGGACACTGCCCTTCACTCGGGCCTGGCAAACAAAATAACGCCGCGTCGTTCTCCCATACAAGCTATAATCCCAAAACTACATGGCGGCACTGTACACCAGAAGGAGCCAGGCAGCATCTATACGACATGGGTGCGCCGGGTGCCTGCAGATCGCATTAAATCATCGACAAGAAACGCAATCGTACCCCTTTCGCTAATCCCCCGCAACCGCGATGGCCGTATGCTTTCTTCTCGACAAACCGGCGCTGTACATGGACAAGGGTGAAACCGAACGCGAGGCTTTTCCGTGATCCCACAGGAACATGGCGTTAACCCGTTCATATATGATATCCCTCATCTCACGCCACCCCAGAAATACATATCTTCCGAAGCACACCGCGGACATAAATTTCCGGTGCGTCAGCGTTCTTGCTCCACGGTATACTAGAGCGAGGAAACGAGAAAAGAAATCTCGGGGCGGTGGAAATCCACAAACACAATTTAGACCTCAAGCCCTCTCGCCAAACACGCTTGCGAGTATTGTTGTGTGTATATACGGCGTTTCCACAATCCCGCGCGCGCTTCCGCGGCCGCGCTAGGCCCGGCGATTTGTTATGATCCCCTGCTGAGCCCAGGCGAGGACATAGGCAAGGGCGCGCACGCATTCAAGGAACGTTGAGAATAATCGAACAAACAAGCAAACATAAACGAAGATGTACAAAGCCGAAGGTGCAATAGGGGAGTGGTCGAGGTTCGTATCGCTCAAGTCAGGGTCAGAGGTCGCCAACCTTGAATCACTCCATTTATTTCTTTCCCCGATTCCTTCCTTTTTCTTCCTACATTCTTTTCTGTATCGATGCCCGCGAGTAGTTGAAGCGAGAAGGTGAGTGAACCTTGCGGGGTTCGAACGCCGTCCGTTTCATCGCGAAACCCCGGTGCAGTCCCCCCTCGACACCCCTCCACCCTTCACCGGGTGGCTCAGTGCCCGCGACCCCACCTTTTCCGCCATAGCGGGGCGCACTCCTGACCCCCTGCTGACCCCGCTATCGTCCGAGCTCCTCCCCCGCTCTCGAATAAACAGCGTCTAAATCCACCGGGCGCGAGGAGCCGTGATTTTTGGCGTATAACATGAGACGCATCGCAAGCGACATTTAGGTAACCTTATAGGACGTTCGTTGGCACATGTCGAACAGGTTATGCGTAACATCTTCCTGTAAAAGAAATAAGCCCCCTTTTTTTTTTTTGGTGCACAAACGACTCGGGCTATACAACATAGACGGCCCTGAGTATATTGCATTGACACCAGCTCTAACGCGTGAAACAGAGCAGCCAATATGCATGCCCAAATTTTCGTGCACTCTTTTGGCCGTCTTCATCGTCAACCAACTCGCCATGTCGCTGCCATTTATTCACAATATATATGGTGGATTTTCCTTTTTATTTGTTTTTCATCTTCACGTTCTTTAAGCATGCGTACGAGAAACCACTTTTTATATACCGGAAAGTGCCCTCTGTTAACATGTTGGCTAAAAGAAACTGTAATATAAATTTAATCAGGTCATGTTTGTTTAAGGTTATAGAAAGGAAACTGAAATGTTGATACTACGCGGGTTAACTTTGTGACATGCCAACTGTGTTTGTGACAAGCCAGCAGGACGGGAAAACCGACAACAAGAAAGAAGGGCAGCTGTACCTCTAGTATCAGAGCTAGATGACCTAGGAAGAGGTCTTATCTTGAGGACGACAGCGCAGAAGATAGCTGTGACAGCGAATCGTCTTGAGATGGTCAGCGTGGCGACAAGAAAAGGTGGTCGGAAGGAGATACAAGTGAGTCCGAGGTACTCTCCAGAAGTCTTGACAACCTATCGGAAAGGGACACTCCTACCATCTACACGATTCCAAATACCAACGTCCCGAGGGTCCGCAGTACGGGTTCCGGGGAAAGCACCTTCAAGGTGGATGACTTTGTCGTAGTAAACTTCGAAGCACAACTTTTCCCGGGAAGATTGACGATACCGGAAAAGTGACGTACCCAGCGCGGGGTATTCATTATCGCCTGCAACTGATTTGGCAGTGCCGTCATTGAATCACAATGTGCTACCTGGTAATGTCATGTCCAACACGTTCTAGAATGCACGCACCGTTTCACCGTACGTCTGCAAAAAGGGCTACGCTATATGTGGAATAACAGTATATATAGTATTTGCCCTGTTTGCCATTGCCTACTATACACCACACACTTACGGTATCCCCGCACGGGGCAGCCCCTGACAACGCTACAGCGCCTGACCCCCCACCTGCAGTCAAAAACGGGTGCCCCCATTTAGGGGTCACCGAGCAATGTCCACTATACCGTCAGCAACCGTGCGCGTCCACACACACAGCAGCGGTCAGCGCCCGTTAATTCTTGCTTCTCCTCCTTCAAAAAGCCTCGTCGGTCCTTGGTGCGGCCTTTCCCAGTTCCGTGCACCGCATTGTCGTTGGCACCCTTGTCACAAAGCTATAGCAAAGGTTCGGGGCGCGTGCACTGGGACCCCGGGTCACTGATTTCCTTTTCAAGAGCGCAAACATTGACCACGCTTGACCGTGCACGAAACGAAGGACTGGCCGCGTGCATGCGTGGACAGCACAATGCGTGGTGCGTATGTAAGCAGCTTCGTCTCCTCTTGACTTTTTCTTGACCCACCCTATACATGAAGACGCGTCTGATGCTTGAATCGAGAGACACCGAGAGGGGGCATAAGAGCTGTGTAACGGGAATCATCAGGAGCTGTAGGAGCTGTAGGAGTCGTCAGGAGCTGTAGTGACACTGTAGTCGGTGATCCCTCGCCCAGACGTGGGATAAATCGCTGTATGGTGTTTCGCAGCTGAATGTGATGTGTAGGGTTCGATTCGCCAACCCTGAAAGCCGCAGTACACATTTGAGTGGGGGCGGATTTTTAAAACACTCATGCACTTACAGATGTGAACGACCAAAATAGAAATTGTGATCTAAATGAAGTCATAACCATCCGTTGTAGCCATCGAGTTGTATACTAGAGATCAACCCTGGTAATACTCGGAGATATCATCATATTTTGGATACGGGCCTATTGTTGTGACGTCAAGCCTTTGCTTACTTAGTGGGCGCAGCAAGTTTTTCCCAAAACCTTTTGTATCAGACCCACTCATTCGGTCAGCTGGTGTTCCATTTGAGATCACCGCACTCTATATATATATGCTGAAATTATGCAATCATGATTTATGACTGATGAGTAATGTACGACTGCTTATTGGGCCAACGTATCATGGTGATTGAGCGAAGCAACACTACATGGCGGTGTCTATCACGGCAAGGAACGGCGGGTGGTCGTCGGATCTGAATAGTAGCCGCGTTCGTTATTTACACTGGCGTCATCGAACACATTCTATTGTAGAACAGTGCTTGGGATACTGGGCACGTCTGTATGCCAGCACTGTGTAGTGCAGCGTGTAGTACGGCGTCTGTGGTGTGCGTGCACTCTGATTATAGCGAGCGTATCTCAATATCGGTGATGACAACTTTCATGCACACCACGGCACAGCAACCTTAGCTTTTCTTTTTTTTTTTTTTTGTGCGAGAAGGGTGACATGAAGCCTGGGACACACCCTTTAAAGCTCTCTATAACTGTCTAAAATAAATGAAGTTATACGGGCAGTGTAAATGGGAATCCAAATGTTGCTGTTGTCTCGCCGTGTTGCTATTTTCACTGCTGCTGCGCTTGGTGCGCGGGACTTTAGTGTATAGGAGCAGGGCAGGGTGAAACCGATACATATGAAGCTTGCGCTTGTGTACAAACATAAAATTCTAATAATAATAACTTCTCATGTTTTGCGTCCCGAAACCACAGCATGAATATGAGAGACGCAGTAGTGGAGGGTTCCGGAAATTTCGACCACCTCAGGTTCTTTACAGCACACGGGGCTTCAGCATTGCGCCTCTATCGAAAGGCGGCCGCCGCGGCCGGGTTTCGATCCCGCGAACTTCGGATCCCATAGCCATTAGACCACCAGGCGATAAAACTGAGGACTTGACTGGAGTTATCGAGTGTAAAAAATGTGCACATCCTAAACAGGCTATGTGTGACCTATAATTTCCAAGATTTAGGTTCATTGCATTGTTCTTTGTATACCACTGCATTTCGATGGAGGCGAAATGTTGAGGCCTGAGTATACTGCGCGATGTCAGTGCACGTTAAAGAACCCCAGAGGGTCAAAATTTCCGGAGCACTCCACTACGGCGTCTCTCATAATCATATTGTGGTATTGGACCGTAAAAACACCAGAAATCGATCATTCAAAGAAACAAAGAAAGATATCGAGACACTGCCATTTCGTAAAAGACAACGTTCTCGCGGAGTACGAATGCATGGCTAACATAACTGATGCATCATGTCATCAGTAACTTGGCATCCTTGCCATTTACGTCGCGGTTAATGATAAGCTTTTCACTGCGGGGAACTGGCTTGAATTTTTTTTTCTGTGTAAGCAGAAAAAGTGTCAACATATTTGACGCTTAATAAACCACGCTAATGCACTCGCGTAAGAATCAGGCTACACGCGAAACTAAAGCGAATGAATGAATGAATGAATGAATGAATGAATGAATGAATGAATGAATGAATGAATGAATGAATGAATGACACACGAAACGACCACGAAAGCAATAAAAATTACAAGTTCTTACTTTTTTTCTTTTTTAGCATCTCGTAAGAAACAGTTTTAACGTGCACAGTTGGTTTTCACAGCAGGATACAGTGAAGAGAGCGCGAATACAACCAGAGCGCCATATTCGCAAGCATATGTGAAGTTGGGTCAAATTGTCCCAAGCCTATAAAACGTTAGGCTATGAGTTTGAAATACAGTCTCCGCTTCCTTAGGTGTTCATTGCGAGCACACTTTCCAGGTGCTCCTGTCTCTGGTAAACCAAATCGGAGGGCGTACTTTATACAGAATCGGATCTAACGGCCGCGGGGTGTCTGTCCGCTCGAACGAATCCAAAGTGACAAAGGAAGAATAAGTATAATGAGATGCCATCCTTCAAGACGTGTGCTCTCCTATTTTGACGCGGGCATCACAGAGTTCAACGTCCGACGCTTCGGCCTCAAGGTCGTCACGATCAACAAACTCGCACCGTTTAGCGAAAACGGCAGCCTTAAAGAAGTTCGTATTTATGCCCCCCTTCTTGCTAAAGCGGCCCACAATTCTTCCATTACCCGACACCCCCCGGCGTTAGCAGCACATCAAAACGACACCCCTATAGTGCGAGAGCAACACAGAACCCACGGTGGCAGCCGCAGGTACAAATTCACTGTTAGGAGGTCGGTGAAGCCGAAGGGGGGTGTCTGCTTTTACAAATGGCCCCCCCAACTCGGCTGCAGCGTTCGTTGCTTCGTTCGCCCCCGCACACACTGACGGGTGTACGAACCTGCGAACCATACGCACACAATCGAAATGCAGCGCCGCAAACTCACGGAGAAGAAGGAAAGATCTGTCTCATTCAAGAAACGTGAGCCTTGCGAGAGCGACGCCCAGCGGGCGGGGTTTTGTCACCTCGTACCGAACACCTACCTCTCTGGGCTTCACCTCTAGCTGGGTATGGCCGTTTCGGACCCGGTAAGGAGAAGCGGGGGGGTGGGGGGGGGTGGTACGCAAGAGAAGTACACAAACTTTATACATAAAAAAAAAAGCAAGCAAGTGCGAACTTGGAAAGACGGCTGAGTATGAAGAAAAGTCCGGTAGGGGGGAACTTTGAGAAGGAGTAGGAATAAGGCACGCGACAGCTATAGGGGTCGCCGCGAGAGACAAACCTTTAAAGACGTCGTTTCGGGACGTTTCGGATCCGAAGAACGAAAAACGCTCTTCCATCTTTCCTCTCTTTCTTCACACTTCGCCGGTGCGGAACGCCGCTCCACGTTGAGAACTGGTCTCTACATTATCATTCGTAGCACTGCGTGTTTCATTGTTCAGGCAGGTCTTCTATGTACACACACGAACGTACGCACACACAAGCTCGCTCCTTTGACTGTGAGAAAGGAAAGGTGTGACTCGGTGCTCGGGTCCGCAACAAAGCGTTGCGAAGCTCGACCCTGCGTTCGCGTGCTGCTCTCTTAAAGCACTATATACGGTATAGCGCCGAGTCACTCAATCACTCACGCCTTCAGCGCTGTTTCAACGCGGTGTCCAGTTTCTTAGGCCTTCCGAGGGCGTTCACCCACCCTTTTGAGACACCTCTCATCAAGCTCACCCATGCTGGATCCTCACCCCGCACCCGTTCAACCCCCACTGTGCCGCTACCGTGGCTCTGCGACTGCCTCAGTGGGCGTGATTTGTTGCGTGACGGTGCAAGCCCGAGGGAGCTATACTATATAAGGGGCCATTATTTTTGCGACCCCTCCAAAGGAAAGGGTATACACAATGGCGAATGTGTGAGCAAGTTAGTGCGAATCGGTCCTTGGTCCATTATAGACCGTCGCGGAAGTCTATAGAAGGTCTTTCACGGATTCAGCGTTAGGAAACGCGCTTGATTTGTGGCTGGACATGCGTAGAATCGATGCGAGTAAATCACGTCTTATTCGGTGTGACGTTTCACATATGCGTCCGTGAGGACCATATTGCAGCGCCTGGTCGTTCGTCGGTTACCTTTCGGAAGATGCATATCTCGAGTCTCTCGGGAAGCTAGCGCCTGCGTTGGAACTTTGCATTTTACTGCAAATGCATCGAATGCTAAAGATTAATGTTATAAATAACAGCCGCGGTATATATGCAGTCTCATGGTGACTCGGCCAGCTGATATGGTTCTACTATTCTCTGTTGTGATGGGCTTCCTCTTTCTGAGTTTCAGGTAAGCTGGAGCAATGACCTTGTCATAACTTCCGCAGGCGTTAAAAAAATCACAAAAAGAAAAAGAAAGCTGAGACGGGCTCAGACTACGTTTCTTAGTTCATTCAGAATAGGAAAGCTGTGTACAATAATGCTTCTGTGCGTATGGTGCTTGAACTTTCACCTGCCCCAAACGCTGAACGACAAACACGCATGATCAAAAGAGCAAAACACAGGAAACTGCTAGAAAAAAACAACATGAAACATTCTCTTGGATTATTTTTTCTCTACATATCGATAATTTGGATGTGTCGTCTCGAATAACAAAATAAAAGTGAGAGAGTGAGGGAGAGAGAGAGAGCGGTCGCTTATCCTGAAGTAATTCCTTGTTTACCGAACGTTTACAGATTCGGGATTCTAACCCGACGTTCTGTACTTGCAGCCACTAGTTGTCATATCCCCAGGTGGTTTATTAATTATTTCGTTTATTATTCTGTAGTCGTTTAGAATGTAAAGAAAAATCTTGCTTCCGAAGAAGCAAGGACCGAATTCAGAGAAATTTTCATTCATATGTGTTACTTATTTTCTAATTGGTCAGCGGGCTTCGCCAATGATATGTCCAGCGTCAGGATGGGCTGAAATACTCTCTTGCGGATATGTTTGGTGCAAGAGGTTTTCGTGAAGACCAGTTTTATTGCACCTCAGTTGAAGTTGGCTTCACCGCGCAAACATCGTATACGAGGGGAAGCCTAACTACTCGTGTTGACGCAATCGCTTTTCCAATCAATACGTAGTGCTTGCCATGACTGGTCACTCTCTCCTTCATTTAGTTGATCACATGGCAATCTGATGACGGTCATCACAATGATAATGATTAGTGATGATTGCAGTGGAGGTAGAATTTTCATTTCTTGCCAAGGCTTCTACAATCGGAGAGAGACGAATTGTACAAACGCATCGTACTGTGCTTTTGGCTTACGTTCATAATTTGGCGGGGAACTTTTGTATTACGTTATTTCCTTTTTAGGCCGGTTTGAGTTCCATGATTATGTTTCGAAGGTTCAAAGCCTCGAGAACACCACTCTTCAAACATCTATCTATCTATCTATCTATCTATCTATCTATCTATCTATCTATCTATCTATCTATCTATCTATCTATCTATCTATCTATCTATCTATCTATCTATCTATCTATCTATCTATCTATCTATCTATCTATCTTAGGGACATTCCTAGTGATGGTTTGACTTGATTAATTCATTTCCATTTACACACACACACACACACACACACACACACACACACACACACACACACACACACACACACACACACACACACACACACACACATGATGCGGTTGAGGATTGGGTTTTAATAGACACACGAAAAGAGAGAAGAAAGGGAAATACGACGAGAAGGTTATAGCCACTGAAAATTTTCATTTTCATTATGTTTCGCACCATATCGGGGAAAGAGAAAAGTGACAGAACGACGAATGAACGAACTAAAAAAAAATGAAAGCTCGAAGCATGGCCAACGGAACTTTGTGACGCAACCAGCGAGGCAAGCTCTCCTCTCACGTACGTGTCGCGGCGAGCGAAGGTGGGTCAGGAACACGCTCTTGGCACAGTTAGCCGTTAACACTGGCGATGACAGGGCCAGGGGCGAGGACGCACTCACACGTACTGCGTGACGAACGGCCGGGCGCGTCGGACAGCATCCGGATGACGGCGAACCGTGTCAACAGCCCGTACAGCGTCTCTCTCTCGCTCGCCGTGGCGTCAAGTGGGGCCCCACTCACGGGGTTTCCTGGGAGGCTGCACGTGTTGACATGCGGGTGTTTGTCGACGCCCTTGAACGCGCCGTCTCGCGGTAGTCTCCGTCATATGTACCAACAATGTCCCAGCAATGCAACACGTCTTCTAACCCTCAATCAGTCTGCTAGCTATTCTGAAGATAATTTATTTTATTCTTTAGATTTTGCCTCTGTCTTCTTCAGATGTTTGGAACTGAAAGAGAACAGGTGTAGAGTAAGAACGTCCGCACACTCGTGGTGAAGATGCATGCCCGAAAGAACGAGAGAGAGAATAAAAAGAGCGCTTGTGGGTTTGCCATCAGTCCAGAAGTCCCATTGTCTTAGCTGTCTATCCGGTTAGCCCTTTCAACCAGTCGAATCCGGTTGGTCCTTCGGTTCCCAGCTGGATACTCCCTCTCCTACTGCTCCGCCGTGGCAGACAATCATTACAGCCTTGCATGCTATTCCGGTGCACGGAAATGGGAGTGCGTCCACTTACTCCATTGGATTGAGGTCAGACGAAGACAGTGTTTCTATAACAGGGAATCCTGGCGCAGTGAGAATTCTGAGAACACAGGGCCCAACCTGTACAGAGATGGAGTCACACTTACCAGCCGCAGTACATCGTCTGATATACTGGACGTGTAGCGACATGAACAGGGAACGTCTGTGGAGCCAGTGTTCTGACAACAGGACTCATGCATCCTCAGTGCTTGCCCTTCGTCAGGGCAGTAACCGACGAAGACAGTTGGAGTCCTGACGAACCGAAGTCCTCTTGTGGGTACGTCGGCTCCAGCGGCGTTCCCTGTTCAGCCATTTCTCGTCGCTTCATGACTCCGAACTTCTGTTTGTTTGAGAGGTATACCTACAGACAACACAGATGTGATGTTTCTGTTTCTTTGTGCTTTTGCAGTTATACGCCTCTTTTACAAAAAAAAAAAAGAGGGAGAAAACATGCATTATAGACCTTCTATAGGAACTCTAAGTCCGTGCACTAAAGGTGTTACGAAAACTCAGGCGGCGCGGTTTATATCGAAGTTCGGTCATAAGGAACAGGCTCCTGGGCTTACAGTAAATGGTTGAATTGAAATTGAATTGAAATTTATTGCTCACAATTGTTACATAAAGTTCGCACACACTGTGTGGACCCATAGCCATAGGCTAGTTTGTGTCCAAAAAGATAAATTTTATAATGGCACTTTGGAAAAGCATAACTAAAGAAGTTATATAATATTTAATAAAAAATCTGGAAAGAAGCTGTACAGTACATGAAATAACCACTAAAAGAGCAAAAAAGAAAACTGTTACATCACAGGAAAAAGAAATGAAAGACCTCTACTTACATACTAAAATTAAGACAGCCATCACACTAAACATGACTGGTCATTAATAAATCAGAACATTCTTCTAAATAGTGTTTTTCTAGTGTCTTAGTAAACTTTGAACACACTTTTATTTCAAACGGTATGTCATTCCAGATCTTAATACCAGTCAACTGTAAAATCCGTTCACCATATACGTTGTTTTAGTTCGCGGAATATTCCATTTACCAAAGGTTAGTTGTCTGGTAGAACGAGAAGGGGCGGAAAACATCGACACATTAAAAGGGTGGTTGTAATTAATAACCGTGTATACATATTTGGCTAGCCTATGAACAGTTACACGAGTTAATTTTGTTTTTGCTTCATGGTGCGTTATAGGGCTATGTGTTTGACTATAAGGTACGATCTTATTACGAGTAGACATAACAAGGCAGCAAGGAATGTATAGATCACGTTATGCTCACTTGACAATTTTGATCATGGGTACGTTGGTATTCTCGCACGCACGCTAAAACAAAGCGTTCAAGAATGGCCTCATTGCTGCGTTCATAAGCACGAATGAAGTCACCGTGAGGGTTGTGAACTCACGATGAAAGAAGATGTAAAGCTCGCAAATTTGGACACCGCAGAAAAGAAGAACCATGCAGAGAACGGAAACGCCAGTGTTCGTGAATTATCTGGCGCCGTTCTCTTGCGCCCGTGATTGTGCGCCTTGCCTTCTTTCGTGATGAGTCCTCAACAGCCAGCTCGATTTCATGTCTTCTTAGGCTGTCTATATGTTTGTTTTTGTTGTTGTTTTGTGGGGTTTTACGTCCCAAAACCAGTTCTGATTATGAGAGACGCCGTAGTGGAGGGCTCCGGAAATTTCGACCACCTGGGGTTCTTTAACGTGCACTGACATCGCACAGCACACGGGCCTCAACATTTCGCCTCCATCGAAATGCAGCCGCCGCGGCCGGGATTCGATCCCGCGACCCTCGGATCAGCAGCCGAGTACCTTAGCCACTAGACCACCGTGGCGGGGCAGGCTGTCTATATGGGCGTTGCAAGTATCTATGCAACACCCATTTAGTATGACTGATATTAATCCACGAATAACGGTCAGTGAGTCTCGGGCGTTCTATAGAGAATGATTCGCTTTACCCGAATCCTTTGTAATCAGGCTTAACCTCATTGTTTTCAACGCATTCCTGCTGATTCATTACTGATCCTGTAAAATATTACTGGAAGCAGTTCCTCCTCCTCTCTTCCTCTGATGCGTTTTCTTTCCTATTTTTCACGTCACTCACGCGTTCTTCTTTTTCTCTCGCCTCTACTTTTTGCATCCCTGTTCGTGTGACCGAGATTCACCTTAAACATGGATATCGGTCAGTGAGGTATCGCGTGTTCGCTAAAGAGAATAATTCGCTTTATCCGGTTTCGCTATATCCGTTTGTACAACTGTACAATTTTCCCCGCGGCTCTGCCTGATACGCCACTGACTCTGTGTGAAAACAGATGACGGAAAGCATTCTCTGCTCTCCTTCTCTGATGTGTTTTCGTTCTTTCTTTGATGTGGCGGTGCGTTTTTTTTTTTTTTTCGTATTTCTTTGGTGTCTCTTTTTTCTTCTTTCTCTGTTACTGTGTTCTCTTTAGCGTTTCGCCGCCGCCGCGCGTTGGCCGCGTGCACTTGGCCCATCTCACTCGCTTCGCGTTCATGGTGTGGCCGTCGTCATTGTTGGCTGCGTCCCGGTCACCGGTTCCACTTCCGCATGACCCAGTCGCTGGGAGTTGTGCGCCGCAGTCGCGCCTTCCCGGCCACCAGCAGCGTGCGTGTACGCAGTTGAGGGTTGTTTTTGTTTATTTTCAGCCTACGCGGTGGTCCGTGCGTGCATATGCGGCAGTGCATTCGCGAAGCGTTGTTTTGCTTCTTCCTTTCTACGCCGACGTATTTTCTCTCTCTCTCCGCTAAGCTCTTGTTGTTGTCACTGACTTGGTGGTTATAATCAGCGTCTACATGACTGTGTTCGCGTCTGGTTGAACAAATCGCCGCTGACGGTAAGAATGATAACGCACAGAAAACCGCTAGTGGGGGAGTCCTGGAGACACGGTGATCTCGTGACCGAGTCGTGGTGGACGATACAAATGGTGGTACGGCGGCGCCCATATATGGCCCTTTTTTTTTTTTTTTTTGTAAGCGTGGTTTCGTGTGTTCGAGTGACTGTTCGAGCGAGTCGGTCTGTGTAGGTCACCCGGACGTTCGCTGCCCACGCTGGTTTCGGCGAGTTGCGGAGGATAGAAGCAATCTGTACACCTGTCACTATACCGATGCAATGCAAATGCAATTCGAATGCAACACTGAAGCAGTGACGCATGCCGTATCGATAGGATGCAATTGCAATAACACTGCGATTCCGTGCAGATTCCTTTTTGTTATTAGTATGATTTATATTGGATGTTTGTGCATCCGACGTGGAACAGACTGTCTTACTGTTCTTCGCATGACAAGCACCACTAATGGCACGGAAAGAAGATCAGCAAAACAAATATGATAGCGATATAACCGGCGCTTATCCTATTGATCGAGATTTACGCGATCGCTCACTACAATCAATAATAACGTAGGCCAAGTGGTACGCGCGTACCGTACACAGTTTGCGACTCGAGTGCGCACCAATGGCATTTAATGTCATGTTATGTTGTGTTATGTCACGTCATGTTATATTACGTTATGTTATCTCGGCCCTCACAATTCCACTCCCCTTCAAACTTTGCCAACGAATAAAAACGAATAAATAAACTGACATAAGTTCCTTGGTCCTTCGTGTTAGCGCTCACTTTTATTTCATGTCGTTAAATACATCCGACCAACCCAATTAGCGCCTCTAAAATTGCGAATTCATTAGTGTGAAATACGGGGGCTCGATACAGGCGGTCGCACTTTTCAGAGGAGACGAAAATGGTGGTTGCCCGCCTACTGCGCGATGTCAGCGCACGTTAAACAACCCCCAGCCGGTCAAATATCCTTGAGCACTGCACTATACGGCATGCCTCACAATCATATCATAGTTTTGGCACGTAAAAACCCATCAAGCATACTAATCCTACGAATTGCTTAACGCCTTTAGCGCGCAATGTTATGATGCGCGCGACTCCAGCGTAAGAAAACGAAGAAAGAAAGGAGTTGGGGCAAGGGCGCTTTACGCGCGCCGTTGCGCGAGCGAGAGCGAGTGATACGCACACTGTGTCGCGACCTACACCTCCCTCCCCACCCCCAACCCCCCACCGCCATCTTCCTTCACACTACAACAGCGCGCTTTGCAAGCGGCATGACGCCGGCATCGCTTCCGCGTCTGCCCTTCCCACTCCAGGCTGGGGACCCAGTGAACTTGGCACATAGACCGTGAAGCCGGCAACGCATGCATACCCGCCGTAAGTGTCGGCATGCCGGCGCGCGCACGCGCTCGCACACGGGCGCGTGCACGAGCTCGCTCTCTCTCTCTCTCCAGTCGAATCCTCCTCTCCATATGGCCGCGCCGTTCGCGCCATCGCCGCACGAACGCTATGGGAGGATGGGAAAAGAAAGCGGGCTGCGAAAGAAAAGCGAAGCACGCGTCGCACACACACACACAGACATGCGACCCAGTAACGAGCGAGAACGCCCGCAGGGCGCGCGCTAGGCGCACCCGTGTGGGCTGCTCGTGGGGGTCACTGTGAGAGAAGAGCCGCGCTCTGGCTGCTAGCAGGATCAGGAAGGGGATGAATGCAGCGTAATCCGTTTGGGTCGTGCTTGGATTGTGGCTGTAAGAGGATGAAGAAGCCAGAAAGAAGGAAGTGCTTAAATCGTGGCTAACGGCCGGGACTTAAGGTCATTGTGTTTTGTTGTGTAGATTATTAGCTGGTGGTGTTTCTTTTTCTCTTTTTTTTTTCCCGGAGTTTAGGCGAACGGGTTGTAAGAAGGATTCTTGTTCATATGCTGAGGTAAAAAAAATACTAGGATAAAGAAGAACACTATCTTGGATAATCCGTCGGTCCTCGTACCCATGATGTTCGAGTAAGGCAGAAAAATAGAATGCGACGGGACTGCAGTGTGCTCACTCACTCACTCACTCACTCACTCACTCACTCACTCACTCACTCACTCACTCACTCACTCACTCACTCACTCACTCGTTGAGAAAAAAAAGAACACATGGTACAGTTACGAATTGGTGCTACCACAGCCGGTATAAAAGTCCTTGTTTTACGATTACACATGTGTAGTCTATGAGCCGACTGCCTTCCATGGCGTCAATCAGTGTCGCATAAATTTCTCCGTGTCTCGGATACTATTTTATTTATTTACTTTTTTTTTGCGAAGTGGGCTTGCCCTTAAGTCATGGTGTGTATGTGCTAGATGTGTGCTGTGTTGCGTATCAACTGAAGCAGTGTTTTGTGATATCTGTTGTCATGTATCCAATTGTCATAACTGGTCGAGGCACTGTAGCGGATACCGGCTTGAAATCGAACGTCCTTAACAAAATCACGAGAAAAAAAAAATAAACGCTACTGCTAGTTTCCACTCGAATGAAATGTTAAATTTACTCGCTCTATCGGCTTTCAATTTTCATCCTCCGTCAGCGGCCGACGGGTCTCCTGCGGAACGTTATTCCTATAATCATCCGACGGTTCTTATTTCCTTCCACGCAGAGCGCAGTTATTGCGGTCTGCGAACGGTGTTCTAGCGTAATTTGGCGCAATTTCGGGTCATCGCGGCTCGAAGCAAAATACCCCCAGTCCAATTGCTCTCACTCACGGGACAGTGTCCCCGCATGATAACGGCGACATCGAAGTGTCGTCATTATGTATTGGCCACGGCGGCGGCGGCGAAGCTCACCAAAAGAGCCTTCGGTAATTCGCAACTCCCTTTCCCGAATACGTATATGTAAACAGGTAAGCGAATGAGGGAAGGGAGCACAATTCGAGAAGGAGGTATCTTCAAGGAGGAAGCGAGAGATTAGAGATCCATTAATCAAGCGCCGAATTATATAAACTTGACGCGCTCGCGAGCCGCAAGGCGGGAGGCGAGCAAGTGAGCAAAGTATAGATAGAAGGAGAGAGCGGTGAACGACGCGCATCATGTTGCATCGAGGAAGTCAGTTGCTGAGATTCGAGGTGAGGCAACAACGAGGGGGGTGATCGCGCAGTTTTGTGCGAGTCGCTGTGTATGGCGGCCCCCAAACACGCTCCAAACAAGATGCGCGGTGCTTCAGGCATACCGGCAAGCATGTATGTACACACACGCGTTGAGGAAGTTGCCGGCGAGAATTTTCGAGAGAAGGAGAGTTGGGGAACGGCGAGCACGAAGTCACCAGGGAAGAAGAAGAAGATGCGGCTGAGTTAACGGGGAGAGGAAGAGGTTAAAGAGACGCCCTGCCTCTCGATGGAACGCGGCGCCGCGGTGCCGTCGCGGACTTGCACCGGGACCTGTTGCTGTTGCCTGCTGCGTGTACGGCATCTCGGTGTAGGGCTTTAGAACGCGCCGAAAACAAGCTTCCCCTCGGCGCTGTGCGAACTTTCGGCGCACGCGCGTCATTCCGAAGAGGGCCGGTGAAAGAGTGTGGAGAGATGAAGGAAGAGGAGGAGACTGTATGGGGAGTAGTAGAGTGGTAGCTATGGGGTTATTCGGCTGGCCATCTTCGTAGTCCCTTCCTTTCTTCTGTCCCAGTGGATGATGGTGCAGACCGAGGAAGAAGGCGGCGAAGATGAAGGCGTCGTGGTATGCAGACGTCGTGATTCTCACCCGTAACTGTATGTATTCAGTGGCACGCGATTGCGCCGAACTGCGATCGAAAGAGAAATAAAAAGGGGCACCGCGAGAGATGGGGCGTTCTGACCTGCTGGGGACGAGTTTTTACGGTTCCGGCGCGCTCTCGCGCAGCGGTGGCTTGTTTTCGGGACTGAGGAGATGACGGCCGTTATTGTTTGGTTGAGCGTCCGGACCTTTCTTCTTTTCTTTCTTTCTTCACGCCTTCGCTTGATAACTTCGCTGCAGATGAGGAGAAATCGATTTGTTCCACGAGTCCTTTTTGCTTAGCCATGTCAGATTTTCAGCCAGCTTGTTATGACGTCACGGCTCCGTGATAACGCGGACAAGGACGGACAGCCGTTGTACTCGCCTACAAGCAGCAGAGGTGTTTCAGTGACGAAGAAGCCTGTCATCATCATCATCATCATCATCATCAACAACAACAACAACAACAACAACAACAACAGCAACCAATTTTAGGTCCACTGCAGGACGAAGGCCCCTCCCAACGATTTCCAATCCACCCTGCCCTGAGCGAGTTGGTTCCACTTTACGCCCGCAAAATTTTTAATTTCATCGCTCCATCTAACCTTTTGCCTACCTCTGTTGCGTTTTCCCTCTCTTGGTATCCATTCCATCGCTCTTACTGTCCACCTGTTATCTTTCCTCCTCATGACATGTCCTGCCCAGGTCCACTTGCGGTTTTACGTCCCAAAACGCCGGTATGATTGTGAGGGACACCGTATATGTGGAGGGCTCCGGAGATTTCGACCACCTGGAGTTCTTTAATCTTTCCTTTTTATTTTTTTATGAATAAACTATAGATAAAGTTCTTGGAGGGTGTTTACGCATTCCGGAAGGAGTGACATTCGCGGATGAAGCTGCACAATACGCAGATATATGCAGCGAAGCAAGGGAATGGCATGGAGAATAACGAGACGCATGTCCGGTTTGCCACCCTGCATTGAGGGAAATAAATAAAGAGGTGAAAAAAGAAATAGAGGGAAAGGGAGGAACAGGTAGGCTCGATCGCGCACATAACGTCCATGAAAAGCCAAGTATATCTATCAGGCGTACGCTTGATACACTGGGTCATTTGATGGTGTAGCCAGGCAATAAATGCGGTCGGTGTGGACGTTTTCATGGAATACGTAAGTGTCGCCCACACAGGACTCTGCGGAAAGGAAAACGCGCCTTCTTGTAACGCTTATGTTTCGTTTTATCAAGATAGGGTGGACGACATCTTGTCAGCCTACAACGAAGCGGAGAATCGCAAAGCGAAAAAGATTCAAGCAATCCATGCACGTGGACTCTGGCATATATGGATCCATGACTGTAAATTTTGCTTTCTGTCGCTATTGCATGCAGCATCCGAAAGCGCTCTTTCGTACTTTTTGCCGAAACGAATACGCTGTCTCACACATCCGCGTCATTAATATCTTTTATAGTTATACTTAACAGTTCCGGTCTTCGTTTGTTGCAAAACAAGACCGAGTCTTCTTCCGCTACTCTGATCGAAGAAAACTAGTTTCATCACTTGCTTGCTTATTTGTTTGTTCCTTAACACTTGGCATTAGCCGAGATGACGGTACCACCTATAGCTTCTTCTTCCTCTTTAACGCTTGGGGACAAATCATAGATATCACGCTTTTGCTACCGGCCGTGTGGCTAACGACCACTGCGACATATCTGCATCTAATTGCCTGCCCACTAACCTATACCATTCTCCCTGTACCTATGCACTCACTCCGACGGAGGCCCAAGCGTAATGCGTTCGCGTCGCATCATCGCAAGCAGCAGCGACAACAGGCGAGCCGGAGCCGCCCGAAACGAGAGTTTCGTAACCGGGCTAAGTGGGCGCGCCGTCTCCTACAAAACACAAAGACCAGAAGCAGGTAGGTAGATAGAGTAGGGAAGAACGCTGCCGAAAACGCACGCGGGCAAGCACTCGCCGAAGAGAGGCCTATAGACGGGCAGACTTTTTGAGAGGAGAGATGCTGCGGGCCACCGCTATATACAATGGCAGTGACGACGAAAAGCGGCGCTGGTTCCTGGTTCAACCCGCGCCATCTCCGAAACACCGAACAAGAAAACAAAGAAAAAAAAGGAAAGGGGCGAAAATGCTGCCGGCGCAGTCGACGCCGCGACGTCGCCGGCCCGTACGGTCAATGCAGGAGCAGCGAGAGATGCGATGCGCGAACGAGAGGCCAACAGATGGCGAGGAGGCGCTGCGCCGTCGCGGAAGCAAAGAGTAGCCGGCAGGAGAGAAGCGCCGGTGAACGGGGTGATGGCGTGCCGTGCGCAGAATCCCTCCGCTACGCGGCGCGCTGGTTCCCCTCCCCCTGGCGGATGCAGGGGCTCTCTCTCTGCCGCTTGCGAAGAGAGCGCGGCGGCGCAACAGGAAAGAGCGTAGCGCTGTTGCTGTAACGTTATACCATAGCGGGGACGGCGTGGCGGTGTGTCCCGGCGCCCGCCTGGCCTCGACGGGGCCACCGGCATTTGCTGATTCTCTCTGCTTTTTCTTTTCTTTATCTCTTTAATTTTCTTTTTCACGGACGCAGCAGTCACTGGGTCACTGGGCACGCGAGCCCGCCGCTCTACTGTAGCGCCTGCTGCTCTGCCGGCGTTACTTTTTTTTGTCGATTCTGCTCTCAGAAACGTCCCGCTGCCCCTCTTTATTTGTTATTCTATTTTTATTTACCTGCTCTTTTTAGTTTATTCGTTCTCTTGCTTGCTGATTTTTTCGGAGAGCACATAGTTTTCTCGGGCAGACGGGAAGTGAGACGAATATACGTATGCCGGGGTGTACACAAACTTTTGATGACTGCCAGTGAGTGAGCGCAACAAACAAAATTTCAGCGGTCGGGCCATCGAAATTTCGGGATAGGCGGGTCGCTTAGAAGACGAAGTTGCTTTTTTTAGTTTTTCCACATTCGCTAGTGTAATTGGAAGAAAGCAATCTAGGAAAAAAAAAAGGGGGGGGGGGGGACGGGCACAGAAAAAGAAACAAAAGTAAAATTGGGTTGGTGCCGCTGGATTCGGCAGCTCTACTTCCGGCAGGTAACAGATAGAATGTGGGGTCGTCGTACGTCGTACAACACGCCTTCTAAATTTTAGGTGACGTATTTTTGTTTATTTTCGCTGCCCATTTTTCATTCCCCTTAGCTCATATGTTGCTGTAAACCATACAGAGTACCTCCAAATGCCTGCGTTTCTCTCTCTGCCTCTCGTTCACAGACCACTTCCTCTTTGATAAGTATCACATGCGAAAAGCAGTGACGTAATAAGAAGCTTGAGGTATCTAGGCAATTCAGTACTTACTGGTGATATTCGAAATTGAATAACATTAGTAGTGGTAAACACGGCTCGATAACAGATCCGAGAAATAAGGAAGGGAGCCAAGAAACAAAAGTTTTGTTCTAGTAACAACTGAAGCAGCAAGTATCTGCTGATCCCTTTGGGGCTGTTAGCGCCACTTCACGCCTGTTCGCAGCAAGCCTTTTCAATCATGCCGGTTTTGTCACAGACCATACAGAGAGCTTAAAACGTTGAGCGTCAATTGCGGCGTGGTTCATGTTTAATATTTGCTTTTAGCGCGTTTTGTGAACACCGTCTAAAGAAATGCGTTTTGCATCGGCCTAACAGTTGTTTATCCTTTGTAGCTTTCATTTCTTTTTTGTTGACGATCAGTTTTGTCACAGTTGCTATACACCTAAATGTTGCGTCACTGGATCTCTCTCACACACACATGCACACACACAAATACTTGGCTTCACTGCATTGTAGCACGTTAATGCGGGAAAGTTTAGGCAGCTGTGCCGTAGTCGACCTCTCAAGCCCAAAGGCATGAACAGGGGACGAGTATTGCCTCCTTTTGCGTTTGTGTTTTACAGCGCTGTTCGTTCAATCGGATCCATACCAATGGCCTCGCCTCAGTCCCCTAATAAGCCGTCTTCCAAGCCATCACGCCAACAACACCTCCCTTGTTGAGACCATATCGAACATGAAATAACAATGACCCAAATCACGGCGTCATTCTTATTCGTACATATTATATTACTTTCAGCTATTTCTGAACAATAGCGCTGCCATTTAAATGATAATGAGCGACCAGCTATACCATCACTATTTCCTTAATTATGAAAGCATTCTGTTAGGCTGCCGCTTATGTTCTTGTCAATGGCACCTCAATTCTAAGCCATTCTTACAGATCGTCATTATCTACTGCAATTTTTGTAGGTAATCACTTCGTTTACTACTTACTCGAAACATCGTCATCAGGGAACTCCCCCACCCAGCATCTAAAGATGAAATTTCTCGTATATGTGTATAAATGTTGAAACTGTTCAAACGACTTCGCCACAAAGTGACAGGTAGTCTCTGCTCATCGCACGCATTCTTCTTCAATACAACTACAAATTATTCGTTAAATGAAAGCTATATCCTCTAGGAAAACCGCAAGAAATCTGAAGTAGCGAGAACGCCAAAGAATTTCAGCTCGAGTTTAGCGCCAATCACGCTGGGGATCACTTAAACTGCTCGTTAGAGAAATTTAACTTGACAGCAAACTTCGAATTATAGACTGCCCACCTTCTCCCACTTCTATTAAGGAGGAGGAGGTAGGCAGTCTATAATTCGAAGTTCACTGTCATACGGTCATCACACCTGGTAACCAACCATACGCACAATACGGTTATCCAGTCATGCTTAGAGGAACAACACACACACACACATAACGCGGAGATTCGTGCATCTTGCCTTGATTTCCCCATTCAGCGGCCAAACTCTTTCTTTTTTCCGGCCTCCTGCAAGCGCAGGAAGGCGAGCGAGCGAAGGCCGGCGCTTGGCACTTGTGACACACTACTCCAGAGAAAGAAATAAAAGAGAGAGCGGGGTGAGGCTAGCGAGCGCAATCGCGAAGAAAAAAAAAAGGGGGTGGGGGAAGAAAAACCGAACGAACGGAAGGAGACGCCTCGAAACGAGGAAGTCACGGCGCGCAACACTGGTAGAGAGAGGGAGAGAGAGGTGGGAAGCAGGAGGATGAGAGGAAGAGGGAAGGTAGGATCGACAGAAGGGTACAGTCCGAAAACGCGCGGCAGAGTCGAGAGAGAAGTGAGGAGTGGATGTAGCGAGCACGAAAGAACAGACTCCCAAGAGGAATGGAGGAAGGAAGCAGACGAAGAAAGGAAGAGAACGGCTCGTACTTCCTCCCGGATCACTCGTGGAGCGCTCGTTGCGCCTGCGCCGGAGCCGCGATGCTCCGGAAGATGAGCAGGTGCGGTCAGGGGGCCACGGGCGACACCGATTGGGCGAGGAGGCGAGCCGCTCGATGACGTGGGAGGAGTTGCGACGCTCCCCATTGGCCTAGACGGAGCGCCGGTGGAAGGCTGGTACCGCGAACTACCCCCCCCCCCCCCCCCCCCTGCTTCCCTCGCACGGAAGGAAGCGAGCCACGCGCGCGCGCCCTTGCGGAGTACTTAAACAAATTCGTGATGGTGGCAGCGTTTTGAACGAATCTGGGTCCCAGCGAGTAGAGGTGTGTGTGTTGCGCGCCGCGGTGCACGTGCATTCCGAGGGTGCTTGCATCGGAACAAGAGGCTTGGAACAACGAAACGAAGAAATCAAATCGATTGTTGTGGTGACGTGAACGGAACGAACAACGCCTGGTGACGATTTGCCACGAGGAACTGCTAAAGGAGAACCAGTGAACTTGTGTGGTACCCGTGTGCCAGGAACGGGTTGAAGCGGATCAGTTGGTGACTTGTGCTGGAACGCGTGGCCCACGGCCAAACCAGGATGAAGTGACAGCGGTTTTCGGGGTGTGCGTGTGTGTCTGGGTGCGTGCTTGGATTTAGCCCCCCCATCTTTCTTTTGTTGCTGATTTGTTTTCCCCTTCACCTTTCATACCTTCGACAACTTCGTTTAATTTGATTTGGTGCTGAGTGTGTGAGTGCGTGAGTGTGAAGAGATTTGGTCGTGTGGATCGATGGGATTGATGACTGTGGCGGCGAGTGATCTTGCGGACCTTTCGTTTGTGGATGTCAAGCTGGAAACGTGAACTATCCGGTAAGTTGGCAATTTCCTTTCCTTCATTTTTTTTTCTTCGTTGGTGACTTCAATGTACCGGTCAACTTATAAGTTACAATGATATATGTCACACAACCACAACGCCATTACAATGCACACACCAATACAAAACATCCGTGTATGTAAGTGTCTAATTGTGCGTTGCCTTCACTGCGCGACATGGCTGCTTGTAGGTGGTGATACCCTCTGTTTGCGAGGTGAACCTTCTATGCGAACGGCCTCGTAGTTATGAGCGAGTCAGTAACCTGCAATACCACATTTCCTTCAAACTGTTACGTCTTCCAGCCAGGCAGTAAGAATATATGCACTGCTGTCAGTGTGTCACTGTCATTATTTTCGCGTCAGCAACGGTTGCTGCTATGTTGTGAGTGGGTGTACGTATGCACATGGCTTTAAGGCGGTTATCAGAGTAAGCATCGTACACTTATCGGTGACGTCAGCTGAATTCCAATGAACTCAACCAACTTGAATAGTGATCTACTTTTGACGACCTAGTTTTGATACTGGAAACCAACAGGTGGCCAATGTGCGCAGAACAGCTTGGCGGCATCGTAACGCGAACAGGGTGCTACTGCAGTTGTCAGTCTCGGCGTTTAGTTCTCGCTTCCAATCTTTAAATACTACGAACACTGACATACTTGGTATCATAAGTCAAAGCTTCGATCAGCTATCTTTTTAAATCACGGGACTGGAATTTTAAACATGTGACGTGATATCGCTGGAGTGTGGTAGGGCGTGGTTATCTTCATTTACTGCATTAATCACGTGTACGTCCTGCAACCAAAAGGCCTTTTGTTACGTTCGAAGCATTAGAGAGAGCGAATGTTTTATTTTTTGACGTAATCTACTAAAATGCTACGGCAGAACTGAAACCACAAGAAAGCTTTTCTTCTACATCATCGAATGTTTTTTCAATTGCTTTCTGCCTTCATTTATTTTTCTGCTATATAGAGTTGAGAGGGAGAAAATTCGGAATATGAAAAGCGGATACAAGAACGACGACCTCTTCGGTAGCCTCCTTGCGTCACCGGTGGCGATTCACAAGAGCAGTCTGTCTCGTCCTTTAGTTCTGCCGGCATGTGACTGTCCAGGTAACAATACTTAGGCGAGAGACATGAGAGAGCATATACTTCGAACGAAACTGCCGAGACCTCATGCAACTGTTTAGAAACGCCGGTATTGGACGTGTGGAACACCGGTGAAAAAGTAGACCATCCGGCTTCCCGCTGACATCAGTTCTGACGTGCCTTCGAGCAGGGGCTCATCCATATTTCCATATAAAGAAGGTTGAGGGGGGCTGATGTAATTGGTGTTGGTTGAGTGTTGGTCTAGCTGGAAAAATTTTGGCTGGGGAGGGGGGTGAGGGTACAAACCCCTGCGTACAGCGAACTTAATAAAATTTTGAACAGCTTGCAAGATGGTGGCATCAGTGCAACTGGAGCTTCGTACGTTTCCTCGCTTCTCACACTTCGAAACGTCCAAACTATATATTTTCTTGTTCGACAGCTCAATGTAAAACTTGGGCTTATACGAAAATGTCAGAGGAATGAAATATTGACATACATATTTATTGATTGAGAGATCAAAACATGTGGATAAGATTACCCTCCCTCTCCCTGCCTCTCTATAACATATCAGTGAAACACCAATTGGTTAAGCGCCGGCGTACATGTAGCATTGCCCACAGCAACGCCCGCCCTTCAATGGAGAAAGAAGACCTGGCTGTGATTTTCTGTCAGCTAATATTCATCATCATCAACCCATCTTATGTCCACTGCAGGACGAAGACTTCTCCCAATGCTCTCCATCATTTCCTGTCCTGTGCGACCTTATTCCATTTGATACCTGCGAATTTCTTAATTTTGTCACTCCATCTTACTCTCTGTCGTCCACGGCGGCGCTTACCCTCTCTTGTTACCATTCCGTCGTTCCAACTGTTCATCGGTTGTCTAGCCTCCTCATCACGTGACCTGCCCATGTCCATTTTTTCTTCTTTACTTCGACTATTATGTCAGCTACCCCTGTCTGTTCCCTAACCCACTCGGCTCTCTTCCTATCTCTTAGAGTAGCGCCTATCATTTTTCGTTCCATAGCCGCTGCAGTGGCTCTTAACTTCCTTTCTAGCTTCTTTGTAATTCTCCAAGTTTCCGCCCCATATGTCAGTACTGGCGAAATACAGTAAATGTATAATATGCATCGAATAATATCAAATAACGTCAGTTTTTAGCGGCCTTGGTTTCTGGCTACTTGAGTGGCCTCTCTCTCGCAGTGCGAAGTTGTGGGCTTTCGAAGGGCTGTTTTTGCTTGCTCAACTGACCAGTGTGATGCTGGAGAAGTTGGTGGCCGATGTCTCGGATGGTATATGTTCTGCTAGTGACTAAGATTAACGTGTGCATTCGTGGTTGGAACCAATTTCATTCAGTTCACAGAGTTACGCCCATTTATTAACGAGCGCCAATGCCACAGCAGCGTCAATGCCGCACCGTTAAGTATACCGCGAAATGAACTCATTGAGCGATGTTCAGACGTTAGGCCATCATGGCTTCGTATGAATCAGGAGCGTAAACGTATAGTGGACGTCTTTCTACACTCTGCGAGCCACCGATATCGCTGAGAATATAGCTCATAAATATTGTTACGACTCAGGATAATGGTGCTGATTACGCAACAGATGTTCTGATTGATTTGTGGGGTTTAACGTCCCAAAACCAGCTCTGATTATGAGAGACGCCGTAGTGGAGGCAACAGATGTTCTGAGCACGACGGAACGCAAAGCTATAAACTCATTTTCGTCGGTACTGGGCGCGTATCACCGGCCTTACACTATACTTAATTGCTATGTGCGCGCAGTCTTGAGTCGTCGGGCCGTAAATAATTGCCCGCACTGGTTATATATTGAATCTACTCTGTATAGCAAACGTTTAACACGAGCCGACGATACGACTGGGAGTTACGTAACGACGGCATTGACCCGTATTTTTGCTCGTACAGCCACCAACAGGTTTATTTATGAATCCACGGTCTCATGCAGTCAACAAGCACAGCGAGCCTTACCGGCCGGCCTCGCTTAAGTTATATAACAGCCACGTTCTTTCATGAACACTTCGTGCATTCGCGGATAAGAAATCAGTGCATAGGTTCCAAGGTTCGACACTGCCCGAGAGACATCGATGCCACAGATAAGAAACATTTAACGTACAATGACATCAGTGACCGCCATCTTTCGATTAAAGCGAGAGCTCTGTTCGCGAATTTGAGACGGCAGCTAATTATCGGCTAACATCACCCAGTATTTCGTTTTGAAGCCTTTTACCCCTCGCACCTGTAATGCTTTTTTCGAGCATTATATAGGACTTCGAAAACGAAACATTAAGAAATTGCGAAATCGAAGGCCCAGTCTTTTTGGCAACGAACCACACACGGGCTCCTTGAAACGCGGCGAAAAAAAAAAAAAGGACACTGCGAGTTCACCTTCGAAAGCGCGACATCTCACCTTGCGCTCGAAGGCTCACGGGTCTGAAATAGAAGGTTACAGCTCCGTAGAGTATATAAAACCTGTTGTACACAGTGATAGATAACGAATGCGAAGGTAAGGCCGTTATCGGGCGCTGGCAATCACTACGGCTACTCCCCCTCTCTTTCGACTCGTCCGGGGGTTATCACTCTCGAAGAGAGTGTGTTATACCCGTGAATGGAGTAGCCTCGGTTTACTAATGTCTGACCTTTCTCGGGGTCGAACAACCGGAGAACGAAGTTCCATATGGCGTGTACCTTTTATTACCGTGCAATGCAGCGTGTCACAAACCGGCGTTTTCGCACGCTTATCTCGATAAAGATAAGCCCGTATCTGTACCTGCGGGTGGGTATAGCAGGGTGGCCCTCAATGTGGAACTCGTGTAGTCTCACCAAAGGTCGCGAGAGTCTTTGTCGCCCGTTCCTCCAAGTTCAACTTGCGTTACGAGTTGAAGCCAAACATTGCGCTCCTTAATCTCGTGACCTCCCGGTTACGTAACACATGATCAGTCTTTCGTTGGACACCCTTCGACACCTTCGAACAGTCCTTCACTGTGCGCGTGCTTATGCAGCGGCTTTTTGGCCCGATTCCACGTTATGCTCGATCTGATGTTATTGACGTGAAACGGATAAACGCCGACTGTATCTCCTCATTTATAGGGCGAAGCTATAGATCGCTGCGGATTGAGTGTGCGGGGGAAAAAAAAAATGAAGACTGACCTCACGTCTATCAAGGCGACTTCGTGCGGGTCACGTGGTGTTGCATATCGCGGCCGTTAGATTATTTACGAAAGTGTGGCAGATTTTTTTAGAGAATTTCGATCGTTCGCGATTGCATTTTCGTGCTTATGTTCAATGTTACTGTTATCTTAAGCAGTCCTTCGTTGATTTCTTGCTTCGCGCACACTTTCTTAGAGTATAGAGCGCTGCACTTGGCACAACTCGGCGAGCAAACAAACCTTCTGCTGTTTGCGCGTCTGTGACCCCATATAGAGTCCCAGCAATGACCTACATTCGCAAGTTCCTATACTCTGAAATAATAAGTAACAATAACACCACAAACAGTAGGTAACAAAGACACCGGACAATCGTGATCGCTCACGGAGTAAAGCAGTTTAGTAAAGGAGGAAGGCCAATGGCATCCAAAAAAGAAAAGGTAAAAGAAATTACTTGAATACGAACTATTACCTTTCTGAATGTCTCCCCCACGTTTCTTTATTTGATTTAGCTTTTTCACGCATCATAAGATGTCAGACATTTTATCGTTGACCTTTCCAATTAGATCTCTGGTAATCAAAGAAAAGCAGTGCGTTTCTTTTGTGCCCCGGCTGCTGGCTCCAAAGATGCGGGTTCGACTCCGGCCGCGGCGGTCGCATTTCCATGGAGCTGAAATGCCGTACATATAAGGCGTGCGCCCTGTGCCATATTTCAGTGCACGTTAAGTAATCCCAGGGGGGTCGAAATTGCCGGAGTCACGCACTACGGTGTGCCGCAGAGTCACATTGTGGGTTTGGCACGTAAAACCCCAGCAATTATTACTATTACCTTTTGCGCAGTCCGATATATTACCAACGACAGAAGCCGCGGGATTGACACATTCAAATGCTGGCCACGGTCCCGAGGTCATGAAGTGTACATTAGGTAAATAACATTCTTCTGCCTTTATATATCTTATATTTAGGTGAAAAAGAAGGTAATACTTCGTTTTAGACAGAAAGAAAGAAAGAAAGAAAGAAAGAAAGAAAGAAAGAAAGAAAGAAAGAAAGAAAGAAAGAAAGAAAGAAGAAAGAAAGTCTCGAGACGGATATGCACTCTTTTGACATGGACATCGTTACGCACAAAAGAAAAAAATTACACAAGATAAAGTAGTGCGTTCTGTGAGCCAAAATTCAATAGTTCTCATTCTAACAGAGCTCACGAATGTCAAGGGCACACAGATACGTTGTTTTCTTACAACATTTTCGCACACAATTTCGCCACTTAGCACTGTACTGAAAGTCAAACTATAGCCCAATCACCTATTTTCCTAAACATCTATACTATAGCTCGCAAGGTCCGCGCAGATCCTCCGTACTTCCCATCAAGAATAAAGAGGCGTGGAGGGGGTTCGTTGATGAAGTGAGGGTAGATGATGAAGTTTGTGGAGAGGGTGTAATATAATAGGGAAGTGGGGGGGGGGGGGGGTGGCATGAAGTGGCATGGCGACCCTGGACGCATGCATAGAGGTATGGAAATAATGACGTAACGCATTGTTACGTGTGTATATGCGTGGATGGGGCCAGCACGTGCATTGGAGCATCAGAGCGACCGTCTGGGACGGCAGCGGCCGGGCTGCAGCTCACAATGGGAGAGGCGCCGGCTTCTTCTTTCAGGGGCGCCCCGCCGCAACAGGGCACGGTTCTTGTGGGCGCGTCCCGACACTTCGGCAAGGCTCACAAAGACCGGGCGCAGGACGGACTAAACGGGACGGCTCGTCGGGCCAGACGGTCACGTCAAATGAGGTTGCATACAGTGAGTGCGCTAGGGTAACACTTCGGGCGTTGAACGAGTGCGTCGGCGGACCGCGTATAACGGGACGCGTCAATGTGACTGAGCGCGAAATGAACAAGCACCTGTGGAAAATCACAACGCGCGGTTATCATGTTACATTCATCTTGTTGTTTTGTAGGGTTTAACGTCCCACAACTAGCTCTGATTATGAGAGACGCCGTTGTGGAGGCCTCCGGAAATTTCGACCACCCGGTGTTCTTTAACGTGCACTGACCTCGCACAGCACACGGGCCTCAACATTTCGCCTCCATCGAAATGCAGCCGCCGCAGCCGGGATTCGATCCCGAGACCCTCGGATCAGCAGCCGAGTACCATAGCCACTAGACCACCGTGGCGGGGCATGTGATATTAATCTTGTCGCTATAGTAGTTTTGCGTTGTTGCACCGAAGACGCCGACTGAGGAACCGAATTAGAATTTGAGGAAGTTCGATGTCGTCGATTATAGTGGTTGCCGGAGAAATAAATGAGTGTGACTTTTTGTGCTAGCTGGGCTTCCTGTACACCGGCGTATTAGAGTCGAGGTTATTCCTGTCTCGCAACAATATTAACTAATTATTGTTCAATTAATTAGCTTATCGTAAGGGCCTGTAAAGGGATTACGTAAGTGGGGCCAAAATCATGGTGCCCGCATCGAAAACGTGTTTCAATAAACAACACTAAAACATACGAGTGACTTAATAAACAATTATATGATTCTCAACACGTTGGATAAAATAAAACAAGAAATTTTACGGCTTACACGAAGCACATGTGACTTTTTACCAGAACCATGTAGTTAAATTTATAGCCCATTTTTCTGACAACGCGTGAGCGCCAATAGAGCTACGTTGGCGTTTTGATAGCATTCGGGGAGAGATGTGAAAGGCGGGGCGACCTTAGACAAAGTCCGTTATCTCACTTTGACTCGTTTTTCCATCTTCTTACGCACTCGCTTAGATAACTACCGGCGAACTCAGCTCGCAGTTCTTTGGAATTCGTTCAAAGTTTCGTATAGCATAGTCTGGCCGTTTCGCCATTGTATAGTCTCGCCTTTTCATTATCTTCAAGATAATGAAAGTAAACGTTTTCCTAAAAGAGTGAATAGACCAGTTTACGTCATAGTGGAGATTAGGAGCGAGAAAAAGAACAAAGCAATGTTATACAGACAATGTAGTTTGTAGAACAGGATAAAAACTGGTCTGTTAGAGCGGTGCACAGATTAGATAAGAAAGGAAGAAAAACGCTGTCGCGAACTACAGTCGAATAAACGGTAACAATTCCTTGTGAATACCTGCGCTAAGGGGATGGTGTTCGGTGATGGAAGAGATCTTCGTGCATCAACGTAACCGTATTTAGCTAATTATCAAGATGAAAGACTGTCGTGAAACCGAATGGGTCAGGAAATCAAAGGAACGAGAAGCTTCTCATTTGGAATAAAGGGGTGTCGCAGATGCCGTAGTATTTGCGTCTTGGCTATTGTTTGGCAAAGTCTGGCTATTGCTTCCGCCTAGCTTTCGCAAGAATATGTAGTCAAAGTTCTCTCGCTGAGCCGTGGGTGAATCTTGCGAATGATGTTCCCCCTTCGGGGATACCGGCCCAGTGTTTCGGAAGCGCTGCACTTTATATAAGCAGCGCTCTACATTCACGCTATCTTATAGCTCCTCGCAGCACCTTATTTGGCAATCATTTTTGCCTTCTCATGCACGTCTACAGCACCGTGCACGATAAACGGTTGCGGCAAACAATGAAAATTTGCCAAGCGCTCCGCGTAAATGTGGCTACACTGCATAGCGTCAGTCCTGTGCAAAAAAAAAAAAAAAGTGTATAGAAAGGTGAAGGGCAAAAACCGCTGACGCTGTTGATGAATGGGCGCGATTTCGCTTTTCATTATCAAAACACATATGTATTTACTGGCCCTGAAATTCAGTTGCAGACAGAGAAGATAGCAGAAATTACAAGCAACTCTATGTAACATGTGCCTAAGTTAGTAACGCTGCAATATTCATTATTCTCAGTCTGTAGATGTAACGTTAGCTTTCTTCCCGCGACCCTTTCATGGCGGTTAGCTCTTAGAGACAATGAATTTCGATGGTGGTAACAGTCATTTCCAGTGCCAGTTAATTAGCCATTTACCATAGTCAGTGACACAAACGCCTAAAGCGCAAGTTAACCTCAGGGAATTCCTCGCTTTTAGAAGACATCTCTGTCCAGTAGACCGTTTTCATAAACTGTAAAGCTAGCTTCCCTGCAATGCAACTTGCCCTACTAATGGCGACAGCTGTCTTCATTTAAATGCTGTGAAAATTCAAGCTGCACATGCTGCGGCCCGTTTTTTTGGGATATTTGTATCAGAAGGGCTGCGTCGACATTTTACATGCCCTATCGCAAGCAAATTGCGTATGCACACGTTGTTTGCCGGATTGCCAATGCCGCCATTAGTAGGGCAACCTGCATTGCAGGAAAGCTAGCTTGCAGTTTATGAAAAGGGTCTATAGATATGAGTCCGCAAATCCTCGGGCCCGTTTCTCCCATTTATGCGCCATACTTTAACACCGTGCTCTCCTGGTATGTTTGCGTGTCACGTCCTGCGTAAGTGTATCAGTGTGACGCATTGTTCTTCACAGTATGGTAGTGAGCTAAGATAACTCCATAAGACAAGTTTACGCTATACTAATTATGATGATTGATGAGGAAGTGGGTTAAGACCTCATGTTCGTGTGTCTATGCTCCTAAATTTGGTGTCGTGATGGTATATGTGAGCAATTCTAGCGTGCTTTTGTATAACTATATGGAGTACGTGGGCCGCGTTGACGTAATGTCCTCCGATAGCGCATGCGCTCTAAGGCAAACTAAGCGCTAGGGGGCAGCGTCGGGCAAGGAGTGGCAGTCCCATCGGCAAGGCCGTCAACGATAATTTGACTTGCCGTGACGCATAGCAGATTGTATGAGAGGTTACTGTAGCACCCTATTTAGCGGGGCCGATGAGTACACTCAAGAGCACGCAATCGCCGTTCGATGGCGTTGTCAGCGTCGTTCGGTGCTTCGTGCGGCCCAAGCGGCGCAGTGCGGAAGTATGCGAACAATGCCGGCGGGGATCCGCGAGCGAGGAAGGAGAACCAGTTCCAGTTATGCGCCTGCGGCGACCTTAACCTTCGGAAGCGGGCGGCGCTCTGGTGTCAGTGTATGCCGAGAGATGGCGTTGCGGTACGGGACGGCGCGAGACGTGTGAAGGTCCCGTTGCGCCGTTGCCGTTTACGGCGCCGGTTGCTCCCACATTGCTCTGTGCGGGTAACTCGAACTAGTTAGTTATCGCTTATCTCATTCTGTGGGCGCACAAAGTTTATCTCTTAGACGGTCAGCGTACGGTTGAAAAACTACATGAAAACAAGAAAAGAGATAAAATAAAATCATAAGGAATGGAGGCATAGAGGAGAAGTGGCCCGAACAACCAACATAATGTTTCTTTTAATGTAACTGTCGCGCAGACGCCTGCAAGTGTAAATGGTCAGGTAACTTGAGGTGTTTTCGTGAGTGAGGATTCAATGATCAGAGTCCCGAAGACAGCGCGAGGGATGATAGTCATAATCTCCTGTCCGTCTCCTCATTCATTGTGTTTGTCTTTGTGTGGCAACATACCTTACTTGAAAGCTTTCTTCCGTGAGTGATTTTGCCGAACTTAGTAGTCTCTCCTGAAAAACAGCCGCAGTTTTACGGTCGCGTAGAACGTCAAAAGACGGGATGCGCCTACGTTTTCTAAAGGACTGCGGGCAATTCAGTATTTCGTCATGAAAACGGATAAGTTGACAAATGTGGCGCCGTGTACACCAAGCCTTTCACACGTTGCGCCCCACAGCATTAATGAACGCATTGTTCTGGATAGATGGATGATTATTAAATGTATTCGCCTTGGATTGTGATGGTGGGTTGTGTCACCAAGCTCTTTATTATATACATATATATTACAGTGAGTGCAGCCATATCAGAAACACCACCATGGTGAATGGCGGTAAAAATGATGGATATAGCGAACATATAGAAAATGTGTTGGAAAACGTGTTGGATGGAAGTGGTGGGTGGCACGGTGTACTTGCAAGGACACAACAGACGCTTACGATTAGTCTGGCGGAGGGGAGATAGTGCAAAATGCCCCTCCAGTAGCCCGCACTTATAGTCACCCATGGTTAAAAACTAAATTATTTGATCCTACTGAATGCACCTTCCTCCAACCACTGCGAGCGAGTCAGTCGTGTAGTGTAAGAACCTCAGGCCATGTAGCAAGCCTTATTCGAAGTAACCCCTTCTGTGTCCCTCGTCTATGACGAAGAAGGAGATGAAGTCGAGGGCCAGGTAAAGTGCGGAAGAAGGTGACGGACACGATGGAGCGGCAGCCACCTTTGACGTTCTTCCGCATAGCGTCGGACGGGCGGCTTCGCTTAGCGTCTCTGAGCAGATGAGCCAACCGAGGCGGACGATGAGGTCGCGAAGAAGATGCCGAAGAAGAAGAAGCAAGAAGAGGGTAACAGAAGAAGAAGAGTACGGCGCGCGTTACTCAAAGAAGGAAGGGTTTCAGGAAACGATTTTAACAAAAGCACTCCTCCCCCACAGCCCGCCCTCACCTCTACTTCCTCTGCTTCTTTTCTGTCTCTTCTTCATCGTTTCTTTCGTTCATTCCCGCCTTTTATTTTCTTTTTTTCTTTTTGTTGTTGTTTCACCTCTTCATCTCTCTCTTTTTCATGGCCTGGGCACAAAGCGAGCGGAACGGCGGAAAAAAAGAAAGGGGGCGAGGGGGGGGCGTTATGGTCGGGAAGGAGGCATCGTTTAAGAAGCCTTCGTGGTGAGGAGGGTGGTACGTCATTATTACGCGTTCGCGCTCTCGTCTTGGTCGTCGTGAGCACCGGAGAGAAGCGTGCGTGCGTGCGTTTGCGTGGGCGGCGGTGCAAAACAAAGCTCGCCATAAAGTTGGTGCGGCCACCAAAAACAATAAAGCAGGTAGGGGAAAAAAAAGAGAAAGAAAGGGTGGCGCAAGAGAGGGTTGCACAAGGGAGAGAGAGGGGGGAAGATGGTAAGGAGTTGGCGGAGAGGTCACTACGATGAAGATGCGTAGAACGAGGTGACGATCTCCGCATGCGACGGTAAGCTCGCTGACGCAAACGTCGTCACAGGAGGGATGCAAAAAGAAAGAAAAGAAAAGCAAACAAAAACGCGCTACCCCGCGTATGCGACAAGGTCAACGACCGTCCGAGACACGAAAAGATGGCCGTTTTTCGTCCCGTTGTTCTGTCTTCCTTTATTTTGTCTTTTTTGTCTTATTTCTCATTTCCTTCTTTTTTTTTTTTTTTCATTGGCATCTTGTTTCGCACACATGTTTGAACGCTTCTATGTAAGCAGCTCGCTTGCCCTAAGCGAACTTGACACCGACCCGCAAGGCGTTCGGAAGACTGGCGAGTGCGGGGTCGAGATGGAACGGGTCGGGAACGTGGAAGTGAACTGAGGTGCGTTGGGGTTCGGTGGACAAGGCCGAATACGTGACAGAAAAAATAGAGTCTGATTACAGCGCCGTTCACTGGCAAACAATAGCGGACGACGCGCGCCACCAGGGCGTAATTGAACCCCTGTGTGCAAACGGCACGCTGAGGGTGACCGACAAATGAGACCAGGTGCTTCTTTAGAGATGTCTAAACCCGAACCCCGCGGCTGGTCACTGCCAATAACGTTGAACAGTGGAGGGCGCTATGTAAAAACGAGGTAAGGGACGTGTCGATTAAAAAAAAAAAGGCAGTATGCGTGTGTAATTAAAGTGGAATGCAGCTGGCACGTTATAGGTAACTGGAGATCGCTGGAAGAGAGAGTACATAAAATATGTAAAGAATCAAGGGTCTTCCGAGAGAAAAGCAAGCCATAAGCAGGGAGATCAACTGACCAGGTTTCCAGCTGGTTATCCTGTACTTGGGAAGTACACCAAGGGAGTGCAAAAGGGGAGACGGGTTTGTGAGGGCGCCGCAAGGTATTTGTCATTACGACAATGTCCGGAGAGGACTACATGCGGAGTTCGACATGAGCACGATGATGTTGGCGATGGTAAGGTTGGTGCTAGTGGTCTTAATGATAATGATCATGACAACCTGGACAAAAGCTGCTCGTATACAGTATGACTGAGTTCTAAATCTTTGACTTCCTGAATCCTAAGGGCAGGCCGAGAAGAAACAGGGGCTAATCTGGGTGAGACGCCTTGATCGTCTGTACCAGAGTCCGTCGACTCTTTCAAAGCATTGAAGGACTCTGACTGTACTAAAGCTGCTTTCATTGTTTGTTTTTGCAACCTCATTTGTGACCTTGAAGCCACAGTCCTTGGCGCTCTTTTGCCAACATTATCCTTCGCTTCGTTAGTACATCGTAGAGTCACAACCGTCGAAATGGTCAGACTAAAACGTATCTTTAAATAGAACTTTGTGATCGCTAATTACCTTTCATAGTTCAAGAATACAGTGCTTCGTTGGTTCGAACGGTGCGTCATAAAATGACAGATAGAAAAGAAGAATGAAAGCTCATGAAGGAGGGGAAAAAAAAAGATATTTCTTTACGGCATACAGTGCAGTTTTGCTGTTTCTCGGAAACGGAGTCACGGAGAAGCTGGCCCTCGCGGAACCAACGCGCTGCTTTCGGACGAAATATTTATTGATGAATGCAGCCGAAAACTGATACAAATGCAACACATTTTATATCGCGGCCTTTTGCAGTGGTGCGTGTTGATGAAGCGAACGTTCCTCTCGCATTTTCATGGCTGTCAGTGAAACCGTGCATCTCTCAATTGCAGATTAGGGTCGACGCCATAAATAACTCGCGATGTCCTGCGGAGGCGACGGTGAGTTGACATAGCAAGTTATAACCTCGATGTACTCTAAATCATCATTCGACTTCTCTCTCTTGTACTCACTCTGTTCCATCCTCTCTCATAACTTGCGGGAACCTTCGCATAAAACATATTTACCGGCATATACAAGCGCATGGGATCGAACCACAGCTGCAAGGCTACATTATAATGCGCTTCCACAAAGGTACCAGCAGCAAAGCAGCTTTAAAACGGGTATGCTGTACACTAAAAGCTATAGCACCTTTTGGACGAGCTTCAAGCCATGCGACACGCAGCATCGCCTCTTACGCCGATAATCGTAAACCCGACAGGGCATGCGTTACGCGAGTGGCCTTACATACGCGTATAAGAGAAGGTTATGCGGGCCGTCGGTGGGTTGCTGTGACCTTTATTCTTTAAGCGGTATCGCTCCTTTAAGGCGACCTTGCCCACTCAACTTGCTTCGTAGACCTTCATATCTCAAGTACACCTATCCACAGCGGAACGCAGAATTAATCGGCTCAGTGGCACATACGCCGCGTAAATATACATAAAGATGGCCGTGGCACTGCGGACTTCAAAACGCACATTGGATGTTGAAAAATAAAAGAATAAAGGAAACGCTGTGTTGCTTTAACTCGGACGTTTGAGGACATACGAGCGAGACTAAAAGAGTTATGCGACGCTTTTGCGGTTGCTAATTGTACGCAGAAAGGAAAAGTTGTAATTCGCCACAATAAACCTTCCTGCAATTCACAGGTTTTCGCAGAACTGGTGTGGCTGTTAGCGTACAGTTCGTGAAATTTTCTATAGAGGAAACTTACTATTTGAAAGTGTATACGTTGTTTTACAGCATATATATGTTGCCAATGATGGGCACCTTTAAGTTGTCAAGTATCGGGCTTACAGCGACTGCGACATCGGCAAATGGGAACCTTTAATCAATTAGTGGGTTTTAAAGAAGACATCTTGCTTTCGTCTCTGTGTATATGTAAACGTGATTTCCCGGAAGTTCTCAAGGATAAAGAGCAATTGATACATCAGAATGTGGCGTGAGATGTAATGTTACAAGAATGTTATGGTGGACAAACGATATGAGCGTCGTGCCTTCCTCCTGTAAGGTATGCATAAATCATAATCATCATTATCCTTTGTTTAAATGTTAACAGCATTGAGAGAGGCTTCTTCCAGTGATTTCCATGTTGTCCTTGTGTTGAGCGAAATGCATGCTTCCATTTTATGCTTGCGAATCCCTCAATTACATCGCCCCACCTAACATTTGCTACAGTAGGTGCCCTTCCCATATACGTTCGTGCGTGTTTTTACATTTGCTTCTATAAACGACATAAAACCGGAAGAGTTCCTCTTCCGAATAGAACAGAGCTGCCACTCTGTTCTATTACTACAAATATGTGTGAAGTTACTGCCGCGATGCTAGAAGACCTGTGCTATCCGGTTATTAGCGGTAATCCGCAGCCCGTGCTGTGAATCGTGCGACAATATGGCGTCCCTGACCTGCTCGTGGCATACAGGGATGCCAGAAGAGGACATGCTATTGTGCGCATGCGTCAAATTCGGCACCGATTTGTGCGCAATTACCCAGCGCTGAAGTGACGGATGCGACGCAGCCCAATCGGGCAAGTTCCGCGGATGTGGGATCGGTAAAACGTGAAACCATTTTTTTTCCCTCCGCTCTGCAAGATAAGCACCCTTCTCCCACGCCGATCACTGAGGCACCTGCCTCTGTCGTGCTCGCACACAAGCCGCCCAACAGATAACAAAGTGAGCGAAGAAGGCGGTCCACGGTTCATAAATAAAAGTAACGCCGCGTCGCTTGCGGTCTTCCACATTAATGCATCAAGGTGCGCTTTCGTACGACCACAGGCGACGCGTAGCGGTCCGCCTGCGCAGGAGGAAGTGAAAATGATGGAGCACGGCGGATGAAACGCGATGACCCGAAAGGGGATGATGCAGTGCCCGTTGTACGGGTCTGCCCCGAGCGGCGACAGCCTTCACTGCAGCGCAGCGTCCTGCAGTGGCGAACTGCAACAGCAAGACAATGGCTGCGGAACGAAGAAACAAAGAAAGGGGTAATGAAACGATGCGTAAAAAGAAAAGCAGAAATCGGAAGCTGTATCCAGAGTACCTGAAAAGACAGTTAAAAAAATCAAAAAGAGGCAATGCTAGCTATACAGAATCGCGTCGAGCGTGCACTTGGACGCTGCCGCGGGCGAAACAGACGTTGACCGCGAAGCCAGTCAAGGGAGTGTGTGCGCTGCTACACCGACGGGAGAGAGGGAGGAATGAGAGAAGGAAGCGTGAAGGCCAGGTCTGCATGAAAGGAGGTGTGCGAGGGGGTTAGTACCGCCGGAGCCAAGCCAGTTCCGTTAGAAACGAGAGAGGAAGAGAGGGGAAAGAGAGGGGGGGGGAGGCGCTCGCTCGCTACCCCTCGCTGGAATGGGGTCAAGTTCGGCGGCGGTCACTTCCGCCACTCACGAGGGGGAGGGTGATTGCGGCAGCAGCAGCGGAGGAGGAAGAAGAAGCAGCGGCGGTAGAGCGGGACCTCCGGACTCACCGGGGCCCAGCCTCCTCTCCCTTTTACAACCTGCCGCTTTTTTCGCTGCCACAACCTGTCCGCTTAGTCGGCCTCAGCGCCCGCGCGAGGCGTAACAAACGCAACGTTTCCGAGGAGGGGGTCGCGCCAAGCTTCCCAACCCGTCCCCGTGTGTGCCGGCGAAACGCTTTCCAGAGCACGTTGCGTGCGGCTCGACGTAACTCTTCCGTTCCCCGGCGTAGCTCCCGCAAGCCTGTTCGGGGTGTAGACCCAGCGCGCCGCTAGAGTGTTTTTTGTGGGAGTGCTCGGAAGAACCTGCCGGCGACACGATTGTGGCTGTGTACTCGGTTGTGGTGTGGTGGTTGTAGCTAGACTTCGCTGGAAGACTCCGCGTGGCCGGTCGGTGCGCGCGTGAGGTCATAGGACCGCGACGGTGCCTTGTCGCTGGCTTCCTCCCTGAACGCGCTGCAACGCCGTCGTTCGAAGTGCGCTTGACGAAGTTTCTTCGCTGGACGACCTGTGTCTGTTGTTGTGGTGCTGCTAGCCTTCTTTTCATTTTCTGGAGAAACGACGAAGCTTTCTGCGGACGTCGACTCGTGTGATCGCTGCCGTTTTTCGTAGTATGTGAACTGCGAGACCACAAGTGCCACATTGTCGAAGATCTGTTCATACGCAACAGTGAGCGGTGGAACGTTTTATCGGAACGCTACCAGGAAAGCGAAACTGAACTGCCAAGTCTACTACGGAGTCACTCTCACGATTTGAAGAACAGTAGGAAGTCGTGGTTCAATAGGGACTGACAGTGTCCTGCAGAGGTGGACTTTCCGGCCGAGCAGCGGTGCTCCATAGTCTGTGGCGGAGCCCCGGACTGTGCAAGTTCCGTTCGTTCGTGAAAGTCGAGGGCAGCGAGGGTGGACTGGTCTTGAGCACGGGATCTATTTCTTTCTCTCGAACCATCACACATCGCGTGTGTCGTCCAAGCCTCTGGTACTGGTACCGCCTCTTGCTTCCGGTACCGGGCGCCGATCGTCCGTCGTAGGGTTTCGAACGAAGGGCTCCGAGCCCGCGGTGTGGACCCGTGCAGTGACGATGCCCGTGGTCCTGAAGCCCTCGGCGTCAGCATGAACCGCCGTCGGCTAGACACGGCCACAACCTTCAAGAAGGTGAAAAAGAAGGGCGTGCCTTTTGGACCCCCTCTCTGAAATAACGGCACGAAAGAAGACAAGTTCATCAGCCTCGCAAACTAAAATGGATGCTCCGGAGACGATTCGTTGTTGAAAGTGCGCGTTCGCGCTAAAGGGGGTGGTGGGAAAAGTGAAAGTGCTCGTTCGTTTTGACATTTGACCATCTCGGTGAAAATTGTGGTGCTTCGCATCTTTTTTGGATATACTGTCGGAACAGTTCAACGACCGCTACCGTCACGTGGCGGAACGCCGTGCGCAGTGCTTCGCAAGCGGCGTGTGACCCGAGGCATACAGGGAAGCCGAGGTGAGTGAGCGCTGTCGTGTGGCAGCGGCCGACTTTTCAGGCTGTGCGTGCAGAGAAGCCGAGTCGCGGTACACCGTGCTGGTTCGGGCGGTGATTAAGCGAGACAACTGCTAACAGCGGTGCTTATTAATAGTCCACCAGACTTTGGGTCACAAAGCGTGCTATGGCACACAGGTCTGCGCAGGGAAGTAAGTTTGGTCGCTGCTTGTGGTTTTTGTATGTATACACTGTAAACCATGCGCGTTGGCGTTTTACTTTATTTTTGATTGCACGATGTCGAAATGCATCTTGCATCGCCAAGCAGCCAAACAATAAGCCATGATGAACGTCACAGATAAAGGATCCGGTCTAACTTAAGCCAAGTAAAATTATTTGCGAGCACTGGCGCTTTCGTTGTGGACGTTCAAGGATGTTGAACCGACGACCTCCTGTTTAGAGGCATGATGTCACAGTTGCGGAATGCATGAACATGAGATCGTTCTGCAAGAAAAACAAACAGCCTAGGTGTTTGTGAACAATTTTCTTGTGACAACTTAGGTCAGTCGACTCCAAGAAGAGTAGCAATGTCCGCGTCGTTTTGCAACCTGCGAAGCGTGGGCCCTGTTACGTAAGGCCCTGACAATCTCAGAATTGTTTGTGATCTGTTTGACCAACAAAGCCAGCAGGGAATGTTGAGTTCAATGTTGAAACGATTGCAAATACGTAAGTGGTGTCCAATTGTCACTTCACGGTCGCAAGTGTCGCACAAGGACGCGTCTTATATTCCAGTGAGAAAACAGTACGCCTTCGTGAAATTCACCCGTGAGCATTCCCGTAATTCTTGGCTTGTTCGATGCCCACTGCAGGAAGCAGGCTTCTCCCAGTGATCTGTAGCTAACTACTATTTTGTGATTTCAGATTCCATTTAATTTTGGTGAGCTTCCTGATTTCGTCGCCCCCGTCGAATTCGCTCGCTGCTGCGTTTCCGATCCCCCGGTATCGCTTCGGCGAGCATAGGCGGCACCATGCGTGCGTGGCCGCGTCGCAACAGGGAAGGTGTAATGGGAATTGACAGCTTCAACAAGGGTCAAGTCTGTGATGACGACACCGTAGGACACTCGCAACACCCCGCAAACTTGGCATTTTGCGATAAACATTTTGCTCACGAAGGCACCTCGTGGCTTCTGTTCTTGGCAAGTGTTTCAGAACTGCCTTGTTTGAATCTTGATTTGACCGCGGCGTTATCGTCAGATATGTATATAGTCTTCAATGATGCCGCAATGGTCCGGCAGTCATATGTAAACGATTCATGTCTCTTTGAAAAAGGGTTTTTTGCTGCCTCGCTCTACCAACAGCTCATGGATCCAACGTTATAAGACTGACGGCACACTCCGATTCACAAGTAAACGATCTAATATGTCAGTTTTCTACTTTGTGTTTGCACGGTGTAATTCCCAGCAACCCTGAGGTCGGCTTCGATGTATGGGAGCCTAGAATAGCCAGGTTGTTCAAATCAGACGGTCGCTGCACCTTACAACACTCATTGAGTACATGGTATTGGGGACCCTGTATCACGCGGAGTATACAGTCGATACCTCGTCCAGAACCTATGCATTTATTTATCTTTTTTTAATTACACGATAATTCTAAAGGGCGAAATGTATGGCAGATATATGTTTCATTCTTACCTTCTGTCGTGGATATGGGATCAGAGGCTTAATCCATCCGCTTTCAGTTTTTTTTATTCCGACTGCATACGTGGTTACTCAGTTTCTGAGGCATTCTAATGCCATAGTGAAGGAGGTCACTGGTTGGGTTCCCAGCATCGGCCACAGAGTACTGATAGGGATGGCATGCAACGAACTAATAACACTTCATTCGATGATCGTGTTATGTGCACATTGAAGAACTCCAGGCGATTGAAATTAAACTGAAGCCATATCACGTTGTCATAGCCGGTTGTGTTTTGACATGAGACGATTTGTTTTGAGTTTCAGTGTGTTCGATTTTTCTGATTTTGCTGCGAACTATATTGATGCCACACTCGTGCGCTCTGTCTCTCGTATCGCTGTATTAGTGCTCTTCAGAGAACGTGTTTCATCTTGTCTCGCTTGTCGTGTGTTGGGCGATTTACGATCCATTATTTAATGGAATCGTCGCACGCAAACGTGCCGCTACATCGCAGAGTCGCGGGTCAAAATAGACCTGCTCTCTCTTGTTCCGCCGCTATTAAATCGACATGTGACCTTGAAAACTTTGTGCCCTATGAGACCCGCAAAGGAGTCTAAACGTGGAGGCATCTCGACCGCAGGTTTCGGAGCGGGGACCTTATGCACTGGTTGCTATCACGTAGCGGACGTGTCATGCTAAGATGTCCACCTAATCTAATAGATTTCATTCTAATATATAGGCTATCTCTTACACAGGGTGTCCGTATAATGTATAAACAACACTGACAACTGGGCTAGTTGGTAGGAGTTCCTAGTTAGAAACTGTTGTGCTCGTGTCCTGTGTTTGTATCTGCGGTTATACGGTCATCTTCAACCTATATAAACCTGTAGTTGCATAAACCTGTAGTTGCGGTGATCATACTCACCATCTTACATAATGCGTATTGATTTCCACATGTATAAGTGAAACTTGCAGTATATGTAAAATATTTACATGTACACAGTGAGTGATATGTGTGTCAGCGTTCCTTCTGTAACTCTGTATCAGAATGAGTATCGGTTTTTAGTTGATAGGTTTTGATCAGGCAATGTGTTCAGAGATTGTTATTTTGCCTCGGTGGTGTTGCGCATGCTTGAGGGTACTTAACTAAGCGTTCGGAGGAATAAAATTTAGTTGCGAGGTGCGCTTGTCTGTGTCTCACGTGTCTTCTTCGGTCCTGTCTAACCTTTTGCGCCATGACTTCAAGTTCAGCTATGCACCAACTAGCCCGACAGCAAACGTTATTGAGTGATGTAGTTGGTGAACTTTTGAAAGATCACCGCAATCACATGCAGTCGAAAGGAGCAGAAAAAGAAAGAAGCTGTCATTCCGCGCTCATGTCTTATAATATATGACGTTTTCTGTGTATACACGAAACAACGCACGCTGTAAGATTGCATTAAACGAATGAGACGACCTCTACGAATTTTCGGTCAAACCGGAAGATAGAGATAAGTATCTTTCCGCTCTAAGAATAACGGTCTGCAGCGGTGACATTTTTACAGCTCCCCCTAAACAACGACAAACGCGTATTCCGGTAGGGACACACTGTGACACCATTCATCAAGCGCCACTCAGTTAATCCTGACGAATATCCGTTTCACCCAAAGTAATCACAACGTTTGATCCCGTTAACGCTTGCGGTGATACCGCTTCACCTCTCCCGCCCTCTTCATCAGCACTCTCTATCTTCTAGCCCTTTGCCAGTGTTGTTAATCTCTTCGCGGTCCAGGACATACGCGATCAAGATCGAAATACTTCATAGTATGTACTATATAAAGTCCGCTTGGCCGCTGCGTTGCCGACAGGCCAGGTCAACAAGAGAGAGAGAGAGTACATGTGTGTGTGTGTGTGTCTAGCACGAACTCAGTAGCGTGTGTGTCTTCTACAGTTGCCCGCTTACGTTCGCCACAACAGCGAGGGAATGAGAGACGAAGAGAGACACCGTGTAATAAATCAACATCAGGCTATCCTAGAACACACGTTGCTGCTGTTATTTATACTGTACGGATTCGCACGCCGTGAATGTGCGCACAGTCGCTGCTCCTTGATGCGAGAGGGGAGCGCGCAACAGGTTTACATCCGAGAAGGAAGACAGCAGGGTGGGAGGGGGGGGGGGGTAAAAACGCTGCTGCCTGCAATCTGTGGGCGCGTGTAATCAACGTGATTGATTAGAAAGCATGTGGCGTTTTATGGCATCGTTACGCGCGCGATGCTATCGCGCCGTGCACGACTTCACACGCTGCGCTGGCCCGCCGCCGAGTGGCGCTGCAGAACATCCTGTCTTCGCGGTGCATGGCGTTCATATATATATATATATATAACCTCCTCTTCATAGGGAGGAGCTCGTTTTGTATTCCTCGTGTGGATATTGTGCAAGCACGTCTCGGCGGGATCCGGACTCCCATCATAAGTGTGTGTGTGTGCGTGCGTGTGTGTGTGTGTGTGTGTGTGTGTGTGTCCTTGTTTATAGTGACGGATGAAAATTTTCATCCCGACGTAGTGGTCTGTGGACGCTTTCAAGTCCAACATCGACCTATTGTTTTCTGTCAACAACGTTGCTTGCGCTCTGATGTTAAACATTGAAATTGGATTGAACAAAAAAGACTGCTGACACCTTTGTACAACACGGCAGACGTTCATGACGGTAAAGTAAAAGCACTTGTACGTCATATGCATATGTTATACGGTCCATGGCTGCATAAAAATATGAGGGGCTCCTTTTGCTGAGCACCAAATGTGCGTTACATTTGTTGTGTCATGCACTGCAGGCGGATGGGTGATTTAATTATAGTAACAAGTACTCGTGGTGCTCGAGCATATGTTAGATAGATCAAGTCTGCTCGGACCTTGATGGTTCCCGACGTGTATCCGCAGTGAAGTGGATAAAGGAGCTACATAGAAAATGGGGAGAGGCGGGTATAGTGTCGCTGATTGTTACGTCACCTTCAACCTAGTTATAGCGACGACAGAACGAACGGGCGCAAACAATGATACACTCCAGACTACACACAGCTCTACATGTTGCACACGTCGAATTAGACACAAATTACGTCCCCATACGTAACATGTTTGTGCTGGTGACTTTGATGGGAGCTTGTACGTCCGTCGTTTTGCCTGCGCTAACAAAATGTAAAGTGTAGTACGCGTTCATTTTGGTCAGCTTCAGCTGACCAGCACTTGGCGAAAGTTAGCTGCGATGTAACGTGAGTGTAGGATACGTGTGAACATTCCGCATACCTTTATGACGGCAACTGCAGAGCTGGGGAAAATGATGCATCATCTGATGTTGCTACAGCGAAGGCAGAGAGAAAGGCATTCGTTGTGCATGCGTAACCATTTGAATCCACTGTATAAAAAGAAAAAAAAAAAAAACTCACCAGTAATCGAACCCTCATCCTCAGTGTACAGCAGGCCTTCGAAGCCGCGTCGACGCAACTGTCGCATGCGGCGATGATGAGGATGATGATGATCGTGGTTCGGTTAGGAAAGGACGCTAATTTCTGCAGCCCATATAGGGAGCACGGCTAAGCGTCCGTGGGGTAGGGAAAAGGGAGTGAAAGAGACAGAAAGGAGAGGAAAGGCCGTAATGGAGGGCTCCGGAAATTGAGACCACCTGGGGTTCTTTAACGTGCACTGACAACGCACAGTAGACGGACCTCTGGCATTTTCGCCTCCATCGAAAACGCGACCGCCGCGGCCGGGATCGAACCCGCGTATTTTGGGTGGCAACCGAGTACCTTAACAACCACACCACCTCGGCGAACCGTCGCATGCGGCGAAGCATTCGCAGCTCTGCGGCGAAACGATCACGCTCGTCCCTTCCTCCTTTCCCAAATGGATGACACGACACGTGATGGACCGGCGCTTATGCGCCATAGCGTCCGAGAACCTCTTCCGCTCTTAACGCGGCTTCGGCGACGTGTGGGCTTCTAAAGGTAACATATAAATAATAAAACAAAAAAGAGTACCTATCGTAACAGAATGAAAGCGCGCGCCGGCAACGTCACATGGCGGAAGCTTCACGACTATGACGGCGTTCGGGCGGCCGCCGCTGCCGCAACAGGTTGCGTTGCAAGGTCGACGGCCGGGAAAACCTTTTTCCCGAAGCGGCGGGCGTACGGCGGTGGTGCCCCGTTACACGGCCTCACCTCACCCTCCCTCTTCCAGCTCGCGGCTCCGCTATGCGCCCCCCGCCGTGCCGCGAGCACGCTGTATTATGTAGTTGGAGAGACGCATAGCGCACCGCTCCTGTTTTCCGCACTATACACGCCGAACGTTGTGTGTGTTCTTCCGAGCCGCCAACCACAGCCGCCGCAGGGCCATTGGAGGTCGCGGAGGAAGGAAGAAAAAAACTGGGAGAGAGAGCAGTGCGATTGAAGAAAAGCAGGAGCTCCGTTTAAATGATTCGCGCCGAAGTGTCTCTCTTCCTTCTGTATTATACTCACGCATTAGGCCATCGCTGGCCTCGTATTAGGCTTATAACTATCAAAGGAGAGACAGGGAAGCCCCGCCACGGTGGTCTAGTGGCTATGGTACTCGGCTGCTGATCCGAGGGTAGCGGGATCGAATCGCGGCCGGCGGCTGCTGCATTTCGACGGAGGCGAAATGTTGAGGCCCGTGTACTGTGCGATGTCAGTGCACGTTAAAGAACCCCAGGTAGTCGAAATTTCCGTAGCCCTCCACCACGGTGTCTCTCATCATCATGTTGTGGTTTTGGGACGTAAAACCCCACAAAATGGATCAATCATACAGGGAAAGGTAAAGGAAAGACGGAAAGGTTAACCAGAAAGAAACTTGTCACAACATATTTTTGTATCAGTTGGAGATTGCCATTAATATAACGAGTTTGAGGTGCCTTCAGGGACTCTCCTCCTCTTTCCATTCTTCCGTATAGCATCGTCCCCCTTCCCAGGGACAGGGTAGAAAACTGACACGGCCTGTGACCCGATGGACACGTGTTCAATACCGGCCGCGGTCGTATTTTCGGTGGAGGTCAAAGGGCTGGAGACCCGTGTACTGTGCGATGTCAGAGGACGTCAAAGAATACCAGGTAGTCGAAACTTCCGGAGTACTGCGGCGTGCCACATGAAGCATATCGTGGACTTCGGACGTAAAACACCAGCAATTATATTAGTATAATAAGGGTAGCAAACTGGAGAGAGAAAAACAAAGAAGTACATGTTCAGGATGGATGGCCAGGCAGAGTAACCAGGTTGGCTACCCTACCCGTCTACCACATCGCAGTACTTTGTAGTACACAAGCACTGAAAGGAGCGTTCAGCGTCGTGTCCGTCACGGGCTTTCGGAGAGGTTGCCGCGTCTCAAAAAGAGCCGTCTTGAAGCTGTATACGTCGTTGAAAGGAGTTCAACGTTTATTAGAATTCCCGATTCCAGGTACGACATCTGCTTAAGTACAGACAACTATGAGTAGTGAAGAAACAGTGCTATTCGTGGTCGCAATGGCAGCGATGAACTACTTAGTCATGCTCTTTGTCCGGCAACCCCTGGGGGTGCACATGTTCCCTGAAACTCTGTCTTGGCAACCTCGCACGCAGGTATGTTGCACGCAGCCACGTATGTATGTATGTATGTATGTATGTATGTATGTATGTATGTATGTATGTATGTATGTATGTATGTATGTATGTATGTATGTATGTATGTATGTATGTATGTATGTATGTATGTATGTATGTATGTAAAGAAGCCGTTAGCTATCAGAAGACGCTGCCACATGGGAAAGGCCCGAGACTCGAACTCGGGGATCCTGTTTGTTGTAAACCTCACTCAACCGGCTACGGAGATGATTGTGCAAACAACCCTTTTCCTTTCGGCACTCTGTACACAAAGCACGGTCGTCGAGCATATAGCTATAAAGCGGTCGCTCGCCTACACATGCAACGATTTCCGTTTCCAACATTGCTCACGTTTTCCAGCGAGCTATTTATAGAACTTCATCCAGTTTCTTTTTCTCTTTTCTGCTTCTTCTTCTTCGTCTTTGCCTTGTTTTGTTTCTATATACAGGCGTAACTTTTGATGGGCAAGGCCCAGCAAAGCCTGCCCGACAAGTCTTTCTCGTTCCAGCTCGTTGGTGCCGCCACTGGTGATTAGCGCAGCGTCCGCCAATTATACGGCGTGGCCTCCTCGCTGGAACACTGTTAACTCTTCCGGTCCTTTCTTCTTTCTTTCTTTTCTTTTTCTTGCGCCCGGTCTAAGAGCGGGCGAGAGCGTGGGTGAAACTCCGCATACACGAAAGGGGTGAACTTAACGAAGGGGATAATTACAATTAACATCGACCTGAGTGCGCTGGGCCGTGTACGACGACGCGGAGAATGTGTGCGTGGCTCTCTCTCTCCTTCTCTCTCAAACTGCGCGAAACTACTGATGAGTTTATCAGGCTGTGTAGCTCCTTCTATTTTGTTTTCTTTAACTCTAAACCTTCTATGCGTGAATCTTGTACTTGACACGCGTGCACTGTGAAATGGTACACGTGTATGTATAGTATGTAGTAGTATGTGCATGTTTAGAGTATACGGCGTCTGGCCATATGCACGAACTTCAGTATTGTGGCGATTTGGGCCTGATTGTTGTTGGTTCATGCAGCCTGTGTCAGCACCCCTTCCGCGCACCTGTCAGATAAAGAGTTACCTTTTCTGAGAAAGTATTGCGCGCATATGTGACGGTGATGAGTGCAGCATAAATACGCGAGGCGTTCAATAAACTTTTGTTTGTATAGTTAGCACTCGTATGTCGAATCATTTATTTATTTATTTATTTATTTATTTATTTATTTATTTATTTATTTATTTATTTATTTATTTATTTATTCTTGCGCTACGAATCGTTTCTGCATGAACAGTACGTTGGTTAACTGTGTGACATGTTCGTGAAAGGTTCTGGTGTACCCGGTTAGGCCTGTGTTGTATATCCTGCGTATATAGGCAGAAATGTACAAGAATAACTGGAAACGTTACTCCAACTGGAAGTTCTTTTTCTTGGCGGCATACACTTTTTTAAGGTGTGCAGGTAATGTACTTGTCAGAGAGCCGCGTATATGTGTGACATTGTTAGTTGTGCGACATAATTAGTTCGTGTGATTAGATGAGCGTGATAACCTACAGTGAAGGCCGACAGCCTTAATTTCCATGAACGTTACACACTTCCTGACCAACCACACAACGAAGAATTTCCACTATAGCCAATGCATTACTTAGCATTATTCAGCGCCAAGTTATTGCGAAGTGCTCGCCAATGAAGACAATGAATTTCAGCCTGCATCTTTTTCCTTGTGGCATGTGCCGAGGTGTCCAAATCTGTACTTGCTATATAGTGCACGTATAAGCTACAGTTGTCAGTCTTCCCGTTCACTGAAGAGTTTGATGAAAACAATGAAGAACAAATGTCGCTAGAGCCTCCATCTTGAATGGATTCAAGCTTCCACCTTCCCCCGATCTTCTATTCTAGTTTGGATCCTTATTCACTAGCTTCTCAATGATTGACTGGACTAAAAAAACAGGGCAATATTGATCACCTAGCGCATAGGCGACATATGTCGACCTTCATCGAATGTCCCTTCTTCGATCTCTGCAGTGCGCAACGTCCTCTGCTCCGTAGAAGTGACAAGACGACGCGCGTTTCTGCCCTGAAGGCAACGGGTGTGACAGGCCGTCCGTTATACTTACTAGACGTATATGTGCGCAAGCATCACATTCTCCCTTTCAAAGAGACAACGTCACGTCGCGACGCACTCGGTCGTTTCCTTCAACGTTCAGCGTAACTGCAGCCTCAAAGCTGCAGGGAAGCGTCCTCTGTAGCCATGGGCACGAAACGAATTTCAAAAAGAAAGGCGTGAAGCAACAGCAACAACCAAGACCACGCACAAGCAAGGGCTTCGCCGCGACTCCGTCAAGTTACGGAGTGAGCTGCGTGGGTCGACTGTCGGAAGGACGGTGCATCCTTCTGCGCATGCGCGTTGCGTGAAACGAGAAGTCATAAGCGGGCGGCGAGAAAGCGGAGCGGATCGTGCTATACCCTAAAAAAAAAAAAAAAAAAAAAAGATTACAGTAGCGCGCGCTTTCTCTTTCTATGGAGCCGCCAGTTTCGCCGGCGGTCGCTTCGAAGGACATGCGCTTCGCTGTTGAAGCGCGACCTTACGTGTATGTATATTACGCGGCGTGGCCTTGTGCACGGCGTGGCGAGCGACCCTGACGACGTCGGAAGGATTACTAGATCTCAGTTCCATGGCTGGCAGTCTCGAGAAAGCAATGTCTCTTTGCTCGTTTTTTCCCCTGTAACTCGAACAGGCAGCTGTCGCTTATGCTGTACGTGTGTGTGTGAGAGAGAGAGGCTTTGCGAGGAAGCGGGCGGGCGGGAATTTTCGTGCGGCCGTGAAGGGGGCATATACATACAAGTGCTGTGCACAAAACGCGCAGCTGGTTAAGGACACTAACCCGTTCCTCTGTTGTAAGACGGGAATTGTTCCTGTGTGTTTCGAGGAAAGAGGCTGGTGATACACACTTAAAGAAAAAAAAAAAAAAACCGATGATTTTTGTGGTCGGTTTCGGTAAAGTGCCGGCCCAGAACAGCTGTTTGATCGACACTAAAAGGTTTAAAAAGGAAAAAAAAAATTTTTACCAGTCACTGTAATCCTCGTTCGAGAGAAAAAAACATCAATGAAGTGCTGGAGGATGTTTGCCTGTCAGTGGGCCTGACATTTCCGTTTGCAACGCATTGTGAAGTTGATATAAGGAATAATTAAGATAATTTGTCTATTTTACCGTACCGAGCTTACGACATAAATGTTAGTAGCGAAATGCCGTACAAGAGAAATTTTTCTCAAAGCAGGTCACGGTGATTGTCCTGTGGCAACAAGAATTGTATCTACGCGGTGAAATCAGCCCCCGAGTAATAATCTTATAGTGAATTAGTTCCTTTGTCGCCGATCGCTGAAAGCTTGTCCGTGTAGCCTCACAACGTCAGCTTTGCGACACAGATAAGACCCCGCCAAGCTTAGCGATTAGAAACGACGAACTTAAACGAAGGTACAGCATAGCTTGGATGGCCTGAAGATGGAGCTATGAACTTAATGATGTTCGAACTTAATTCTTGTTGTTGTTGTTATGTGGGGTTTAACGCCCCAATACCAGCTCTGAGTTCGAACTTAATGCAGCCGAACTATGTCGAAAGAGCTACACATATACAGGAGCTACTGCTATGGCAATACGCTGCACGTTTGGCGATGTATATTTGTATAGTGCATGCTCGAAGGAGCGCTGTCGCTCGCAATGCCAATGCGTGTGTGAACACTCTGATGAATTCTAGGTATACATAAACGCAAAAGAAGTCATCATGTGCAGTTACGAGCTGAAGTTTGGATAGCGTGGCACAGGCAAAAACCTTAAATTCCGAGTAGCACAGCTCTACAACGGAGAATTTCACCAGTGATTTACATTGGTCCAACAGGCGCACTTAAGCCGAACCACTTGATTTAAACACGGACTGCATATACACGGACTGCAAAGAAAAATAGCTATTTGTGACGCTCATTGGTCCCCAAAGTTTTGCTCGGGACTGTACATACATTCACGTTAAAGGTAGGAAGGCGGGGCAGGAAAGGTAGGAAAGGTAGGAAGGCGGAACATTCGTCATTCTCCGTAATGACATGGGCGTGAGACAAGAAGACGTGATCTCCGCGCTATATGAATCTGTTGACCTCACGAGGTCGTGACCCTGCTTTCCTCCCGACGTTTTTCCTGCACAATTAAAGGAGAGCCTCCTTCTTAAACCAAACACGAAGATAACTCGACCTAGACCATCTGTCCGAAAAGAGCAACAGGAAAACACACAAAGGAAGAAACAATAAATGAACTACGGGTTTTGTGCCTGAAAAGACGCTGTAGGCGTCAAGAACAAGTCGAAGAATCGAAGCGTGCGGAACTTCGTAACAATCGTCAGGCAGTCCACGGAGGCCGATTGAACTTGAACTTGGCTCTGTCATTTTTTTTTCTTTATGCTACTACCTTAAAGACCTCGCTCAACGCGAGAACTATATAGACACTGGCAGGCATGTAGGCAAAGATGACGTCACGACCGAAACCGCTTTCTCCGAAGACCACGACGGGAAACCATAAATTGCCCGCTCCAATCACCTCTCCCTATACAACAACACGATTCGCGCAGCAGCCGGTGCGTGTGGTCTATAAACAATCAAAACCAAAACTGTTGCAACCGTCTTCGAGAACAAGCGGCGCTTGAGCGCCTCGACGCGTGGGGGGTGCGGCCAACCGGAAGACGGCATCTTTTCCAGTAATCACTTCCGGAACTTCGGGCCAACTGCTTCCGAAGTCAGGGCAGCGAAGAACCTCACAAGAAAATGACGTATATATACGGGCATATACAAGCATAGAGAGAAACCTGACGGAAGATAATCCTAAGTCAAGCGCGTAAAACGCACGCGTAACCGTAAACCGACGAGGGTCACGGTCGCGGGAGCGAGGGGGATCTTGGGAAAGAAGGGACGAGGGGAGGGTGACCAGTTGCGTTCATGGGAATGGCATCCTCCGTGTCTCGCAAGGAAGCTTCCACGTGGTTCCCGTCTCCCGGCTCACCTACGGCTTCGCTCGTGTTCTGTATGTGTTTATATCGCCGACTCCCTCTTTCCTATCCCTTCTATTGCTTTCTGTTTCCTTTTTGTACCGATTTGCTCTAAATATCCTCTGCTCGGCTCTCCACCTTCCCATCAGGTTAACAATCGGCCGCACCCCCCACCCACCTCAGCACGTCACAAATTATCTCCCGTGCGTGGTGGTTCTGGGAACCCGGAAATTGAAGGGCAAACCGCGAAAGTGCCCTCCCATTTCTCCCGAAATCTATGACCTATGAGCGTTCTTTCTTTCTTTCTTTCTTTCTTTCTTTCTTTCTTTCTTTCTTTCTTTCTTTCTTTCTTTCTTTCTTTTTCTTTCTTTCTTTCTTTCTCGCCCCTTATTGCTCAACAATGATTTTCTGTGTTTCTGTCGCGTTCAAGCTTTCTCTTTTGGCACGCTTCTTTTTTTTTTTTTGCTATAACCAAATATACCATTCTTTTTCTCGTGTCCTACACAACAGCTACCCGAAATAGGTGCGTCTTTTCACGGTCAGCGATTCGATCTTCTCGTATATGCAAGGTGTGCTCTCTCTGGCGAGGTGGTGAAGGGAACCAGCCATCTGCGGTTCTCGGAAAAACGGCTCTGCTGTTACTAGCACTTGAGTTCGTCTTTTGTGCAATCGAGTGAATGCGCATATAGGACGCGATGCACTTCGATAGGAATCTCTGATGCCTCGAAAGCTGATTCTATAACTAACGTCTGCAAGCCTAATTTATGTCTCGCAGTAAGACATCTGGTATGTATGTCTTTCGGAACTTCGTTTCATCTGTGACTGCGTCTTCGCTGCGTATAGAAGCTCGCTGTAGTTTTTGCGAAGGACGATGACCTTGCTTGCTAAACCACTTCCAAAATGCTGACGACTTTATTTTCTAGCTTGTTGCAGATCTCGTCAGTGGGCATGCCCGGAAGGGCTTTACTTTAATGCACGTGAGCGCAAACGAACGGAAGTAAAATTACGCCCTTCGGAGGACATGTTGCAAAGATAGGTGGTGCTCAATGCACTCGCTCGCTCGCTCGCTCGCTCGCTCACTCACTCACTCACTCACTCACTCACTCACTCACTCACTCACTCACTCACTCACTCGCTCGCTCGCTCACTCACTCACTCACTCACTCACTCACTCACTCACTCACTCACTCACTCACTCACTCACTCACTCACCTCGCACACTTACCCACTCACCTCGCACACTCACTCACTCACTCACCTCGCACACTCGTTGAATCAGAAGCGCAGACGACGACAATGGAAGTGAAAAAGGACAGAAAAATTTCTATTCTAAATCACTCACTCGCGCACTCACTGTAACGGCAGGCGCGCCGACCACATTGCGAGGGAATATTTGCAGTCACAGAAAGCCGACTTAGTTGGGGTTATGAAGAAGGCACCGGGTGCAAGCGCTGGCACAGGGGTAGGTAGAGCGGACAGCACAGACGCCTGCTATCCACTGAAAGGTATCAATTGTGGCAGAAACGACAGACACGAAGCTAACCCGCGCATATTTCGTTACAGCAGCGCGAGGCACGCGAGAGTCAACGCGAGAGACAACTTCCCAGGCACTTGATTTTCTCTTTATACAGGTCAATCGAAGACTCGCTCATGCATGCACTTCCTGTACATAGATGCGTCAAGCTTCAAACACTACACGAATTTGTTCATTCTTATGCCTGCGCAAAACGGCGCATTGATGTAATTCCGGCGTGTATATATGTACATACTTACAATGTTGACAATGCAAAGAGAGGTGGGAAGGCGATTATGCGGTGAACGGCTTCTTACCCTCCAGTAATCTTCGATTAACACAACAGCATGTTTTACATACGCGTCGAAGCGGCCGCGGCTGAAGAAAGAAAGAAAGAAAGAAAGAAAGAAAGAAAGAAAGAAAGAAAGAAAGAAAGAAAGAAAGAAAGAAAGAAAGAAAGAAAGAAAGAGGAATATCTTTAGAAACCGCAACATTACGGCAGTCTACTAATTTGTTCGCATGTTTTACGAAACAAATGAACGTCAGGACTGTTTCCGCCTTTATTTGCTGCTCACAGCACGGCAGCACGTTTTACCTGGCTCATTGGCATCCGTGAAAACAGCGTAACAACTTGTCTATCTCTTACTTTCTTTAGCCTTTTCGATATAGCGTGGACGTAAGGAAAAGCTCATGCTGTCCTAAGGCGCTCTTCAAACATTGCGGCACCGATTATTAAGGATTGGAGCTACTTTAAAACCAACGCAAACCGCTGATTTATTTGTGCACTAAGGCGCCACCTCTCTGTCCAACCAGCATCGACATTAAATACATGGAGATAACTTCAAGGAAAGCCCCGTTGAAACACTACACTTGTCTATGACGACAGGTTATTGCTGTTGTATATTCATATAGTCCTTAACGCATGCAGTTTAACAATCCCGCGTGTGGCAAAGAGTAATAGCGGTGTTCAATGGCATATAGTAAAAGAATGAGATAGACGCTAAATGAAAGGGATAGAAAAGCACGCCCAGAGACGCGCAATGACGGAACACAATACACGCGAGATAGAGAGCGAGAGGGATCGGGTGCCCGTTTTCTCCTTGCCCTTTCACCCCAAGTTCAAGTTCGTCGACCCTGGGTGCGCACCCTTTGGGAGCTGTGTATACAACCGACGAACGCCGCGTATTTCTATGCTCTCAATTTCCCCGTCCGCTTACTCCGAAAACCGAGGAAGTGTTCGTCCCTCGTGAACCTTGACCTTCGGCATCTCGCCGCGATCGTGGGAGAGCAGTGCCCTTTTTTTGATAGGGAAGGGGCGGGAGAACGAGGCATTCTCCCTGCCATCCCGGTAGTACTCGCGGGGGCAACCTTCGTAAACGACGCGGAAGTGAAAGCCGATGAGATTGCAGCACATTGAGGATGCATGGAGAACGGGAAGGGCAAATAAAAGCGGAGGAAAGGGGAGGTGAACGAGGGGAAAGCAGGGAAAGAAAGAATGACGACGTAGGAAGACGCCAGGCAAGACGGGAGAGTTCTGAAGGTCAGGATGAGGAATAACTCGTAAGGGAGGGAATGCGTTGTCGCCGGGAGAGGAAAGGACGCTGAGAAGAAATTGGGATTGAGTAACGCGGCTGTTTCTCAACGCGATGTTTATTCTATCGGTATATGGCCTGTTCTTTCATTCGTGTTCCGGCTGTGAGAATGGGTGTCCACACCTGCTTCTGTGCGAAATAGCGCGAGTTTTCATTGAAACGAGAGAGAGAGAGGTTCACATGAAGGTATATGTCTGGAGTGAATAACAAGTGGCAGAACAAGAGATGTCCCAAAGGGGCGAAATATTCCCTGGTATGGGCTTGTTGAAATGCCCTGACAAAAATGTTAAGCCATAATGTCAAAATGATTGTTACAGCGACACCTTGTTCTGTCACAGCGCTCGTAGCTTTAGTTGTTAACTTATGTTCTTTGTCATAAGCTGGGCGTTTTTCAGTCTGGTCGGAACAATCCTTGCGAAGCAGCTGCATGTATAGGAAAGCACAAGGATGTACTAATTTAGTTCTTTGCTTGATGATTTTTTTAACGGTGCACATCAACAGAGTGTAGTGACTATAGATATTACACATGCCGCAGGGAAGATGGCTCCAGTGATTTGCTTGAGAAAAGTGCGGTTGCTTTTAACGTAAAGCTGAAACATGGTAGACAGAAAGCTTTCGTATTCCGCTGATGCCTCCCTGTTCAACTGGAGTGGCAGTAAGTAGCTGCCCGCTAAGTCTAGTTATTACAATCGGGTGTTGTTTCATCTATCGCAGTCTGGCTGTAGTTTTCCTTTTCTTTTTTTTTTTTCATCATTCAAGCAGTCTATTTCTATGTTGTACTGTTGCCAATGAACGACCCGAGTGGCATTGTTTTTATCGATTTCTTCCTGTATGTCGAAATAATAGTTTCTCTATTACTGCCTGTAAACGTGTATTGCGTGCCTCAACGGCTGGCCAATTCATACTTACACCTGCTTTAATTCCTAGCGTTTTTGAGAAACCGACACTTTCCATGGATTTCGCTGCGTATATTGTGAACATCCTGGGGGGCCATTCCAAGAGGTGCGCATAGCTTTCGGGACTTTTCTTGTAGGAACCGCATCTCGATCCTTTTTGCAAATGCTTGTTTGGGCATGTGTGCGTCCACAGGCAGCCAGCGTCGGCTTGAAATAGCGAAGCAAAAGCTGCCTCTTGCGTTATCACAAATCTTTCTTTCTTTCTTTCTTTCTTTCTTTCTTTCTTTCTTTCTTTCTCTTTCTTTCTTTCTTTCTTTCTTTCTTTCTTTCTTTCTTTCTTCTTTCTTTCTTCTTTCTTTCTTTCTTTCTTTCTTTCTTTCTTTCTTTCTTTCTTCTTTCTTTCTTCTTTCTTTCTGAGACAACTCGCATTACACGCGTTAAAACGGGCTTTGGCAGGACGCCGCCACGTAATGCTTCCGCTTGGTTTTCGTCATTCAGTATGCCTATACGTCATATCCTTTTTTTTTTCTTTTTTCTTCGCAGCGTCATCATTGTAATGGCTTCGTCCTCTTGTCATTTACTCACACGGAAGGCACAAGTTCAAGCGGCAATGAAAGCGTTCCACCGCGCAAGTGGCATGAGCGGCAGCATGCCGTCGAGCCCGCTGCTGTGTATGTCTCGGTCGAAAGGTTAAAGAACTTGTTCGATGATCGGGGAAGGGGATCGTAGTGGGTTCTTTCCTGAGCAAGAGAAACGAAACGCACACGCACTACATCGTGTGGTGCATGTCGCCGTGAAGAGCAGACCTGCTCCTCTAGCCGTGCCTCCCGTTCTTCGCAATCGAATCTTCGTACAGTGTATGCGTGTGTGTGAGCTCACTATCCAAGCGTCAACCTATTAGCGATCCACTGTTTGCTCGACTGGCATGGCAGGTCCCGCTGAACAGCGGTCGGGCCACACACACAGACGGAAGGGCGAGGGAACGTTTGGATAGTGTAAATCTATACGTTCCTCATTCTGGTGTGAAGAGACCGCGCACTGTCGTCGCTATGGGCGCGGTGGGGTTTTCGCACAACGGCACCTAACTTTCAGCCCCCCACCTTTCCGCTTTTGTCCAGCGTCCCCCCGTTCTCCCCGACCCTGTACCGTGGGCTGTGTCGAGGGGCGAGGCCAAGGTTGGGGTGAACCCCGACCTGACAACGAGAACGAGACGTCCCCGACCCCCCTACGGCTTTCGCTTGATACTTATATAGTTACGATTTTGCATGTTCGGGTCGCGAGTGCTTACTTGTACTTTTTTAATATATTTTTTTATTTCTTGAGTTGGGTCCCAACGACGTTCACTCCTATTCTAGCAACGCAAAGACGAATAAAAAAAAAAAGGGGGGAGGGGGGCAACAGTGACAAGTATAAGGGAGAAATACGTGAGTTATACACGCAAAAAAAGATACACGCAGTTGAAAAATGAATGAGAAAGACACGAACTTCAGGGGTTGGACCCTAAAAAATGCTTGAACTTGAAAGGTAGGATTCAGCGTTCTCTCTCTCTATATATATATATATTTATTTATTTTTTTGCTTCCATAGAGGCATATTTTTTAACGCGGATGCATATTTCTTACTTGATCCTTACGTGGCGGCATTTTCAAGGGTAGTTGACAAAAGAGGAGAGGTTCGCTTTTTACTCCCTAGTGTGTATCATAGATTATTTTCTTCTTTATCGTTCACCGACTATTCCTTGTCCGTTACGCTCGCTGGCTCTACGCACTGCTTGTGCGAAGGGTCGCGCAGGTCTCGCCGCCACTTTACGAAGCCTCCGCCACCGTGCGCGTACCCTTGAACTTGGCAGTTTTCACTTTTTATAGCGTATACAGCCGTCTTGTGGCGCAGTTTTGTGTCGTGTAGGAAGCACAGAGGTGGTCGCTCTGATGTGCTCGTACAAGGCAACGGTGTTAAAAAAAAAAAGAAAGGACAAAACGACTCGTCGAACGGTGGTTCTATGTCTGTTGAGACTTTCTTTTCTTATTTATTTATTTCGCTTTGTCGCAACTTTTACCGGTGACTGCTTTCATTGGGCGAGGTCTTTCGCCGACAGTGAGACGACAGTGCGAAGAGAAGGTGCACGTTATGCGAGCTCGCTGTCATCATCCGCTCGTATAGGTTGTCTCTATCGTACTTGCGAGATGGAGAGCAGCTAAAAAGAAAAAGCGGGCGATGCTTTTCAAAGTAGCGTCCGTTGGTTCGGTTACGTGATCACGGAAAGGCGGCGAATTGAGGAAATCCCCAAATTTACGGGAATGGGGTCAGGTATACGCACTAGGGAGCAGCGGCGATCAATGAACCCGGCACCGAACCCGGAGACCTTCACCTCTGAGCACCCCTCCTCCCTTCGTTTTCGGGGATCTTGGGGGAGTGATGTGGCTCGCCGGATTTGAGGCTTTCGGAGGAGACGACCGATGTGTACCGTATAACAGGTAATAAACAACGTTGCATATGTGCAACGGAAGGAGACGGTGCTTTTGGGAGAGGAGTAAACCGAGAGCTGAGTGAGGGAGAGGGGGCACGTCTGAAGCTAGTGGAAGGCATCGCGTAACGGTGTAGGTGCGGTACTTCAGCTGGTACAATGCACTGGGCGGAGCTGGAGAGGTCAGGTGTGGAAAGAAGGAAACAATAAGACTGAATGGGAAGAGGGCTAACCTTCATGAACCACGGAAGAACGGTTCGTGAAGATGGCAGTTGTTGCGCGGGCTTCGGCCTCTCTTTTTTTTTTTTTTTTTTTTGCGCTTTCGTGCGTCCTCAAATAGTTTTGTATTTGATGGGTGGTGACCCGTAGTCGGAGTAACAATGCCGGGCGAAGTCTAACGAAGCCGCCGAGAGTTGCTGAAGGTTAAATTTCGTCAACCTTCTCTCCCACAAAACTTTTGACCCTGAACAACGCTAACGAGAAAGCTGTTGAGAGAGGGCGAGAGAGAGAGGAACGTTGGGAAAGGGGGATCGCGTCTAACGGGTACGTTACATTCGAAGATGCTGAACTTAAGGAAACGAAAGAAGAGAGAGAGAGAAAGAGAGAGTAGCGAAGTACGATGTTATCGAGGAGAGAATCTGAGCTGAAAAAAAAAGGCGGTCTTCCAGTGAGAAGGCGTCGTAGGCTCTTACCTAACTCGGAAAGGAGGAGGAAAGGAAGACGCTGCGGGTACCGGCGAAGGTTCACCGAGTCAACGACACTGGTTGTAAACACGGAGTCCAGACCGTGCAAGAGTCCAGATCGCACGTGCGCGCAGCGCCGCCGGTTTGTGAGGGTTTGTCGGAGACGTGCGAGTTTCGCTCGGCGTTGATCCTGCGGCGTGGGACTTTGATCGCGTCACTCCTGCGCCTCGTGTGAAGCTATAGCCACGTGGTGCACTGCGCGGAGGTAGGATGAGGTAACAGTTAGAGAGGCGAGGACGAGATTGTCGAGTTTCGAAGTATACTAGTAGGTGCGGAGAGTATAGTAGGACAAGCGGTTTGCGGCGGGTCTGTGTGGGAATCCCGCAGACCGGTGATGACGAGAGCATACGTGTAATGTTCGCGATAAGACGACGATCATCATTTGTGATACGGCGGTTCCTGCAGTGCTTGCCTTTCTCCTGGATCTCCCGAGGATGGCGGTGCTTCAGTGTTGGACTCGCGCTATGCTGACGTAGAAAGAGGTAAGTTACGTGACCGTCTGTGGGCTTATCCTCTGGCGAGACATGCGTGTCACGTGGAGGAACGTTGGGTACAGCGTACTTCGCCATACCTATGTGAGAAACGTCTCCAGAAGTACTTTTCCTTTTTTTTCGCCTTTCGTGAATGCTCTGTTAGATTTACTTCGAGTGGTTTGATCGATAACTGGGGCAGCCGGCGTTGGTGAGTTGTACCTTTGTTCTTCCCTTCACGTGGGAGCCGGAGTTCAGAATGTTTCCGCTGTTGAAGATGCAGATTCAGAAGCAACTATACGAGGCACTTGTAAAAGTTTACAGCGACGTCGACGTCCGGGTACATGGATAACCAAAAAAAGAAACTCAGTGTCTCGTTGTGGCGAGGAAAGAAAGCAACGGGGAGGAGACGACCTTCGAAGAACTTGTAGAGATCTATATAAATTGTTTCTCCGTCGTGCCTGATTATTCCAAGGAAAAACAAAACATAGGTCCTGTCAGAGCAAAGTATCATAAGATGTGACATCTTACGCGTGAAAGAACGTTTAAATACGTGAAGTATTCGATAAAGTAAGAATAATCAATTATGGATTATTTGCTGCGCTAACACAAGACTCCAAAATGCTTGGAAACGCTTGCCTATGCAGAAAACAGAAGTGGAACCGAAGAACGCAGACAAAATTAAGCAAAGAAAGACATTGCGTAGAGAATATGTGCTAACAATAAATGATGCTCACATAAGATCGGAAAGGGTCAAGATCATTACAGGTATAGCACATCCGCAGCGCATGAATTGTTAAACCACTACTGATAACCAAGTATATGCGCAGTAGAAGTAGTTTGATTTTCGCGTTTGGGATCTTTATCTCCGATAACGCACAGTACCGTTCACTGTTGCCCATGTGTTCGTCGCGTCACCAGCTTGTGCTCTTGCGACAGTCCAAAATGCGAAAGTGTGCTCCTATCAAACGGGATCGACGCAGGCAGATTATACACCATTATGCACATATCCATTTAATGTACGGCTCTGGCCTCGCAGGAGTGGATCCTCTGGCTCGCAGGAGTGGCCTCCTCTGGATCCGTGTCTCTTTGACACATGTGCGTTGCAACTTAGGCATCAATACAAATGAAAAAGGAAAAAAAAAATATGCTGCGCAGTGCCTTTGACGGATGACAGCTCATGTCTGGCCAACTGCGTCTCTAAGAAAAATAATCGGTTACGTCAAAGGAGTGGTATGCATTTTGCTGGCGCAACGAGAAACTTGCCTATCACTATACATATTGTAACGATCCATTTGTTTAGATTATTTCGCTCCTTGTCATACGTATCGTTGAGTGGCTGGCGCCGGCGACAGATATACACTTCCTCTATGCACGGCTTCCAGAGGCAGCCACACGCAGCCAATTCAGGCGTTGACCGAAACGCAGCGCGAATCTCTTGAGTATGTATAACCTGATGAAAAAAGTAACAAGAAAAGCTAAATATAAGAAACAACAAAAATACCGGACCGGACCTGCGTGGCATATACGTCTGCAGGCAGATATAGTTAATAAAATGCCGGAAAAACGGCGCTCTGAAGCATAGCGGTCGGTAAACGCTAAACTGTGCACTTACGGCGATTGCGAGAGACTGATAAGCGATCGCCTAGGTTGGAAGATGGAGCGCGCGCGTTTGCGAGCTTCTTGACGTGGAAACAAATGCAGCCGCGTCTGAGACCGGATGCTGCGTGCGGTACCTTGACTCTCCTAAATGACGGTGTGATGGGTTTCCTTGTTTCTGGAAGCCCCCCTCTCCTGCCCTCCCCCATGCCACTCCCCCCTTTCCTCCTTCCCTTTCGCCAACCTTTTCTTGTTCCCGATCCGCCGACCGAAAGGCTGACCTCACGCACTGCCTCCGAGATTCGTCACGATTTTTAGCGGAGTGCACTCCTTAGTGAAAGTAGAGACGAGAAGCAAAAACAAACAAACAAACAAACAAAAAGTGAGAAGCTTGAAGAAAGATAGGGGTGATGTGCGCGAGGGCGTGATTCAGGCGGTGCGCGTTTCGAGGGGGTTGAACGAACGTTTTCAATGCCAGAGGTCGATCGTGCAAAACCGCTCTATGCTAATGAGGTGCTTTTTCTTTGTTTGTTTGTTTGTTTGTTTGTTTGTGTGCTTTTCCTTCCCGTTTAACGTCACTATGTATGCGAGTTCGCCGAGCGAGCCCCGTTCCGGCATGAAAACGCAATCCTTTGCTCTTCGGATTACCATCGACAAATAACAACAACAACAAAAAAGGACAGCAGCATCAGCGTTGCCTGGTTATCCACGTACGGGACCGTTCGCTTACCTGCAACTGTACTGAGAGATAGAGAGAGAGAGAGTAACAAGCCGGGTTCAGCGTGTGCAAAGATGCGCCGTAACGCTACGGCATAATTGCGAAATGAGGGCTCCCAATAACAGCATTTCCATAACGAGCGAGTTCTAACTTGCCTTCCTTCTCTCGTCTTGTGTTCGTGCTTGCTCCCGGCTTTGACTTGACGTTGGATTAATGACTGTTACCTGCAACGCTTGGCGAAATGAATAAACAAAGAAAAAATAATTAATACGACGTGGCGAGCTTCGCAGAGACAAATCTGGTGTCGTGGTCCAGGCAGTCGTTGCCAACGTGACCTAAGTAATTAGTTCCCAGCACCTGTTCGGTCATCCCATTTCCATTCGCTAACTGTCTGGTTTACCTGCAAGGTGTCTTTATACTGTCGTCTCTCAAAAGAAGCCTTTTCGTCTAACAGTGATTATTATATAATGTCTAAGATGACGCATTTTTATTCTCACTCTTTCCGCTTTCGAAGCGCAGCATTCGCAACAGAATCTGTTGGATTCCTTTGACGTCAATGCGATTCGTGCAAAATACTCTCAAGAGCAGTACGTATCGAAAACTGGTAGAAAAGACATGAGCTGTGCGCGTCACAGAACGATGAATGACAGCTGTCAAGAGGAGCTCTTGCAGACCTCTCACCTGTCCTTGTCTTCGAAGCTCATCCTGACTCAGGACAAAACGTCTATAGTAGACGTTTATAAGACGTCTAAGACCGGTCCTTTATCGAATCTATCTGCTATGAATCCGGTACCTAAAGTACAGATACGTCGCGTTTATGACCTGTGCGTGTCACAGAACGATGAATGACAGCTGTCAAGGGTGGCTCTTGCAGACCTCTCACCTGTCCTTGTCTTCAAAGCTCAATCGTTCCTGACTCAGGACAAAACGTCTATAGTAGACGTTTATAAGACGTCTAAGACCGGTCTTTAGCGAATCTATCTGCTATGAATCCGGTACCTAAAGTACAGATACGTCGCGTTTATGACCTGTGCGTGTCACAGAACGATGAATGACAGCTGTCAAGGGTGGCTCTTGCAGACCTCTCACCTGTCCTTGTCTTCAAAGCTCAATCGTTCCTGACTCAGGACAAAACGTCTATAGTAGACGTTTATAAGACGTCTAAGACCGGCCTTTAGCGAATCTATCTGCTATGAATCCGGTACCTAAAGTACAGATACGTCGCGTTTATGACCTGTGCGTGTCACAGAACGATGAATGACAGCTGTCAAGAAGAGCTCTTGCAGACCTCTCACCTGCCCTTACCTTCGAAGCTCATGTCTGACTCAGAACAAAACGTCTATATTAGACGTTTATAAGACGTCTAAGACCGGCCTTTAGCGAATCTGTCTGCTATGAATCCGGTACCTAAAGCATAGCTACATCGCGTTTCTCAAAACGACTCTGCCGCATACCCCGAAAAGCTCGCGAACGCAGGCAACGCAGAACCAAGAAACGTCTAGTAAACGTATATAAAACGTCGTAAAAATCGGCGGCGCGCGACTCGCTTCTTTCCGCGATGAGTTCGGCCGTCGCAGCCAGCCACGCATCGCCGAAGCGTTCCGCGGTCGTCGTCCATCAGCGGCCGCGAGGTAAAGAGGCGCCCCAACAGAGTCGACGGCGCGGCTTCTTATCCCGGCCGACCGTGGCCGCGGCGCATCTGTTTGTGCAGGCCGCGCGCTCCTCGCGGGCGTTTGGCTTGCGCTTGGCGAGCACAGCGGGCGCAGTTTGGGATCCCTCTGGCAGGCAGGTATGGGGCTGGCTCAGCAGCAAACAGCGCGAGACAGCAAGACCGACCTGGCCTCCTCTTCGATGCCTTCATCCTCTCCGCGTTACCTGCGGCGGCGGTGGAGCAACGGTGGCTTCAAGGAGGGTTACTTCCGCGTCTTTCGAAAACGCGCGCCTCCTTCATTTTTTTTTTTTATTCTTACGGGACCTGGCCGCGCCAGCCGAATTGCCGTTTGAGATCACCTCCGGGGTGACTGTAATATGAGAGGCAACGGTCCTTGAGGAGTAGTTGCAGCTCCATTCGGCCTACGTTAGCATTACGCATTAAATGCATATGTACAGAAAGAAAAGTTAGTTCACTGATGTGCACTGATACCCGCCACGGTGGTCTAGTGACTATGGTACTCGGCTGCTGATCCGAGGGTCGCGGGATCGAATCCCGGCCGCGGCGGCTGCATTTCGGTGGAGGCGAAATGTTGGAAGCCCGTGTGCTGTGCGATGTCAGTGCACGTTAAAGAACCCCAGGTGGTCGAAATTTCCGGAGCCCTCCACTACGGCGTCTCTCATAATCAGAGCTGGCTTTGGGACGTTAAACCCCACATGACAACATGTGCACTGATACAAGCGGCATATGTATCCATTTGTGTGTGTTTAGTACTCGACGTCGCGTGTTGAGTCATCGGAGAGCTTTGTTGATTGATTGATTGATTGATTGATTGATTGATCTCTCGAATTCTGCATATGGAAACCACGATATGATTATGAGAGACGCCGTAGTGGAGGGCTGGGAAAATTTCGACCACCTGGGGTTCTTTAGCGCGCGCTGAAATCGAACAGTACACGGGCCTCGGCAGTTCGCCTCCATTGAAAAGCAGCAGCCGTGGCCGGGATTCGATCCCTCGACCTTCGCATAAGCAGCCGAGCGCCATAGCCACTAGACCACAGTGGCGGGTCTAAAGAGCTTTGTTGGAACTAAGTAATATGCTATGCTTCGCTACGCCACTTGTCACTGTTTGGCCGCCAGCTGGAAACGTTGCACGTTTTAGCTGTGGTATCCTTAATGATACACTAACAGACTTTCTTTTCCGGAAGTGTTGTTGGAGAGCAATGTCTGTCTCATTTTTGTCTTTATTGTCATCGTTCATCCGTGTGCACCTCTGCAGCGCATTATATACCACCAGAACACCATACCATCTGGCCCCAGTTGGAACACTTTCGAACGCTGCTGCCGATGAAAGTTTCGAACAGCAAGTCCAGTTTTCATGCCGCGGATTTAAGCTCCTCCATTAAATTTGCTTTTCATCAAGTGACAAAAAAAAAATATTGCCACGCCATTATATCACCCCCCCCCGCGTATTGCGAGACTTGCACCGCATTCGCAAACACGCAGATTAGCTACAAATAACCTTTCCCGGCTCTGGTGTCCGTTTTACCATGTTGCCACGCGTGAATATGTTCTGCAATACTGAAGACGACGTCGTGTTGCTGCGAGGCTGCTGGCCATGCATGCTTCAAACGTTCGCCGAGTGCAAAGAACTCGGAGCGTTGATCTATTCGTATACTGGGTGCGTTCGCTTGAGAGGTCTGTGCTCGAAATTTACCTGGACGCGTACACCTTGAGCGGCTATCAAATACACTTTCTATTCGATGTTGATGTATTTGTTCCCGTTATTCCATAAGGTAATGCGTTCTGTAGTGTTCCTCGTACATCCTCGATGTCACAATATTGCATAAACCAAGTCAGTGACAATCAAATACATATATGACATATCCCAGTGGTCTTTCTTTCTTTCTTTCTTTCTTTCTTTCTTTCTTTCTTTCTTTCTTTCTTTCTTTCTTTCTTTCTTTCTTTCTTTCTTTCTTTCTTTCTTTCGACACGTGACCGTGAACTTGAAGTCGACACGACCTCGAAAACGGGACGGGCATATTTCCGCGCCACGAGAATGGCGCGAGAAGTATAGTTCGTCAAGCCTAGGGCTGTTGTAAGGAAGAACAACCAGCTCATACAAAGCACACATACACACACGCACACACGTTGCTGCCTATAGTTCAGAGCTATAGGAACGTCATATTTACCGCTTATTCCGTCCCTCCCCGACATCACGTGCGGAAACGTCACAAATCACGCGCGTACTCGGCACATCCGCCAGGCGGCGCTGCCGCACTAATACTCGCACGCTTCATTCCCCGTCACGTGAACACACCCTCGTACGCAAACCCTGTACACACGCGAACGAATCACCTTATTTACGACCGAGACTATAGGCACGCACGTCCAGGGCAGCTACCGCTGCCGGCCGCGCATAACTCAAAAGATTGCCTAGGGAAAACGGCTACAGCGGCAGAAGCGAATAATTCCTTCGCACCTTCCGCATATTACTGCCTCCTGTCGTGGGGGGCCCATAAAGGTATTCCCGAAGCGCAGCTATAGGCTCGCGCTGTGTTCCCGGGGGGCGCGCTTGGATGGTGTACGCTAATCCGGAAGTAAATAGAAGCTTACAACAGAGGGCGCCTCGGTCGCGAGCACGGGGCACTTCCTGCATCACCGCTTGTACTTTGTCATCTACGCGACAAAAAAGAGTCACGTGGGCAGTGGAGACTTACTACAGACATGTAGACATATTGTTTGCCCTTTTTGTCGTCCGCCAACGAGCGGGCGACCGTGCCGACGCACGCGAAATGTCACTCCACCCGGACCGCAGTTGTCCGTTTTCTGAACTGGTGGTGAATGGACGTGACGTTGGGGCTATATTTTTGTTTGTTTGAGATATTTGTTCTGCATGTCGGAGGCCAGGTGTGAGTGGTTTCTTGCGAATGCAAACTGGACATGATGTTCCGAATATGATAACGTATGTGGAGCGAGACGGATTTTGTCTGAGCCGCTCATGCCACGTGGCTGCTCAAACTCTTCCTACTCAAAAGGCGACGCCTCTATAACAACTGTCTGAGGAATTCGTAAATCAAAATGTGCCGCGGCTACTAGTTTGCGAGTGGGCGAATGCGACAGTGTGAACTTTGTCGAAGAACAGTATAGTAAAAGCTTCGCTCTCCGCCCCCGCATGTCGTTCAGCTTTTCTAGAATATGAAGGATCTTAGTCGTTCTTGTGAGGCGGCCTCCGGTTTACGCAATTTCCCGTTCTCTTCCACGACTTAGAGCTCCAAGGTGTGATTACGTCCTAGTAAACAAGTTAAAGGAAGTAGGTATATCTTTGTTGTTCTGCTTCGCAGTCTTTAGCTTGTCATTCTGTCCCCACACCTGAAATTCATTGAGAAATCAATTGCTACCGTGTTGCAGAGGACACAAGTTTCCCACAAGGAGGAACGGAAATATGTGACAGGCGTTTTACGTGACTGCAGTATTTCATATAAGCGGGATGTCGCGTATGTGCAATAATTCGGTTTAGTTTCGTATGGTTTGTTTTATTTAAGATAGGCTCTGTACGAAAATGTCATGGGAGACACCACTAATGGCTGGGGAAATGGCCGAACTGGTCGTGCCACTCTGGCAGCAAAAGCAGCTGTGCGATGCACTCGAAGGAAACAATGAACACATAACACCACCTAACATTTTACGCAAATGTATGAAAAACCACGCAGGAAAATGACATTGAATATACACACATATACAATTTGTCTGCTTGAGGAAGTCGGGATTAATAACAAAAATTCGCCCATCGCTCAATAGCTAATGTAAGGTAACATGTAACGAGCACATATTTATCCAGTACATGTCAAAGAATGCAGATGGTCACACGAGCAGTTAGTTACACAAAATACGAAAAAAAGAAATAAAATAAAATTTAACACATGATGGATTAAGCAATACTAGGCATTACTGAAGTCTTCACTGGACAAAGTTGCGGAAAACATTTGGGACACCAGCATTACGAATTTTAAACGCTAATGTTTCCTCCGGATAACTACATCTACAGTTTATTTTTTCCGAGACAATGTCTTTCTTCGAATAGGTGCTTCTGGCAATGGGCAGGTAGTAGCCTTCAAAAGAGAGACATCATGTAATTTGGTTTATTCGTGTAAGCTTGCAATGCGCAATTCTTTGGCGAAAGCCTTGGCTTAATTACTGTAACATACTGGACTTTGGTTAATCGAATTTGTGCCTTACTTAAGACACTGGCTGCGACATAGAGAAAGAGAGGAACAAGTAAGCGTGAGCACTTAGCTAGCCGTACTCATGGTTTTCTTGCATGCACTAGGGAAAAGATTGAAGGGAGAGATCCATAGTTATGCAAAACATGACGGCGTTCATCAGGTCTATGCAAGCGACCGCAGAGACCTTGCTTGCTTGCTTGTTCCTTCACACTTGGCTCCTGCCCACTGGTATTGGCCATGAAGCCGGCAGTAAAAATATAAAGGGGAAAAAAAACTGCAAAGTTAAACGAACGATGACGGATAAATCAGTGGCGTAAGGTATAAACAAAGGCTGAAGAATGACTACTTTATTATAGCAATATAAATGAGCCATAATACAATAACTTGGAATTCAAACAACTAGTGGGAACAATCCCGAAGTACCAAATTTTGATTGGTAATGGTAATTAACAAGGAACCCTTCCTTGTTAATTAGGTCAAGTGTAAGTGCCTTTGTTGTCTGCGCCACCGGTGCATATAGCTATGGCCCTCTGACCTACTGAAAACCCTGTCGAGTGAAGGCTGTTTAATCCTATCCGAAGGGCGTGTCGCTAAGAGTTGCGAGTGAAACAAGAGCTCAGGAAATGTGCAGTAGTTCATTCGGTAATAAGCAGACGGCAGATCGCCGTGTAACCAACAACGATTGCGAAAAGGTGAGCTTTTATACACGGTCATCCCGATACAGAGGCGTAATATTAATTCTTCTACAGGGCGGGACACTTGGTAGTGGCAGTTGACCCTTTAATTCGAGAAGGGTCCCGATTGTACGCTACGTGGAGGAGCAAGCACATGAATAATATTGTTAATGTGCATTGAAGTTAGCGCTGTGCGAGGTTGAAATTGGTACGATATGGACCAACCTCCTAGGGAAAGGAAGAAAGAGAGCAGGGAAACAGCGATGAAAGAATAGGAGGAGAAGAAGAGAAGATGCCGGTGCAACAGCTCAGCTTTTTGTTTTTTATATCTTTTTAATCTTGATCACAGTACGTGGGAACCAATCTCCATAGCGTTCACTTCTCTTTTCACAATTATATACCTTCAGTCTTCGCAGGAAACTGTTCTTTCAACCTAAATTTGATTACTAAATTTGTATTACAATTTTTTTTTGTATTTTTTATTAGTAGTCCTCTCCCACACAAATGTCTTTTTCGATTCATGGCCGACCCCGAGGGTGGGTTGCGCCAAGGTATCTAAGGACCAACAACAACAACAATACTAGGATTTATTTCCTCCAAGTCTCTCGTTCATTCACAGTGAGGATGTCCGTCGCTGTGGTAGAGTCGTTAACTGTGTTCGGCTGCTGAAGACGTGGGTTCGATCCCGGCTGCGCCGGCTGCGTTTCGACGGCGGCGAAACGCTGTAGATTACAGTGTACTGTCAGTGCCCGTTGCAAGAATCCCAGTGGTCGGAATTTCCCCGACATTTCCACTATATACTTCACGCCTCATAATGATATCGTGGTTTTGCCGGTTAAAACTATTATTAATCATTATTATTAATCATCCGCGCACCGCAGACTTCTACGCGGTCAAGGTCTGTCCCACCTGTATAGGGCAACGCCGACGCGAGACAAACACAAGAGCCGTGCCATGAAGAACAACGTAACGCCGGCTCCTGCGGCGAGCTACGTACGGACGACGTTTAGGGGATTCTCCCCGACCTCGACCTCGCATGGAAGCCTTCCTCCTCTCCTTCTCCCTCTCCACGAGCGCCGAGGCGACCCCCTTTCTCTCGCCATTTTATTCCGCCCAGTTGCTCGCGTACGCGCCGTCGCCGCCGCCAACCAAGCCACATCTGCGGCCGTCCGGGTCAGCCGAGCATCGCGGCAGAGCCCAACGCCAAGGGGGAGAGGCGCGGGAGTCCCTCGTATACGGGGGGGAGCCTTTTGTTTTGGCCACCCCTGAAAAAGGTCTCGGGGTCGCTTTGCATCTCGTCTCGTCTTGTTTTCTCTTTTCTTTTCTCCCACTCGTTGCTTTCATTCGCTCGCCCTTTTTTTGTTTTGTTTCATCTCCGCAATTGCCCCACATGATGCACCTCGACGTAATAGCAGGGTGCCGTATGCGGAGAATGCCCTCACGTACGGAGCGGCGCAGACGCGAAGCGTGTAGTCTCTCTCTTTGAAATAAGCAGACAGTGCGTTGGTGCGTGTGTGTCTTTCAGGCGATGTGTTTTATGAGTAATGTGCACAAATCGGTTGACAACTGCTGCCACGCAAGTGAAAAAAAAAAAAAAAGTAACCTGTTCTCATCAGGTCATCGCGGCCTCTCGCATTTATTGATTGGCTTACTGTCCAATACAAAGTATAGAGTATATGTTGCAGAGGCTTTATACCTCAGCATATGCACCTTGCTTGGTAAACGTAAGTTGTAGGTAGGTGGCGGTTTGTCGGCTTTATCAAATGCTCCTCCAATTCTATTCCTACAGCTCCGGCTTCATTTCGATAAGGGGTGAAACGTAAGAGTGCAAGCATATGTAAACTTTACTGCGCATTAAGTAACCTCGCGTGATCAAAATTAATCCAGAATCTTCCGTTCCATAACGCGACTCGTTATCATATCTCAGTTTTCGCACGTACAAATCCTCCAGAATTTAACTTTTTAACGTTGAAATCAGCCACTGTAATTAACATTGATTAGTGGCACTAACTACTCCTGTTCTCCGCTCCTACTGCACAGCGTCGTCGCAGCTTTCTTCACCTGAGTTCGTACATTGCCAACCAGTGGCGCACCGACGGGGGGCGGGGGGGTTCGGGTGTTGTAACCCCCCCCCCCCCCGAGGCCGACCTAACCCCCATCCCACTCCGTAACTGCTCCTATGTCCTAGAAGAATGTGGAGCTAATGTCTTTGCAAAACGCCAAAAAATTAATAAAAATAATCATCATTATTGATGTTACTATTATTTGGCATTTTATTTACTTTTTTTTACACGCAACAACTGTGTAATCGCAATCCCGGCCCTTCGTGAAAAATTGAACCCCCCCCCCCCCCCCCTGGCAGAGATCCTGGGTGCGCTACTGTTGCCAACACATTGTTATCTGTCTCATCGGCTTCGCGACAGTTTTAATTTTAAAGGATTGTCTTGATAAAGAAGCTCCTGCCATGCAAATAAGAGTACGCTAAGAATCATTGCGGAGTGGCGCAATCAATCGGATTCAGCACGTTCCTACGGCGTCACAGCCTTTAATTGCTCAACTTGACGCCAACGCCCAAGCACACGCAGGTATCAATCACGTTTGAATTTCTTTCCCCCCCTTTTTCGTGAACCTTCTGCGAAAGCCCATCTCCGTGAAGACGGAGGAAGCTAGGCTTCATTGAACTTCTCTCAGAACAACAAAGCCCGTCCAGTTGCTTTTACCTTTACAGTGTGTATTTTAGAATCAAGATTAATTATTCGATCAATGCAAGTTCAGCATCGTGCGGCATCATTCGTGTAACGGCGCTATTTTTTTCCCCTTTATTTTATCGTTTCTGTATTCGGCTCGTTCAAGTCCCTTGACTTGGCTATTGGCTTCGGCTTTCAATTAACATACTAGGCCCCGAAGCGAGTCGGAACATCGTGTCGTTCACTCTTCCGTGACAGTGGACACTGGAGAGAGGAGAGAAGAAAGAAAAATTGCGGGAGTTCAAAGAAGCGTACATCTATTTGGCTATATACCCCGTCACGTGACACCAACGGTACTATATACATAACAGATGGGACGTCGCGGTTAGACGGACGGGTCTACGAGTTTAAGCCTTGTCTTTCCTTTCTTTTGTTTTATTCTTTCTTGCTTCTGATGCGAGGGACTAATTTGTCACTGTGTTAAATTACTATCTTCAAACGCGAGCGCATGCACAATGAAAGGGGGTTACCCCTTCCGAATCAGCGAAGAAGGAGACGGCGCCTCCTTACTCTCAAGTAGCGTTCATTTGGTTGGTCAAAAGATGGATAGCTCTGGGATTATGCTAGAACAGGTGCACCGCTGAGTTGGGAAGGCAAGTTCTTCTTGGGTGGAACATGAGACGTCATTCTTCTAAAGTAAAGAAGGTGGGGGTAGGGCGGTAAGTGGGGAAAGGGGGGGAGGGGTTGGAAGAAAAGAACTGCGCACGTTAATTAGAGTTGGAAGATTCGTGGAGGAGACTATACAGATCCAGAAATTGGGGTTTCTGAGGACGATACACTCTAAGCCAAAATGGACGAAAATGGGGTATGCTGTTCGTCCTTTCGGGGACTAAGTGGGCTGCCACAGATTTTGAACCAATTTTGGAGTAACTGCAAGACTAACAGCAGCGGTTCAAGTTTTTCGTCCCCTGCAGTTACCACTCGATGGCTTAACGGTTGCCCTCGGTGGACCATTCTAGGCAGACGAACTGTTGGACCAGTTCAGACCAAACGCAAAAAAGAAAAATGGAGGCTTCCGATTGCGATCACATTTCACTCGATCTATCAGCATTTATATCACACATGCATACTTTATCAGCATTTAATATCGCATATACAGACTCCAATGCATTCAAAGGAACATCACACACACGTAGACACTCAAGCTTACACGCAAGCATATCAAAGTAATGCACCACATAGACCGCTCAAACCGCACACCGACGGTCGGGTATATATACTCACATATATTGCCCCACATGTAGTGCCGGTGGCAAGTTGCTGTTCAGCGCAGTTACAAAATATATATTCACAGAAGAGCCGTGCGGTTAGCGTCGGCTCTTAGATAACCCATCACCGCACAGATCTGTTAATCTAAACCCGCCATATCGTGAGCGCGTTTTTAATTAACGAATTCCAATTAGTAGCTAGCACCTCGTCGATTGAAGCGAACGAGCGTTCGCAATGCCGTGCGCGAGCTCATAAAACACCCCTGAGCACGCACAAACACAGTAACGGCAAGCATTCTCCCGCGGCGGCGAAGAAACGCGAGGCACAGTTGCCCCGCCGGTGTACCTTCTTGCCGAAGTCGTCCGTAGGCCTTTTCCGTAGAGCACGGCTGTAGAACAAACGATCACCGGCGCTCACAAAATACCCAGTCCTGTGCTATTTCTACGGTCGTTAATCCGCACACAACTGAAGAACAAGTCTCATCGTCACTGTCGCGGCTGAGATGTGATGTACTTACCCTACTCACAACGAACGAGACGGCTCGCAGTCACGATATGCAGCGTAGTCGCAGCGCGCCGGCGGCAGCACGTTGGTTCGGTCAGCCACGTATCAGCGCTCGCCTTCGCGATAGCTGCTTCACAGTGGTCGTCGCACGAGGCGAAATACACAATTTAATTACACTTTATTCTACGATACAGACAGTATTTCCCGGAAAACAAAAAGTACTTTTCCTTGCGCCGGCGATAGCTCACGACGGCCGCCGACGGGCTCGATGCCGACGGCATGCGAAGTTTCTTTTCGCGTACAAATTGCAGCCATTTACTCTTCGGGCACTCGGCAAGCAACCGCTGACGATCAAAACAACTTACTTTTGTTAGCTATGTAAATATCCGTTGTAATTCGGCGCGTTCAAGCAATGTATCCACAGCGTGTAGGCTGGAAGCTCGCACTGGCACACACACACTACGCCAGCAAACTCGCCGTAACACTACGCGAGCCTCCGCAGGCCTGAGACGGCAGCCGAGCGAGTGGTGTCCTCCAGTTGTTGAGGAATGCATGTTTGCTTGCTTTTGTATTTTGTTGCTCTTTGACAACTCACGTGCTTGAGCCTCTGACAGGAAGGGGGGGCCTAAAGAATGGCGCAGCGGGGCAGAAGCATGCGAACGACGATCGGCAGACGGACTCGGGGGAGCAGACGAGAAGCGTCCTAAATTTTCCCTGAACCACTCAAACTACGTGGCGCGGCCAGGCAGCGCGGACGCAGACGAACGAGCGCGGACCAACGGGTGCTTTAGACCCCCCATTGGTACTTTCGTGGCGGGCGTTTGCGCACGACACGCACCGGTCGAACGGTTCATCCTTTCAGTTGGAAGATTCGTGGAGGAGACTATACAGATCCAGAAATTGGGGTTTCTGAGGACGATAGATGAAGCAAACTGCTCGACCTGCCCGAATATTCTTTTGTTCAGTCGCCTGGGTACGATGGCATGGCATTAAAGAGGCAACTACCCTATCGCTTGACCACTGAGTTTCAGCGACCATTTCATTTTTTTATAATGCCAACATTTTCCCTTACAACGAAGAAAACTGCACGGAGGACTTCGAAAGTAATTGCTATGGTACGCGAGGAAAACCTTTAGAAAGAGAGATGCCCGGCTGGCACTTACCCTGGCAGTGAACAGGGTGGTGCGTGTGAGGGAGGTAGGGGCAGAGCCATGAAAGATTAGTTGGTCCAGAGCATGTTTATAAAAACAACTGAGATGCCAGGAGGCAGCTGTGATGGTTGAAATATCAAGAAATACGGATGGCCGAAGCCACACGTCATATGCGAAAGAAAAGCCTTCAGTACTCAGTTGCACCGTTCGAATTCGCAGAGCTTTCCGTTATCATTTGCCAGAAACGTGCTCCTGTACGACCACTTTTATTGTGAGAACGTTTAGACAGGTCGTCCGTGTTGTTTAACGTTTAGTGAACAGAGGTACAGCTCGTATTTAAGTGGTTTACTCAACGTATCTTGTGTGGTCCTTTTAGAGGAGACCACGAAGTAGTTAAAACACCTTATCTATACTGCGCTCGCTAGCGCAAAGAAAGAGGCACTCCTTTCCTCGGGTACCTTTCGTACGGCGTTGTGTATAAAGGCATACAATGTAGATAGATAACAGCGTAAGTCGAAGAAAAGGGACGCTCTTTTACCTCCTCGTCCGCTGTCCACGGAGCGGACAGTTTAATTGATGTCTTTCGATCACATCGAGATATTGAACGAATCCGCCGTATGCGCCGGCCCTCTTAGCATGCGAAACAGGTGTTCGAAAAAATCCAACCGATCCGTTTATTGCACGCTAGTGTGCAGATTAAGGGATACACGCTGCTCTAACTTATACACATATGTATAAAGGAACGACATGTGGAAACTTTGCCACGCCTTTTCATTTCATTTCCTGGTGAATCGATCATACCTTCTCTTTCCCCTTACGTGTTGGCAGACCCGTCCGCGGCCATCGGTTCTTGTAACGTCATTAGTGACTAATTCGACTACGAATTCAGTCATATTTCGAGATGTTTGGATAAGCGTTCCTCAATTAGTATTCACTCGCTTAATCTTCCTGTTGTGTAATAACCAATCTGTTGTAACAGAGGGCGCGAATGTTTAAAAATTGCTTTTGTAAGCTTGGCTGGTTTCCATATCTTCTATTTAAAGCATCGCTTCAATCTCTTTCTGAAATTCTTGCCTGCTAAACGTGAACTATGTTGACTTCGATGTTTGAGACGTGTATTTCTTTGCAGGTTAGAGGGTTGCGGAAAGCTAGTTGGGAATAGTATGATAGGAATAGCCAACTATTTAGCAGCCTAATCATAAACGTAAGCGTTTAGAAAGAATGGTCGGGAGCTTTGCTTGTTGTCCTTGCACGGCGACTCTGCCTCAGACCTGTGCTAAAAAAAAATATGTGGGGAGGATTTTGTTTTCTAGGTAATTGCTTGCGCCCCCCTCCCCCCACACACACACGCACGCACACGAGATGGTAAGTGTTGCAACACGAGTACTCAGCGTGGCAACTCAAAAAGGGAAGTTCTATCGTACTCTTAATAAGTTCATAAACAGAGCGCGCGCGCGCGCGCGCGCGTGTGTGTGTGTGTGTGTGTGTGTGTGTGTGTGTGTGTGTGTGTGTGTGTGTGTGTGTGTGTGTGTGTGTGTGTGTGTGTGTGTGTGTGTGTGTAAACGATAGGGCATTGCTCCTCCACCGCACCCATTCGCAGCGGAAACACATGGGGGGAGGGGCTCTTGGGAGAGCAGTTTAGAACAAAAGGTGAACGATTCAGAGAACATCGTACTCTGCTATGCGAGATATCTGCAGAGCTTGTCCCTGTCCCCTAGATTGAACGGCAGAGGAAACGGCAGCCGCACGGTGTGTTTGGAATTAAGTCTGGCCGAGTGCTTGAAACAAGTGTAAGCGATTTAGGGCATTTGCACAGCTGTTCCCCCCCAAGAACAGTTTGCTTGCTTCGTGAAATAATGGAACGAATTACCCACCGTTATAATCACTGCGAAACTGCCGATTCCCGTGCATTCATGTGCTACATTATGACAAAACGGTGCGTATGTCTCGGGCAGCGCTTACGCTTCTATGTTGATTATTTCTGTCTGGGAAAATCGTCACTAGCAAATTTTTCGCGACAAAGAGCGCATTGACTCTGTCTTCACGGCTGTGCACCGTGGCTCACCATGACTTCGGATTTACGCTGAGTGTACCCGTACTGCACCTCATTATACTGCCGAGGGGCTCCTCTTGGGAAACGGTATGCGAGTAGTACAGTAGCTGTAGGGATGACATTGTATGATTGCGCGCGACGCGTCGCAGCCAGTTACCGCAGATAATTGTGGTTCGGTTAAGGAAAGGACAACATTTTTCGTAGCCCTTAACGGGAGCACGGCCCAACGTCCGGCGGGTGCGGGAGGGGAGGGGGGATGAAAGAGAGCAGGGCAGAGAAAAGCTCTGGGCGAGGTCTCCGGAAATTTAGACCACCTGCGTTTCTTTAACGTGCACTGGCATCGCCCAGTACACGGGCGTTCATGTTGTTTACTTCTTCCCCTTGTGTCCGTGTCTTGCACGCCTCTTCTACTGACACGGGCCTCTATAGCAATTTAGCCATCTAGCGTTCTAGTGCATTTTAGCCTCCTTCGAAAATGCGACCACCGCAGCCGGGATCGAACCCATGTTCTTCGGATCCGCAGCCGAGCACGATAACCGCTAGACACTGCGGCGAACTGGCGAGAGAGAGGCAAGATGAAGTGGAACAATACCCTTTAGTGGAGGCATCTCTTTTCTTTCCCACTCCCTGGCGGAAGGGACACCGCCTCGTGCGGAACTGGTGGTGCGACGTGACGGTGAAGTACGCTGTATACGCCCAGCCGCTCCGCTACGTGCGGTGGTCGCTCCGCTCACGAGTTGGGGCGGAAAAGCGATGCCTCTATTTCATCTTGCCACCTCGTGTGAAGCGGTATGACAGCTTGACCGTGCAGCCCGCCTCTAGCCTTCTTGTGTTAAAGGAGCTTAACAGCTGCCAACCTTCTGGGTACTGATAACTACGGAGTTTCTCATCTTTATCTAGAGGGAAATGTGGCGCCAGCGTCTATGCGAGTTTCTTAAGGGGTGCTGTGCCGAGGTGGGAATCATGGCACATGTGTATGCGACGCTTCCGTTGGATTACGTCGAGCGGGACTTAGAGTTAAAGCTTCCCTAAAGCAATAAAACTTTCTTTTGGTTAATGCTAAGAAAGAAACAGCCAATCACGGCCTTTTTCAATGCAAAAGTAACGATTTCGATGAACGGAACACCTTCAAGCCAGACGCGTCTTCGCGGTGTCCGCGCTCTTCGCGAATGATGTCAATCTGAACCCGATTGACAAGTGGAGTTTAACGTCCCAAAACCCCGATTATGAGAGACACCGTAGTGAAGGGCTCCAGAAATTTCGACGAGCTGGCGTTGTTCAAGGTATGGCACAGTACACGGGCATCAACATGTCGCCTCCATCGAAATGCAGCGTCCTCGAATCTGAACACATCCCAGCATTCCCCTGCATACAATGGCGTCGGATCGCCAGTCTACACTCTATGCTGATAACAACGGTCCAGGCGACTAAACCAACCGCAGGCGAACAAGCGACTGCATTAACTTGTGTACATCCATTACATCAAGCACGTCCGAATGTTTCGTGTGTGCAGAAATACGTCAATGTCGCTGGTTTTCTATCGATAAAGTGAACGTCCCGGGAAATTTCTTCAGAGATTCTTGCAACACTGCTCGGGCAAGCGCGATAGCTTTAAACAGGAACGACGAACCTTTATTTAATTATTATTTTATTTATTTGAAAATACCTTACATGGCCACACGGGAATTTAGTAAGGGGCGCTTGACAGAAATTGTATAAACCAAGGTTATAAACGAACTTATGTGACGTAAGCAAAAAAAAAATCACAACGTATCCACGGAGTGAATGATGATGAGTGGGCGAAGCTCGGGAGGTTCATCGTAGATCGTGCCGAGTTCCGGATTAATTTAGTTAACGCGCACGCTACGAATCCTTATGGTTCAACTATGCACAAGTGAAATCTCCCACCGGCACTTCATTGCAAGTCAAGATCCAGTGCCTATATATATATATATATATATATATATATATATATATATATATATATATATATATATATATATATATATATATATATGGGTGGCCAGCGCGGTATTTTTCACTCAAGAAACTCGCTAGAAGACACTGCCTGCGCCAACGTTGTCTCTCGAGGGTGAGGGCGCGTTCTCCTTCTTTGCGAGCTGGTAGAGCGTTCATCTAAGAAAGAGCGTTGCGTTTCCATAGTCAACGCGCGCCTTTCGCTCTCTCTGTCTCTCTCTCTCTCACAAGACAGCAGATGGAAGAGTGAGAGAGCTCGCGCGCCGGGAGGCACGCGCCGAGGGCGAGCGCGAGCCTCCCGGCGTTGCATGGTATTGTGAGTGGTGTAGGTTACACGATACGCGTGACAACCGACCCACAGCTTAAGGAGCTTCGCCCTTAAAAAGATATGTAAGAAGCACAGCATGTTCAACAAACAGTAGTTGGCAATATTCCTAGTATACGCGTTGGCAGAGGGAAAGAACTAGCGCTTAGAACGGAAACCATCGCTGACTCTACTGTCTTGCACAGCTGCGCTGCGGTCCCGCGGGAAGTGGTGATATTTTCTACGCCTAGGTGGTCTAGTGATTATGGTGTTCGGCTGCTAACACACACACACACACACACACACACACACACACACACACACACACACACACACACACACACACACACACACACACACACACACACTCCATTACGTTGGCCCTCACGTCTTTAGAAAGTGAACATGTCGGCAAGGTCCCTCGTCCTGGTAAAATCATTTTGTCGCAACATTGGCTCCAGCGCCACTGCTTGTTTCGCCTCTGTTTTAACCACTTCAAACCTCCATCTCCTCGTGGAAGCCTTTATCCAGCGGACGCTACATGCATAAGTGAGTGACCAAGCCTTCTTTATACGCTTCCCACTTTCCTTGCATACATATACTTGTTGCTGCGCTCACAAACGTTCAGCGTCGTTGGCTGCGGCGCCGCCGAGAACGGGGCGCTTCGGCGAGGTAGTAGCCGCTCTAATTATTCATTAAGCTCATTAGCAGAGCGCATCTCCATATCGTCTTTCTCGTTTTGCGTGGCAGCCGGCCTACATAACGAACCCCTGCACCCCTCCCCTTTCTCGCCCCGAAAAACGACGCGCCGAGAGCCAGCGCGCTCCGCGTGCCTGCTGGAGTGATGTATAGTGTGTCGGCACGTCATTTACATCATCCATCCAGGGGGGAAACCGCGCAGCGCCGGCTGCTCGTTTGTGTGAAGGTACAGAGCGAGTATACGCAACACATAGAGGGGAGAGTACGGGCGGAGGTGCAGCGGGGCGACCTGTTGTGGGGACTCGTCGCTTCTTTCTTTCTTTCTTTCTTTCTTTCTTTCTTTCTTTCTTTCTTTCTTTCTTTCTTTCTTTCTTTCTTTCTTTCTTTCTTTCTTTGTGAGCTGATCACATCGGCAGGAAAGAATCTGCAGCTCACGCGCCGTGACTGCAAGAGACAGGCGGTGTTTCCGTTGCCCCAAAAGGTTACGTCACGGGCGCGAACGAGACGCGTGGGTTTTCGGCCTGCTGACGGATTGGTGGATAACGGGGCGTGAGCGAGGCCTGTCAGCGATCATCCGCTGGCGTGTGCGGTGGCCGCGCGTCGTTAAAAAGGCAGAGTGACGAGACGCTTCCGCATCAACAACGACCTTGCGCCGGCAGATGAGTGAAGATGAGAGTTTGCGCGAAGCAACAGGTGCGACCACTGCATAGATAGATAGATAGATAGATAGATAGATAGATAGATAGATAGATAGATAGATAGATAGATAGATAGATAGATAGATAGATAGATAGATAGATAGATAGATAGATAGATAGCGCGAGGGGAGTTACGGTGAGAAACGGTGTCTGTCTGGCATTTTTTATTTTTAGCCAGTGTGACGACACCTCCAGGCGTGCGCGCCTGATTAGTCATTAAGACATTATGACCACATTCACGGGAATGAGCACAAGCCACTTTAGGTGCCAGGATGAGCCGGTCGCGTCTATAGCTGCCTTGTTCGCTCTCAGATGAAAAAAATAAATCGCCTTTCCTTTTCTTGAACAGTTGCGGTACAGCGCATCAAACGAAAAGCGAACAAGCGCCCACAGGGAAAAGCTGAAGAGTGTTTTAGGACGCAGAGGGGGTACGCCAGCTTCGACAGCTGCTTCCATGAAGCGTGAAAAGTTCTTTCCCCGGGATCGAGAAAAAGAAACTGGAACTTTCTATGGCCATGGCTGACGTATATAATACTTTCGGCTGGACTCTCTCAGGCGGGTAAACGCGCTGGACGAAGAGCGACCACCCGGCGCCACAGGTCGAAGTGTGTGGCGCGCAAGTTTCTTTTATATAGTGGTCCAAGATATACGAAAATAAAAGACGAAGACAACAGGGGCAGAAGCACTGGGAAGAAAGGAAAGGGAGTGGGAGGGATTCACCTATAAGAATCCTCTGCCCCCCCCTCCAGCTACACTGTCTTATACGGACATCCTCGGAACAGACCATAACTGCGGTGACGCACACACACATACCTTGACTCAGACAAGCGAAAACTGGCGAATAGTCGCCACCACACTCAAACGGGTATAATACGTCTGTACAGCGTACGCACGGCGACGGTATACCTTCGGTCTCATAAAAGCAATAGCGAGCGTCGACAGCTGACGACAGGGACAGTTTCAATTGGCTCCCTTCTTCGGACGAGAGGCAAAAAAAAACGAAGAGGAGACGCGTCCCGTGTCCTTTCAAGCGACAACAGCGCCGCACACCGAAGCTCCCCAACAAACTAACAAATAAACGTCTAAAGCGCATCCGTCGCCCGTATACTGCATTAATAACCGAAACCGCAAGACACACCGCTCTCGCAACGCACAAATAAGACACCAACGCAAACAGGCGTGGATTGCGAGGCGCCGCGAGAGAGAGCAAAATGAAAGGAACATGGCTAGACTGCGACAAAGCAGGCAGTGAAAAGAAAGACAAGTGCAAAAAGAAAAGGTACGGAAAGGCGCCTCAAAAGGGGGCGTGCGACAAGCGACGTATGAACTGTTGTGGTCGGCAATATATAGTGAACGTGGCGGCGGTCTTCAGGCTTCGATGGGCGCCGCGGATGCCGCAGCTGTCAAGGAGAAGCCACACCACCGACCGCGTGAACAGCTCTCCCTGCAATATTATACACCTTCGAAGTAAAAAGCCGCAGAAACAGCGACGGCACACCACTATGGCGACCGCTATATTCCAACATGTCCGCTCCTCTTTTCCGCCAATGTGGCGCACGCACGCGCAAAACTGCTTTTACGTCTCTCTCTCTCTCTCTCTCTCTCTCTCTCTCTCTCATTTTCGCGCATGCTCACGCATTTACTTACGTGTAGTGTGCCGAGGCATATAAACAAGCAAGACCGTGGGCGCAGGGTTTCATATTTTCACCGTTGTTGAGCGGCGCGCGCCGCTGGCTCTCGCAATCCCCCCTCCGCGTGAGGGCGCTGGCGAAACTCCCGCTTCAAACGCGGAGGCAACAAAGCGCGCGTTATGACAAGAGTTGAAAGGAGGGTGCTGCAAGCAAAATCAGACTAAGGGAAGCTCAGCGCATTCGCTTCTTCACTCTGCATTTCGATACGCCTCGAGATGCGCGGCGGCGTTCAACGCTGTTGCGATGCGCATCCAACTAGACTTCTTATTTTTGTTTATTTTCCAAAAGGAATTGCCTTATATGCAAGCTTTAAGCGGATTCTGCCTCGCCGAACCGTAGAGAACGAACACAGGTGCGTGGGGTATATAACGTATTATGTATAGACAGGCGCTTCGTAAGGAAAGAAGGAAAGTGTTGAGGGAAAGATGTTTTTAATAACGTCTTATAGAGTTGGGCCACTTTTGCGCATCGTCTGAACTAAATCTTGCATGTACAGCTATGCGCGTATCCTTCTCATGAAATGTGTGCAGCCTTGAGAAGAGAGCTCGCGCACTGGCGTAGCTTTGAGGAGAGGGTGGTTGAACGCCTCCCACTCTCCTCATACTTTGTTCAGTCTATGTGGTATACCTACCCATTTACACACGCAAGGAAACACATTAGCATAGACAAAAAGAGTCATACAAAAATGAATTCGTCGCAGACCATGCGCCACTCTCTTGGGCATGCTCAGCTGACAAAATTACAATGAATTTGCATTGGATGATGCTATGATTATATTGAATGATGGGATACAGTCTGTCACTTCAGCTGAAGCGCACAAACATACCGCCCAGCCAGCGCGCCATCCACGGCGAGACGGAACCCTCGCGTAGCCGCATGGTACCGCATTGGCGCTGAGCCGTACCGTGCTCCTAAGGGCTGGAGAATGTAGCGTATTTCCCCCAACCTAGATTCACTGAGTACTAGTACTACGTGGTACCGCAACGGCTATAACGCCGCACACTTGCCCTCCGGCGGTTCAAGGCCACTGCGACACGATGATCCGTTGTGAGACGTCGAGTAGTAGCTGTTTCGCTCTAACATCTCTTAGGAAAGCAGTTCATAGTTTTTTTTTTCCGTAGCTAGCTCAGGACACGCTCAGGATGCAGAGAACTGCCACCTTACGCAACTATAAAGTAGTAGGATATTCGCAGTTTCACGTCGGGACAAAAGCTTAAAAAGAACTGTGGTGAAGAAAAAAAAAAACATATTCATGCAATGATGATATTGAAAGTCCGCAGAGAAACGCATGAGGTATGCTACACTTTCGTCAGATGCCAAGTCTGTCAGATCGGTATGCTGCACGGTATTATTGCAGTGAGAGAAGAGCAGATCCCATCAGGCTCTGAAATGCACTTCACGATTCGCGAGAATCTTCGATACGTTACAAAAGGCCCCGTGGTGAAGAACGCTGGCGACAGTTTTTTTTTCGAAAGCAAGCAACCATTTCACGACAGCAAACAAGATGCACTGGGACGTTTGTATATATCTAGGACTGCGCGTATCGTGCGGCAAGGGACGAACGGCGCAACTGAGGATGCGCATACGAGAACGCGTGCTGCTCACAAACAGACTTTTCGGGAGGCAGGGCGTTTTATTGTAGGTGCACACCCCCCTCTCGAAGAGGCAACGGCTGTAATGCCCACATGCTGCTCGTACGCGTGCTCGTTTTTTGAGTGAGTCCTCTCGAGAGATCTCGTATCCCGAACCGCGCTGGCGCGCTCAGGAGCTCGCAAATATATGCGTAAACAGGAAGCGTCGGCCGTGCAGCATAGATGCGGGAGAAGATTGGCTCGGTGATGCTTTTACTGCTGCTGCCGTCTCGTCACGTTCGCTCTGTCGCGCCTGTCGTCAGCCCCTCCACCCCTCTGCGACTTGTTTGTTGACAATCGGGATCGCTTCGCTGCCAGGAGTGGAGAAAACTGTCACGTGGTGTCAGATGAAAACAGAAAAGAGAGAGAGAGAGGGATCCGGAGGTGAACGAAGGAGGTAGATATACATACGCGCGGGTAAGAGAAGTGGTCGAGTATATGGATAGCAAGAGTCGAGAGTGGAGGCAAAGGGCTGGCAGCTGGAATTTGGCGGTTGAGGTTCGGCGATATTAAATTTGCCGGAGTATGCCAGGAGCTTCAAAGGTAACCGTCACGTGTGAAGCCAATGCGTTGTCCCTTGAAAGGCGGAGGAGAAAGAGATGTAAGAAAGAGTGGGCGGGAACTTCGGTGTGGCGCTTAATAAATATGCGCCGAGTCGTTTCATGGCGAAATTTAATGCGTTTTGATAAACACGCTTTGCAGAAGCGCGTGGGGATCGCATGATATGAGGACGATAGAAAAAAAAAAAAAAGAAATGAAACAGCGTACGAGCGGCATGACAGATATGACTCATTTGAATATTTCTCTGGCGGCGGAATCCACAAGAAAGCAAGTGTCCGTATGCTCGGGAAATTCCTTTAAAACAAGAAAGAAAGCTTCACATTGCGAAAGGGCGCGAAGGCTCTGTGAAATGTACGTTCCTTTACATATACGAGAATATTCCGACATTTAGTAAAATCCCAGTCTGCGGGTTCTGGAGGTTGAGGCCCGCCGCCTAGAAATAATCGGTTTTATAGATGCCATAAGACCATGCTCTTTACGCTACTCATTCGCTTTACGCCAAGACTTGGAGCGAAATTTCAGTCACTCATTATGTCGTATGACTTCTTATTCCTACGAATTCCGACTGGAAAATTTACCCACACCCGCCACAAAGTCAGCATGGTTCGTATGTTCGAAGCGGAGAGACAAGAAGCAAAGAACCACGTGAAAAAAAAATAAATCTTGTAGATTCTACGAATCTTCTAGTATAGAAAAGATGCAGGGCAGGGACACCTTCTATAGAAGTGTCATCCTCTGTCCCTATGAAAGAGCGTATTAAAACGAAACTTGCGGTACGTGTAACAGGCTCACGTGCGGGGTAGGGACACCTTCTGTAGAAGTATCATACTCTATATCTGGAGAACAGTGTATTCCGCCTCATTACACCCATTAAAAAAAAAAAAAGTCAGGTTCCTGTCGCTTTCCCACCATTTCCATCTCCCACTCTTTGGATCCCATCCTTTCATTCCTCCTTATCCTACCCCTGCTGCTCAAACTGCTGACAGACAATAAGGTGGTGTCAACTATACGCTGGACATTCGTAGGCCCCGCCACGGTGGTCTAGTGGCTATGGTACTCGGCTGCTCATCCGAAGGTCGCGGGATCGAATCCCGGCCGCGGATGCTGCATTTAGATGGTGGGGAAATGTGTAGGCCCGCGTACTGTGCGATGTCAGTGCACGTTAAAGAACCCCAGGTGGTCGAAATTTCCTGAGCCTTCCACTACGAGGTTTCTCATAATCATAGCGTGGTTTTGGGACGTAAGAAACCCCAGGAATCAAATCAATGGACATTCGTGGCGCACCCAGCAGATTTCCGCTTTCCTTGACAACCAACCTATCTGTCTCAAGCGCATAACATACGGTACTATACCAGCGGATTCCTTCATCGACAATTAGCGCATACTTCTTCGACAAGCCCCTCAACTTACAATGCCGCGTACTCACGCAACAGGCCTGCACAGAGGCATTTCTTTCCCACGTGAAAGCTAGACAGCAATCTCGAAATCTCACAATGCAAAATGTATAATCCTTCGAAATGGGAGTCATTTTTTCAGGATTCGTCGGTGCAGGATGCAAGGATAGCCTTTCGGCTAAGACGCACGAGTGCTGTGCAGGAGCACGCATGTATTTCACTCCTATCACACGCCATGGCCTGCTGGACGGCGTTTCCACGACAGTCGATGATCGACCAATCGGTTATTTCCGCAACCCTATCGCCTTGGGAACGTTGCGTTCTCTCTCTTTATTTCTTTCCCCCCTTCCTCTCTCATGCTCATTCTTAAGGGCCATGCATGACAATGACAAAGGAACACACTGTCTTGTCGGCAACGTAAAATTATCTGGAATACACTCGACAAAATTTTATTGCACCGAGACCCTGTAACTGCTTTCAACTCCGAAGCTTTTATCTTCACGCTCCGGGTCCACCGCTCACGTTCATAAGCAGGCCACCTTCGCGATTCCTTTCGTACCTGTTTGGTCAACGTGGTCATAGGATGCGTGCAAACAGTTTTAACCTTGCATTACTCCGGCCTTGCCCCGAACGACAGTCTGCGACTCCTAAGGTCACGTGGCCAATTTGTCAAGCGGGCTTCCCGCGGTGAGCTAGACACCGTGTGCACAACCAACCTGCTCGAATGCGACACGCTCCTTTACGAAGTCACGCATAGGCGACACCCCGCGGCAAAAAAATAACCGAGAACGAATGCACAACGCGCCTGTGTATTCAGCGATGCTCGAAACCCAACTGAGCTGAGCGGGTTTATCAGGTGAACAAGATCTGAACGCGTGCCATGGGCGGCGAACTGCACCTTGTCGCAGATAACCCGAACCGCCGCTTACATGGGATTAACTACGCAGCCTCCACTTGCGTGAGCGCAAAGTGGCAATCGCTGTACAGTTGGTATACTTGAGCGTTTGTAATATATAGCGACTGAGTGGAGATCAGTAATCTGTGTTGATTGCGTAGACGCTCGTTAGGATTGTAATGTTCGAATGGTTCGCTTTTTGTGTATGTTTTTCAGGCCCGTAGCATGGAATTTTTTCGGGGAAGCGCCCACTTGCTGAACGCCTTGACTGTTTCAGAAAAGCATCTATTTTCATTATTTCATTGCGGTAGAAATCGCAGTATGTATACGAAGGGACTTTTTTTATAATGCAGCATTATTAAACGGCTTAAATTTTATGTTATTAGCACTGGAGAGAAAGAGAGGGAACAACTTTATTAATGTTGTTAGCACTACACTGTGTTATTAACACTACCCCTAACTCAAAATCTCGGGAGGAGCCCGGGCCCCCAGCCCTCCCCCACCGCTAGGGGCCTGTGTTTTTACTTCTCCTTCATTTTTCATTGTATATTTTGATTTTCTCATCTCATTTTTCATTGTGTTTTTATTTCGTTTCTTCTTTTTTATCTCTCTTTTGTGTCCTTCATTCCGTAACGATGTTTTACTTTCCCGACTTTTTGACTAGTATATTCTATGTTCTTATTTCTTTTCTCTTTTGGACCATTTTCAGTGTGCCTATGTTATACCTTTTCCTTGTATCTACGCTAAGAGAACTCGACAAGTCAAGGTCAAGCCAGGGGATTCGGTTTTGGCGACCTTCATAACGCATAACTCAACGCAAGGAGAGCTAAAATTTCGAGGGGTGGAAGGCGGGAGGGTGGAAAGATGTATAATACAACATACGAACTTCATCACGCAATGTTATAGCCAACAGGAGATGCCCACTGCAACGACACAAATTTATTAGAATATAGTGTGCAGCTAGTGCGAAGATTACCGTACTTCATCGCATACTACCTTGACGAAGCGCTGGCCAATGTTGCCTATGTGCTCTTAAATCGATGTAATAAATAACACATGGCTAATATTGCAATGCCTCTAGCTCACTTCATGAACTGATTCGCGCTGTACCACACATTTAGCCTTACCTAGGAATTTTGCCTTCGATAATTGTTTTTCTAGCCACAGCTACCGAAACAGTGTCAGTGAGGCAAGTTGCAAATGCAATATGCCATATATAGTACAAGGTTATCGGGGAAAGACGGACATGCATGCCGCGCAAAAAGATAGGAGAGGGCGCATAAAGAAAAAAAAAAGAAGAAAGAAAGAAACAATGCCCCGCACGCACTGCAGAATCGCTTTCTCGAAAACATGATACGAGGGCTCGATTCCACGAAAAACGTCGGCAGCACAGAGGTTTACGTGATGCAGCCGACGCGCCTCGATAAAGGGTCGTCGCTGTCAATGACGCGTTCCGTCGCTGTGCTTGGCGAGTGAACGCGCGTAGCTCTCAGTCGCAGATAAGTGAGACAGCTATGTAGCGCCTTTCTGTATTCGCGCATGCTCACCATGGACATGTTCATTGATTTGTGGTGTTTAACATCCCAAAACCAGCTCTGATTATGAGAGACGCCGTAGTGGAGGTCTCCGAAAATTTGGACCACCTGGGGTTCTTTAATTAACGTGCACTGACATCGCACAGTACGCGGGCCTCGACATTTCGCCTCCATCGAAATGCAGCCGCCGCGGCCGGGATTCGATCCGCGACCTTCGGATCTGCAGCCGAGTGCCATAACCACTAGACGACCGTGGCGGGGGGCCATGGACAAGTTTACAACGTCCAACCACGCGTGTAGTCAATGACGTTAGCAGTCACGTGAATCTTACGATCCACGTTGATATTTCCCGCATCAATGACGTCACAGTGAAGGGGGCCCAGTCACTTAAGAGGACATCGCAGCCTTGAAAGAGAAGCGATTGTTGCCTCTGGAAACTGGGATGTGTCCCTAACTTGGCGCCTACGGTAGAGGAGTCATGTTTTGTAGAAGTTCATAAAAGGACTGCGCCGTAAAATGCAAGGATATGTTCAAGTCTTTTTGTGACTGGGATTGTCGTACGCTGGCTAGCGATCTTTCACTAAGATGAGAATATATGCAGGCGGTCGATCATTGCGAGTATGGGAGGTAAATTTAGAATACGCATGATATTTTCACGACGCCCTCTGACTCATTAAGGTCAGCATTTTGATTATAAAATCATATGTAAATTTTGCTAGAAAAGTTCGCAAACGTTTAGTTGTTTTTCGCTGTTATTGGCCTTCCAAGCACGTTGTTCGCGAAGTGTTCGTAAACTCTGTTTAAAATACCTGTATAAATATTATATGATACAATCATAACGGACGCAAACGCGGGGTTAATGCTTATGGCGAACACTAAATATAAGGTAAAATAAAATAAATCGAGAAGTAATTAAACAACAGCGCCGTTTGCCTTTTTGTGTTTTACATGGGAATCGGCCTCTATGCCGAAACGTGGCTCAATCTTTGCTTAGCGTGCCTTGGCCTGAACAAACTCCAAGGGTTAGAAAAAGGCATCGAACTTTGCCGTGGAGAACGGTCGAGGATGCCGAGGCCAGTTGCGTAACCCAGCTATCGGAATTGCCGGGTGCCGTGCAAATACAGGAAGCCAACGGAATCTGCGGTGTTGGTCTTCACGTCTTCGTACGGAGCAGAACCATCGGAAAGCGAAGAAGCGAGCATGTCAGCAACGCAGAAAGGCATAAGGAACGTTCAACATATTTTGTCGAAGGATTTGTCGAATGCTCGCTTGGCTGATGAACATTTGAAAAAAAAAGAAAAAGTCAGTAGTGACCTCGAACCGATATCTCGTTGTTTGCTGCCCAGCCTGAGAATGATAGTGTATGCTATAGTTGGGGATCCGTTGTGCTCAGTTCTTAGTCATGTTTTTCCTGTCAATAACATAAAAAAAGGGAAGCTTGCTAACAAGTATCTTTCACACAATAGATTCCATTTTTACATGAGATTGCACACAAAGAAAAAACTTGTGCACTTCAGTTTGATTCCATCTCACATCGGTTTCCCAGTGCGAACGTGTTTCGTTATCTAAGACGAAAAAGAGACAGAAAAGTTAGAGCATAGAATACAAGAGATAATGCAAGGAACCTTTAATGGCGTTGTATCTCGCAGAAGTCGATGTGAATGGAAAAGACAAATGGAACGATAAAGGAGCAAATGACAAAGCCACAACATAAAACTTCAGTTGCCTCATCGCGATTGCGCTCGTTATTTGAGAAAGGAAGGAAGGAACAACTCAACAAACAAGTACCGATTACGCGTGATAAATAAAAGGAAGCCCGTGATCGCGTCATCTCTCGCTGTGAACGAGAACAGAAAGAAGGCAGAGGACCGTGGCAAACCGGGAAGCCGCGATTCCGATGTAGCGCCAGGAACAATCGGAGTTGGCTGGGAGGGGGGGAGGACCGCCTACGGAGTGCCGCGCCCAGAACCAAACGATGCATTAAGCAAGCAGTCGCACGGACGCCACCGAAATGTGCGCGGCGGTCAGATCCACGCACCACCACCAACGCCGACGACGAGTCAGGTTGCACCACCGAACCCCGTAGGTGGAAGGGGAGAGAACGGCAAGGGGGGGGGGCACCACTAAAGGTTCTCTGCATGGCGTCCACTGCGGTGGCTTTGTGAAAACCTGTCAGAAACGAGATGCAAAAGCATACAAAAAGCGTTAAGAGGGGAGGGTGATGTAGCTTAGGGAGAAACTCATCAAAAGGGCAGTATTCACGCTTTTTGCCCTGCACACGCTGTACTGCAGAATCGGTGCTTCCTTAGCGGTGCTTGCAGGAAGGAGCGATCGAGGATGAAGAGAGAGAGAGGGGGGGGTGCAGAAATAAAAGAGTCATGAAATCGGCCAAAATCGACGGGAACCGACCGCGAGCTCGGTAGCACGCTGAAGGAGAAGGCACGCCGGAGCTCGCAGAGTGGTCGGGGGGGGGGGGGGGATGTGGCGGGGGGAGCGGGGGGTTCTGCCCAGCGGCAGCGGCGGCGTTAAACGTGCGTTCGAGGGGTGAACGGCCGTGGGTGACCGTGAACTTGACGGAAGAAGGAAGCAGGCAGTGGCGGCGGCGGCGGTCGGGTCTTCCTCGCGCTGTCGGTCTCTTCCGGGCAGGAGAGGATGCGAGGAGGAGGAGGAGAGTACGCGCTGCAGCGTAGAGACGAGGAGAGGGAGATGCCTGGGCTCGCTCACCGCGGCCGCGCACTGGGTCACGTAACCTCCTCGCAGCACGGCGGTGAAGCCCACCTTGGCCGGCGTGACTAGCGCTGCCGACGTGCTCGGCGGCACGGTCCCCGTCCCCTTCTGCATATTCTCTCTTTCAGTTGTTCGTCTATCTTATTTTTGCTATTATTTAGATTCTGGTTACTTTCACGTATGCAGCCTGAGGTCTCGCCTATTAGCGAGGGAACTGCTTTCGAACGATCATTAACGTCATGGGTGTGGATACGTTGTACGTGTTATATAAGACGTTACGTGATTGATTGAGTTGCACCATTTTCGGGTACGTTGATTAACCACTATTCATTCGGTTTGACACTGTCTGGTGAGGAATGTTCTGAAACACGTCAAGCTGTCTTCAGTAATGCGTGTATCTCCGTTAAGTTTTGTGCCCATCACGCAATTTCATGCGAAATAGGCTTGTCCTTTGCTCCACGTTGTGCTGTGAGTAGCCATTTATCGCAAAACTATTTCCGGTGTGCCTGCAGGATAACGTTAGAGGTATAATTCACTTTGAATGAGGCAGGTTGTCTGATGGTCAAGCGGGTCAAAATATACATTGTATATTGGAGCGATTCTATAGTTTAGGGCTTCTCAATATCTCGCGATGTTATAAAGGCATATATGTGCATAGTTTTTGTAAGAAAATGGACTGGGAGTAGCGTACTCCGTAGCACACAAGAATGCCATGTCGTAAGAGTCAAAGCTACAAGTTCACACGAAAATGCGACGAAAGCTTTTTTTTTTTTTTTGGCCACCTGTGGTCTTTGCTCTCGTCAATATGTACCTTAAATGGGGGAGGGGGGTTTCGGCGCAGCGCTGATGTTATACGGTTACCCTAACCACTACCTCCTATATTTATCATACTGCGTGTACGTACTCGGCAACAGATGGTGTCATTAACGGGACAAATTGGAGCTTTTAGGTTAAGCATTGGATGGTGCGGCTAGTATATTTCGAGATGTGCTATCACCATCAAATAACATCCCGCGCCGCAAGTCAAGTTCCTGATGTGCATACATGACGATCCGCCTTCGCGGCCTCTCAGGGAGGCGCTTTCGTCGGAGAGAGGGGGGGGAAACTCGTTCTTCTCAGCGGGTTGTGTATTAGCCGATCGTGAGCGGCTACGAAGCCGGCTTCCTTCCAAGTGTTGTTCGACACTGTTTATTTTACTCCTTCCGCAGAGGGTCACGGTCTCTGCTGCGTGTTATGCATTGAGTATGTGTGCACTTGGCACCGGTGCCTTCTTAGCTTGGGGAGCGATCTCATCCGGGTTGTACGGAAGCGCGAAGCTAAAGGGGGAATGAGAAGTTGTTATGCCCTGGGTTACAGACAGTTTGTTGTGCGTATTTAGCAGGGAAGGACTGATGGAACGGGTTGGAAGCGAGGTACGGACGACAGACAGACGACAGAGACAGGACACGCGGACTAGACAAGAGGACGCCGACATGCGAGCGGCATACAAACGACTCTCTCAGGCGACAGGCAGACGACATACAGACAACGGACGAGCGACGCATCGATGACAGAGACAACACAGCGAGTCTGTTGCCCCTCATCCGTTTCTGCGCCATTTCAGCCAAGAAATCTTGACTGAGCAGAGGCATTGTCCACAACGAAGGCTCGATAAATTGCGTTTGTGGTGTTGTCTGTCCACCATCGTTCATCGAGTTTTTAAGGAATGCACGATGCAAAGAAGTTTTGTGGAAGTGAGCAATGCGAATATCTGAATTAATCAACCAAATAACTATTACTGTGCAAGCAATTTCCGTCCCTTCGAACGATCCGCACGAGCTGTTTACCGCAGGCATATTCCAGAAATTCAATATTCGCATTCAGTATTCGTATTCGTTTCGAAAACGAGGTATTCGAGATTTTCGGATATTGGAGATTATTTGAATATTCCGGAAAGATGGACACGCGATCCACTCACCCTGCCAAAATTTGCTGATTCATTTCGAGTTTCGCAACGTGCAAGAGACCGCCAATGCCTGTACGGGTCAACATTGATAGTGCATGCAAGCGTGATGGCAGCCAAAGAAGCGCGTGCCATTGTACCCACGACTTGTCGCCACCATCACGATAAGCATCTTCAACTTTACACGGGCTCGACAGCGCTGTCAGCGCTGTCGGGTGCGTATATATTAACCATGTTGGTGTGAATTCACGCTTTTAACAGGCAATCAAAACACGGGCTACCCTGGAGCTGCATCCGTGTGCACGATCTTTTTCGAAATACATTGCAGTGGTCGACCATGCGGGCAACTAGTATTCCTTCATAACACCCTGTACTATTTAGTGTCAATTGCTTAATGCTATTATATTTCACCAATGCAGCTACATTACGACTGGCTAGTCTAGGCAGTGTGCTCCTGATATAAACATATTTTCCTTTTATACCTAATTAGTGTATATTATTAATAAATGTATATGTTGAATAAAATGTTATTAATGAAGGGGCACTTTTCCTTTGATACTCAATGTTCGATCCGATATTCGAAGCTAGATATTCGTATTCGATTCTTATTCGAAAAATTTAACATTCGCACTCCCCTAAAGAAAAGGAACTGTATATTGTGTTATGTTTCTTCTACTTCTCGGACGATTTCCCATTTAAAAAAATGCCCCTTTTCCATCAGCAGGCGCGAATGTCTCGCACGATTATGTCGCAGGCTGTCCAAGCGGAATTTCTCGTTGGCTTTCACTGGCACTCTAGACGTGCGATATCGTGCGTTATCGGGAGGCGGTGACCGATTACGAACGACTGCAGAGCTGGGGTGCTCTGGAATGCGATGTAATGATGACGCAACGCCGGCAATCGTGGAAGGCGTTATCACACAGCTGTTGCGAGAAATTATAAACGCTAAAGGTGGAGAGTTCGGGAATTGGAGTGAATTACTATATGTTGTGTGAGCAATTACCTTAAACGAAACTCAAGCGCTGTACAGTCTGTCTGAATTAGATTATTTCCTTGAATTCCTTTTTATTTTTTTTCCTAAAGAAGAGAGAAAAAAAAAAAAACTCTATATGCACCTAGAGAACACGGGTATCTCAACCAAGAGCATCCAAAACTTCTTTCACAGCATTGCATTGCACTGCCTCACACGTGGTCAGCTGACAATACTAAAAAAAAAAAAAAAATACCGAACAAGGCTTGTGTAACCAAGCGCTGTGTTTACGTTTGCGTGTTTTTTGGCACTGCACACGCTCAGACTTGGCAGATGCATGCCTCTCTCAATCTGCGTACCCGAAGACATTCATGTTGCAGAAATAATTACTTCAATTTATTACATTAGTAATTACACAGGCGACATGTTTTGTTGCTCAGTATCCCGCTTAGGACGTTACGTCGAAGCCATGAATCCACAGAGCACCTAACACATCAAGTACTTACTTATCCATGTAGCAAACATATAAGCAAGTACATTTGCTGTGAGCAACTAGTATGCAAATGTGATAGCATGCTTGAGAGTCCAATGGAAATATGTTCGGAAAGAAAATGAAAAAGAAAAAATGCGGGCATCAATCTGCCGCCACGATTAAAACGAAAAACACGACAGGATGCATTTCGACTTTCCCCCCACCTTAACTAGGCATCAGTGAAGCTCAATGCGTGACACCCGTCACAAGACTCGGAAAAAAAAAAAAATATTAGCGCACGAATTGTGATGTTTCGCCGTCGCACGAAAGAAAAGGAACGTGCCTGTGTTCGCTTACGTTCTCTCGAAAACGATGATTACCACGAGAGTGGGTCCCCAACATAAGTTTTTTTTTTTTTTTTAAACCTCTTCTGCCACTTTTATCCCCCTCTTTTTCAATGCCACCCACCTCCACGTCTGTCTCTTTGCGGTCGGGGTTCCGACCGCAACACACAGTGAAGGACTTGGCGGTACAGAATTGTCTCTTTCATCCGACCGCAAGCCGCGTGCTCAAGCGGTCCGTGACAGAATGGCTCGCGAACAGGAGCGATCCACAGAAGCCGAGCGCCGAGTATGCTTCAAAGAGAGAAAGACTGAACAAGAGGATCAGAAAAGGAATACGTTTCACCCGCTTGCTTCGTAAAGTATCGCGCTCCAGAAACTGAGCTTTGATCACGTTCACGTATCGGCCACTCGACACGACACGCTCTCTCTTACATGAATGGGAACTGCACGTCGCGAAAGCGCGCGTGCGACTCTTCGAAAGTCGATGACGACAGAGGTTTTCCTTCTGTATGCCCTCTTGTGTCGGTGTAGTTGCGTGCAGGGATTCATGGGCTCGCAGTGAGAGCTGTGCTTTCTCCTATACGTCTTCCTGATGCGTATTTGCGCGATGTTGCTATCAAATGTAGCGCGGTAGATGGGCAAGCAGCCTTAACCGTTTCAGTGGTTGCGAAGCTACTCAACTGAACATCAGGTGGAGGGTTCGATTTCCTATAGCCGTGGTCGTGTACCAATGGGGGCGGAAATACCTCGTGCATATGCGTTGGGATGCCTGCTAGAAGGAAAAAAAAAGGAAAAGAAAAAGAAGGCACCTAACTGAAATCTGTGTGGATATCCGCCTATGACATTGTGTCGGGTATTATTGAATGAGGTAAATGTAATGTTCAAGTGAGTGCCAGCGTGGTCATCCGTTCAGGAAATTTGCCTTTCTTGGCTATAACGCGTGCAGCGGTCGCTGTAACATTGCACTCAACTATTTGCAAATTGCACCCGCACAGCCAGCCCCGAGGGCAGAAGAAGAGACGAAACGAGCCTGCATGAACGGACGTGCCTCTTTGCTGAAGAAACACACATTAACTTCGATCCTCGGGGCAGTGCAGCGGGTTGAAGAAAGAGAGTAAAACGAGCCGCGAAATAATGTTCAAGTACCTACCTGCTTTTGAGAAAGGGAAATGTATTAAAGAAACACAAAAGTCCCAGTTACCGTTTCAGTGGCGAACGTTTGCAGCATGTTGTGGTTTCCTTGCGATAATGGCTATACAGGAATTGAAAAGCACCCTCGTTGTTAACGGTGGTTAGCGCAGCAAAGTCAAGCTTCTCTCGCTCTCTCTCTCCTTTATTCGTTATTTTGCTATTCCTGCAAGTGCCTGGCTCTCAGATGAGTTGTATTGAATCTGTTCCGTCCACCTGAATCAAATGTACTGCTCAAGAGTACATTGTACGTACACAGTTATGCCTGTTCGGACATGGGGCTTCAACAAAGGGCACGACCAAGACTGCTTGTTATTCCTTTGGTGCGATTCTGTGCTCCCCAACAAAAAAACCTACCTAACAAGTACTCGTTCAGTGATCAGAAAAAAAAATTTTTTTTTCGTATTATCTTTTCAATGTTTCCCTTTCTCACTTCAGATATACATTTTCTGGAAAGCCACCAGGTATTTCGTTAGGTTAAGTCGAACTTGGTTAGGATTGTAATGGCGTTTAAAGGAACACGGAGAGCGTTGAGATGGGGCCTCCTTCATGTCGTCCGTTGTGCACATCTAATCTTTGCACGAAGATTCACTCGCGGAGTTCTCCAGGTAGGCGATGCAACAGCGTCCATATTCTGGTTCTTCTTTCTGAACGACTGAAGCAAATGCGTAAACTTTGCTACACGGCACCGATAATTGACGAGGATGGAGCATATGTATACGTGACGCGGCGCTGTTACGTATGTACTTATATGAGTCTTTCGCCAAACAAATTCAGTTGATAGTTCAGCGCTACGTGGTGTCGTGCGTCTTGCTTTGTTCCTGTTTTCAGCGCTGTTTCTTGTTGCATAATGCTCGTTCACCTTATATATATATATATATATATATATATATATATATATATATATATATATATATATATATATATATATATATATATATATATATATATATATATATATATATATACACGTCGTCGGATCCGCGTTCATGCTTACAACACTCTACAGCCTTTATCATCACCCCTTCTTTAATGAATTCACGTATGCCGACGTGACAAAACATAATTGTACGTGCGAAGGCTACCGTACTTACTCGCATATTATCAACACTGTTGACTGACGATGGGCCAGCGCTATAACAACTGTTGGCTGACGCGCGCTAGTAGTGTGCTGCTGAGTGCTTACATTGCTTAACGTTGGCTATACGCTGCTGACTTGTGTTACGTGAATGTAGGCTGTCAATGTGCTTTACTGAAGGTAATTATAGGTAATATAACAATGCCACGGCAACTAAAATAGGCACGTTAACCAGCATGTCTCTCGCATTTAACGCTATTTCCTTCTTATGTCTAAGACTATACATTGTCAGTGATCACGACGAGTTCCGACTTGGACGTTGTCCGTTATAAGCGTAAGCGGACGCTATGTTCTCGTCGAGACAGGTTTCTTTTCTTCCCTCCTCTCCCACTTTTTGGCTACACAGCGGCACCTTTCTCTTCCAACGAAGTAAAAGTATAACATCGCTCGGACGCAGTCTTCCTTCTTCTTCTCCACTACGAACAGGAGATGTTCAGCGAGTAACAAATACGCAAGCGCGCAACCAATATCGACGAGAAATTAAAAAAATAAAGAAAGGCGCGTACGAAATGAAAGGGAAAAAAAAAAAGAGAATGCCTCGTTATCGACATTAGCCGGAGGCCTCGTTCGTTCCCGCTAAGGTCAACAGGTGCGCGAGCTCGACCAGCGGAGCAAGCGACGGCAGTGGGAGGGCGAAGTCAGGCGAGCACGTGCAATGCTCGAGTAACAAACAAACGAAAAAGAAAAAGAGAAGAATCAAGCGAATGCAGGAGGCAGAACTGGTTTATGCGATTGGAACGCTCTCACCCGCGGTTCCTCTCTTGTCACCTCTGGGCGCTCGTAAAAGAAGGACGCCAGGCAAGGGTGCGGTGACGGCCGCGTCGTTGCACAATCTGCTGCGAGCTTTTAGAGGGTCGTAACAATGCCGGTAGCTGCTCTGCCAGTTAAAGAAAGAAAGAAAGAAAGAAAGAAAGAAAGAAAGAAAGAAAGAAAGAAAGAAAGAAAGAAAGAAAGAGAAACACACTTGGCGCGCAATCTGTGTGGCGACTTTGTATAGCTGGTGATGCGTGATCTTAGGCTTACAGCATGAAATTTGAACGTGGACCTCGATGTGAGACGGGGACGACCGCACATCGCGGCGCACTTGGGCAAAGAGGTGTGCACTGTATTCAGTGTGTTCTTCGTTACCTTTGATCTTGTTGATGTGGTGATGCGTTGCTGTCGTGATGTTTGGTGAATAACGATAGTATTCTATTAAATCTCATGTTGTGTATGAACTGTACAATGTTTCAGATTTCCACGTTTTTTTTTTTATTCGTCACTGTTTGGCACTTTTCGTTGCTGCTTGTTGCTTACGCTCTTGTATAGGTAGCGTGAACTGATTGCCAAAGCAGCTGAAATGTCAGACGTCATGTCAATACTTGTAGTACTGCACTCAAAGAACCCGTCCCGTTTGAAACGCTCTTCTTTCCATTGTTGCAGGCACAATTCGTGCTGACGAATTCAAAGCATGCGTTCACTTTTGTATTCGTGTATACACTGTAAACAATTCGAACTGTATGTATACAACGTGTTTCGTTATGTATACCTTCACCGAAGCGGCGGTCATTGCACCGTTCCAGGCGAATTCGCATTCTTCGCGTGTCAATGAGTTCGATGACAGATGTCTAACCGCTTGCTTTTCTTTTCTCTCTTTTCTTTTCGGTCTACGCAGAATCACGCCCGTCAGTGGCACCGCAAGGGCCCGGACCAGAGACGACACACAACGATGGAGGCGGCATCAACGTCATTTTGACAAGGTACCACATGCTACTTCGTGACCGGACCTCTCGGCGTTGGTCGCGTGAGCTTCGGCGAGTGACCATGAGGGGTGGGAGAAAAAGAAACAAAGAGAGAGAGAAATAGTGCAAGCGTAAAGTAACGTATATCTTAAAGAACGTTGAAACATACATCTGCAGTTTAAAAAGGAGAGAGAAAAAGAAATGGGGGTAAGAGTGACAAGTCACTCAGGTAAGCGGATGGTTTGCTACCCTGCACTTGGGGCGAGCGCACGGGAATCCGAGAGATAGGGAGACAGAGAGATACAGAGATAGAAATAAGGTGAGAGTCAGTGTTCTGCGAGCACAAGGACTGCAATCGGTCACTGAAGTCGGTGTCCGTCAAAAACTGTAGCATAAGGTGCCACGAACACTTCGAGCGCCATCGACGGATGTGATCAGCGTCCCAGGACATTCACCTCTGAAAATTTTCTTTTCGAATCCAATAGGCTTAGTGAGTTCTGTAAAGATAGGCGCTCTGCAATGGATCCATATAATGACGAAGGGAGCTTCTTCTGCGCACCTGTTAGGGCAACAAATAGCCCGGCAGAGTTGCACAGCGCTGTCAGTGTTGCGGGATGGTGTTCCTTGATGGACGCCGTCAAATTCTGCCATGTTTGACGAAGAAGTACCAGTTTCTTCTACTGCCTGTTCGCTACTTACAGTGCTCTGGTAAAAGACCTCGGGCATATAGAAAGAAAACAAAAAAATACATTCACTGCATACAATATGTGACCACTAAGCTACCGTGGTGCCTTCAGCACGAACAGAATAAAACAGAAAACAAACAAAAAAAGAGAGCGTAATGCACCGATTGAAGCCGGTCGTCACACACTTTCGTAAGAGTAGTATGTTATTTTCCCGTTTTGATCCACAGTGCGCTTCGCTGTGTGTAAAGGGGTGCTACATTGTCTAAATGTAGTCAACAGCAATAGTTTGCGGGTTCCAAAACTTCGTAAACGCCTATAATGCCACTTAGCCTCGAAACATTATTTCGAATTAAAAGTTCCAGGCTGTATAACGGCTGTAACGTTTAATTCGAGGCTATGTTGCTAGGCTAAGCGGTAATGTAGGTTTTTACGAAGTTCGGATCCCACAAACTTTTGCTATTGACTGTACTTTCATCGCAGTTATTTCTTACACATTTGTATTATTATGCCAGCAATTACGATTTGCTTGCCAAAAGAGCTGGTAACAGCAAGAAACCTAATTCTCTTGACTGAAAGCAAGCAATGCGAGTACAAAAAAAAATTACAGCATATCCACGGAGTGAATGATGATGAGTGGGCGAAGCTCGGGATGTGCATCGTAGATCGTGCCGAGTTCCGGATTAATTTAGTTAACGCGCATGCTACGAATCCTCACGGTTCAACTATGCACAATGCACAAGTGAAATCTCCCACCGGCACTTCTTGCAAGCCAAGATCCAGTGCATATATATTATATATAAATATATTATATATATATTATATATATATATATATATATATATATATATATATATATATATATATATATATATATATATATATATATATATATGGGTTGTCCGGTGAACGCTTCTCCAACGCGAGCAGTCGTATTTCTCAATCAAGACGCCTGCGCCAACGGTTGTCTCTCGCGTTTGCCGTGGGCAGTGTCGAGTTTGCCGGGGAGCGCGTGGCTCCCGGCGCTCGCGGCGAGGGCGAGCGCCAGGTGCCACGCGCTCGCCCTCGGCGCGTGCGTGCGCTCCAGCAGGCACGCGCCGGGGGCTACCTACTACTAACTACTACTACTACTACTACTACTACTACTACTACATACATCGGGGACTCACGAAATGGCTGCTAATGGGGAATGAGAGACAGAAGAATTCGGCTTTTAGTTAACGCGCACGCTGCGAATTTTTTATTGTTCAACAACGCACAGGAGAAATCTCCCACCGGCAGCACCTTGGAGGTCAAAGCGTAAGACTGGTTACACACTACTACGACTACGACGAGGGACGAACGGGTGCCGCTTTAAGGAGCTTCGCCCCTAAAACAAAATAAGAACTATTTAAATTCTGAATGCCGTTCTGAATACCTTCTGCTTCAAACAGCTCTCCCCAAATGTGACTGCACCTTTCGAGTGAAAAGCAAGATCCAATCAAGCCGTCGGTGTTACGAAGCTGCATATTCATTTAAACCCCGCTTTCCAGCGTTTCTTGCTAAACAGTGCATATAGTCGACCGCATTTGGGCCTTCGTGGGTATAACACGAGGAAAGCTTGTCACCCTCTTCCCGCACCAATTTCATTACAGCTATTCAACTTCGACGAGCGACTCCAAACAAAACAAACAGTCCACCTCCACTTTTTCTTCCGTCATTTTAGAACGCGCTGTTGGATTTGCTCTCGTAATCCACACGGAAAGCAAGCAGCTACATAAATAAGTAAATAACAAAGTTGCATGTATACGGGCGCGCAAGTGGCGCTTAGGAAGAGGGGAAATGCGGGAAATGTGCAACCCTTTCGTTGTTATCCGTGGGGATTTAGAAACACCGAGGCGATACAAAAAACGCTGCCTCGCGCAAGTAATCTGCATGTCGACCTTATACTGTTGTAGTGTGAAGGGCAACAGCGCATCGGATGAATTCGAGTTCGACATGTAGTAGTACCTCGAACGTGACGCGTGCAAACGCGGGAAACAACGGTGAAATGAACAATACACGCTTCGGTTTTACGTGTGTCGCGCGTATTGTGTTGAGGGAACCCCCCAGCACCCAGAAAAAAAAAAAAAAAGATAGCAGTGAAAAACGCGAGTCTGTGAGCGCGCACCTTCCAATTCCCTCGACGGCGTGGAATTCACTAACGAAAACGAGGCTCTCGGAGTCAGTTTCTGTGCTTCGAAACAGGTTGTGCCGCGACTTCCTCGATGTAGTCCGCAGGCGTTAGGATATTGTTCTCATAACGTAAGAACTTTGTCGGGAAGGGTTACAATATCCTTGCTCGATACAGCCCGCCGGTGAAACTCTTCTTGTGTGACTCGACCTACGACAAGTGAACAGGCCTTGTTAATTTGTCCTCACGCGCTACTTACTATATTATGAAACTGAAATTAAACGCTACGGTTTCACGCACCGAAACCACGATGTGTGATTACGGGGAAAGCTTCGGGTGGGGTGTTCTGCAGAATTGTATTTGACCACTCATCATTCCTCGTTGTATTTAAGAGTGCGTCCTAAGTGCTCACAGACCTTTTTTCTTTTGCTTTTTGTCTCTAGTGAATGACGATCACTGCGCACGGCAATCGAACCCATATATTGGTGCTAAGCAGCACAGCGTCACAGCCGATACATTACCACTGCAGGCTACACCGTATCTTTGGACACAGACGTGATGCAATGATTCAATATGATATGCTTCCTTAGATTTCGGTTGCCATGAGGAGCCAGTAAAGAAAAAAAGAAAGAGAAATACTCCAGGAAACTTTCTTTTCTTCTCCCTGGTCCCCGATAACTACAAATCGAATGCGTAAATTTAATACGGCTGTAAAGATAAGAGTAATTAAGATGGGTCACCTCAAATGTACGAGAGCTCGTTTAATATACTAGCAGTTGTACATGGACACTACAAAAATGTAGTTGATTTATTTGATGATGTTGGAGAACGTTAGCGGTACTCCTTGTCGGCCCTTCCACTATGTTTGATTGTCATAAATACAGTCATAAACGTGAGTCGTTGGAACCCTGCCACTGGCACAAACTCCTTATTTGCCTATGTGCCAGAGTAAAGAAGTGATTTTGGAGTAAGAACCAACTATTCGCGGCGGGATGCCGTTGCTCTTTCCTTTAAAGCCCCCGGAACCACGAAGTTCTAAGGGCTTTACTTTTGCCGCGAACTCCCACGAGGCTAGAATAAGCGGTATCTAAAACTAAACTTCTACTACCTTTCTCACATGAATCGCTTGATTTGCTCGCTGCCGCAATTTGGCGCATGAAGAGGTATATCATGTGGGAAGTATCCCGGAAACTGCGGTAAGCACACGTGCTCTACGGGCGCTAACTTTTTGCATGTAGTGCGCGGATACGCGTTGTTCATTTCCCTGCATCTTAACAAAGGGTTTGAAACTGGAAACCTGAGCCCGAGAATCAGAAGGAACGGAGGGAGGAAAGGGATCCGCTGTTTTCCAATTCATTCGACTTTCACCCTCCTGGCGGACTCCCCGCGGTGCTATATAGAGGGGCTTACCAAGTATATCTAGCTGGAGCTCCGCACTCTCAGCGAATGAGACAGAAACAGAAAGAGAAGATGAAGAATGAAAGTAGGAAATAAAAGAAGAGTACGAAGGTTCTTTTCATTTGGTAGCGAAGGTGAGTGCCGACGTTGGCGCTATAGGGAAGTGGTAGCGTATACCACGCGGTCCCGCGTACACAAGGGAAGGTGACTGCGCCGCCGTATATCGCCGGAGTTCGCGACTAAATCCACTTGACCTGGATAGTCCTATTAATATTATACTCTCCCGCTTGTTGCCACAATTCTTGCTGCCTGGGAAGTTGAGCTAGTCTTTCTTTCTTTCTTTCTTTCTTTCTTTCTTTCTTTCTTTCTTTCTTTCTTTCTTTCTTTCTTTCTTTCTTTCTTTCTTTCTTTCTTTCTTTCTTTCTTTCTTTCTTTCTTTCTTTCTTTCTTTCTTTCTTTCTTTCTTTCTTTCTTTCTTTCTTTCTTTCTTTGCAAACAGTGATAACAAAAAAGGAGGCTGGGGAAACAACTATCGATTCATGTCATCTCAACACGTGCGATCGGCGACGGTTTAGGCTACTTCTTGCTCGCCGTGGCGCATGCATCACCACCAATTAGGAAAAAAAAAAAGGCAACACGCTCAGTGCCAACAAATTACGGCCTTTACGTGCCAACGAGGAAAATGAAGCAAAAACAGAGGTCGCTTGTATCTGCGGCTCCTGAAGCTGTAGCACGTGTGATGCAGTGTAGTCGATGTGAAGGACATCGCTGCGCTCCGTCAGTCCTTGCAGTGCGAAGGCTTTTTTTCTTTCTTTTTCTTTTCATATTGCTCTCTTAATTGGTTCATTTGTTTTCTTGATCGACCTGTATTCGCCATGAAAGCAAGAAAACAAAGCGAGGACAACCACCCTTAGGTTGGCATCAGAATGTAATAGTCTATGTCCCACACTCGCATGTATCAAACACGTGGTTTGGGCACATGGGAACCGCCGTGTTAGTTTAGCAGCTAATGGGTTGTGCTGCAGTAAGCTCAAGGGCGCCGGTTCGATTCCTGGTCATGCGGTCGCATTTCGGTGAGGCGAAGTGCAAAATTCGCCACACAGATTTAGGTTAATCATTAGTTCCTTCATAAAGAAGCTTCATAAAGGAAGGGGATGGGGACAGGCCATCTCTTCTATTTACAGTGTCCGCGGTTCACTACTTACACATCGCGCCACAAACAATGGTATATTGTAAACCGGAGTTCGCTACGGCATCCCTCTCACTCACTCACTCACTCACTCACTCACTCACTCACTCACTCACTCACTCACTCACTCACTCACTCACTCACTCACACTCACTCACTCACTCACTCACTCACTCACTCACTCACTCACTCACTCACTCACTCACTCGCTCGCTCGCTCGCTCGCTCGCTCACTCACTCAAATTTGACAGACCTTATACAGCTTACCGAGCCGTGGGCGAGACAGAACAGGAAAGGAAACCCACCTGGCTGATTAAGATCAACGCATGCATACTCGATATATATATATGTATATATATATAACGACCCCGGCAAACTCATGCAGGCTACTATATAATATCTCCTTCCGATAAGGCGTCTACATAATCTCACACCCTGACGAGTTTGGGTTCGTGTTCTTCAATGTCGCGACCTCGGCACAGCTGCGCGTTATGTAACGGCACCTCCATCTTAACGGAGGCAGAACGGATCGCCCCTTTCCCCTTTTCGCTCTGCTGCTTCGCGACAAGATCTCGATTGCGTCCTTCGCCGCGTATCGCCTCGTTTTACTAAGTGCATCGTCGTTTCTGCCGTTTTATCCGCTCATGAGATAACTCGCGCTACAGTTCTTACTTTTCCTCACTTTCTTTGCAACTTGATCATAAAAGTTCAAACAGGAAATGTCGCTGGAGCCAGCTATTTGACGATAGTAGAGCTGATTGATTTGTGGTGTTTAACGTCCCAAAACCAGTTCTGATTATGAGAGACGCCGTAATGGAGGTCCCCAGAAATTTCGACCACCTGGGGTTCTTTAACGGGCTCTGACATCGCACAGTATACACGGGCCTCAACATTTCGCCTCCATCGAAATGCAGCCGCCGCGGCCTGGATGACGATAGTACAGCTGTCCTCATCGAATGACTTGACAAGTCCTTCGACTTGACATGGTAAGTCATCCATTGCCAAGACATAACATCAACTCCTGTTGTGTCTTGTCCGGCAACGATGGCTATATAGCCCCCGCGGCTACTGGTATACGAAGGTCGCGGGATCGAATCCCTGCCGCGGCGGCTGCATTTAGACGGAGGCGAAAGGTGTACTGTGCGATGTCAGTGAAAGTTTAAAGAACCCCAGGTGATCGAAATTTACGGAGCCCTTCACTACGGCGTCTCTCATAATTATATCGTGCATGGTTTTGGTATATAACTCCCCCCCCCCCCCCCCTTACCAAAAATAAAAAAGAAAAATCAGGCATATCGTGTTTAGATTTCATTACTACTCGTCTGAGATAACGATACCTCCCTCCCCTAAAAAATAATAATAAAATGACGTCTACATCTCTATCTTCGGATTGAGGTTTAATGAATGCAATGTTGATCTTATAAAAAAGGAACGCTAGCATTATATCTAGACAGAGTAGGCCGCATGTACTCTTCTATGGCCAAGACGAGCAACCAGTAGCCGTAATTTAGCCAACGCATGGCACCGCCGGCCGAAATTTATCAAAATTAATCAACGTCAGTCATAATAAGGTCAACATTACCCAACCATACTTTTTCACAGGAGGGAGGGAGCACCATCGTTTTGGACTGCGTCACGGGGTTGTACAACAGGCCGCGTCACAGCCTCCGCAGTGCTTTTTTCCTTTCTTTCTTCTTTTTTATTTTAAGGAGAGGGGGGGACAACCCAGAGGGGATTACGACGTTGTCCAGGAAGCCTTCTTTGAAAAGGAACATTAGCAAGTATTACGCAATACAAGTCAGGCTGATATATATAGTACACGTGTGAATGTGGTAGTTGTAGTCACAGAGACGTGCGGTGGACTTTTTGTTTAGATATTTAAAAAAGTATAGACCAACTCGATAGACTTTATCTCCGTCGTCACCATCACTCACCCATCATGCAACACATCCTATCACCTCACTGCGGGTTGATGCAAACGTGAAATACCTTAGGACGCAATTAGGCATCATAGTCAGAAACACAGAGCCCAAATTTTCTTTCTCTTTTCTTTTTCACTGTCTCTTTCACTTCTTTCTACTCGTCTTTCTCTTCCAAAACTCCCTCCCCACGCAGAGTAGCAATTCAGCGATATTTCAACGCCGGCTTAATTCTCTGCCTTTCAATAAAGCCTCTCTCTCTCTCTCTGTCTCTCTCTCTCTTCGGTCAGAAATGATCATTGCGCCCGCTACAGGGTGTGTGTGGGTGTGGGTGTCTCAGGAATGACGTAGTTTTTTATAATAAAAACAAAGAGCGGCGCAATAACTCCGACAAGACGAAACAAAAAAAAAACAATAAAGAAAAAAGACGATGCGGCCCTTTCGGGCAGCGTCGTTATGCGCGCGCATCATTAGTGATTTAACGCTCGAACTTGCCGGAAACCTTGCAGCACTCTTCCTTCTCGTCGCATCTATGTGTTTGTTCTAATCTTCGCATTCGCGATGCGACGATGGCTTTGCAGCTCAGCGACGCATGCGCTGCAGGCAGTCGTCAACGAGGGCAACAGATCTGCATTGGTATTTACACCCAGCAAAACGGTAGCAAATAAACGCCGTTCCTTCTTGGAAACAAATCACCAGGCCGTTTAACTTGGCCCGTTAGAGCTCTCTAGGCTCTCAGCTTTAGCTAGAGGCGCTATTCGGCAACTAAGCGAGTGGATCTAAATAAAGATAATTAGTTGAGGGAGGGGGAAAGGGAGGAGAAATGAGTGGCAAAATAGGCCCCGAACAACTAGCCAGGTATACCAGAAATGTCAGTAAGCGCGCGTATGTATATCATATCCGTAAGCAGTAATTAAGTTTTCTGCGCAGCGCTGCACCAACTATAAGAGCGACAAGAACTAGACCAAATGAAAATGATGGTCGGTCGCCCCGGGACCTCGCGACAGCAAGAAAAAAGAGGTGACAGGCGCAAAGGCGAGCAAAGCCAACCGGTCGCTTTTCCCTCGAGTCATCTTCACGACGACGCCTCTCGGTGCTTAAAAAGAGGCCTCCTCGCGGCGGGGTTTTGGCTCGGCTGAATACAGACAAACGGCAAGTCGTTCTGCCGCGTGCGCGCAGTGAATTTACATTCGCTAGCAACGCTTACGAATGCGTAAACTTGATGACGATCCGAAACGACCGCGTAGGCCAAACGGTTATCGTGTTTTGGTTCGTATTTGCTATTCTGGGTGTTTCTATTTATTAATATTGTTAGCAGTAAGTTGTGCGATCATTTCTCTTTGAGCGGTGGTTCTCCTCTACACTGCCAGCGTGGGTGCATGTATAATGGCGAAAAAAAAAAAAAAGAAAGGAACGAAAGAAGGTAAAGAAAATACGGCAACTAAAGTTCACTATAATAATTGCATAACGACATGAGGTGACGAGGAAATTAACCGCCAGTTTTCCGTGCCTTTTCTACGACCTCTTTTTTTTTTTTTTGTTAGTCCATTAGCTTGTCCATATTAGGCGAATAGCACCTCTCTTCCATACACTTTTAAACGCTTTCGCCAAAGAGTTTGTGAATCGGGGGAGCACTTCTTCCTTCGTTTTCTTCTGCTAAAGTTAGTCCCAATTTCTCCCTTCTTCTTTTGTTCGTTTTTGTGTAACTTCCCGGGGGGAGGGGGGGTTACACTTTTAATGACGAAAGCCTCCCGAAGTATTGCGATCTAGTTGTGCGGATGTGGCGCGAGAGAATTGTGTCACTTAGCACGAAGTTCTTTTTAACTCTGTACCGGCGAGCAGAATCGCAAGCGATGATGGTGCTTCTGACTTGCGTACGAAGTGGTGCACGCGAAAAGTTGTCGAGCGACATGACGAATTTCAGCAAGCTTCATCAGAGATCCGTTGCCTTGGGAAAGCAGGAATCGGAACGTTTCTGCTGCCCTTTGCGTTGAAGTGTAGAGGCTACTGTATCCTACCATCTGTCGATTGTGTTTTCGCGAAAACACATTTTAACAACAGCAACAACACTTTCGGGTAGGCGCTTACATGAAGATAATGTAAACCTTTAATTCATCTTTCTATGATGTATTTAACTATATAATTAACTAATTAATTAATTAGTAAAAATTGTAACTTATTTATTTATTTATTTATTTATTTATTTATTTATTTATTAACTGGGTTAGTGAACTGGCCGTAAATTCGCATTGACCAAAAGCCTCCGCCTACATTCCCATGTTCTTATATTTAAACAAAAAAAAAAAAAGCCTCCGCCATTTATCCAAAGCTGAACGGTGTCTTTCAGGGTTTCACCAGCGCACTCCTGGGCACCGGCGCAGTTCAAACACTGCATTAAGTCGCAGGACGTACGGCGAAGCACTTTTGCGAGGAAATGTTGAGATTCTCCTCATTCCAGAAATGGTATTACGAACAGATAAGAGGTACGTCTTGGCTGACCGCTGCTTTTTTCGACGAATTACTCTTGAGCATGAAGACGAAGGGCTTTGTGAATTCGGGCCTCATGTCCCAAATTCATGACGCGTTCTTGTAATCGGGTACCATTTGCAGTTGGCCCGTAGTCTTCGCTAATGTAGGATGTTCTGATTGGACCACTTTTTCACTTTAGAACCGCTGTACTGCGTGAAGTTCGTGAGTACGAGTGACCGACGCGCTCTTTCAATCCAGGTACTTGGACCCGTTCCTTGCACAAAAGTTTGTGTGCCGAATGCCCGGCGTTTCGGTGTGGTAAATCACGAGTGGTGTGATAATTGTGTAGCGAAACGTCGGGGCCGTTAATGTTAGACGCATCGGAAGGTCAGGAAGACGAAGAGGCGTGGGAGCCATTCCGCGCAGGCAAGCGATGAGGAGTCGACACAGTGAATTGGGAGAGCACTCATTGGGGGTTTATTTAGCTAAGACATCTTGAAGTTGGAAAACACACAGGGCAAAAATTATACAACATAGAAAATGGTATCATACCCCGTCGGCCTGCCGAACTGGTCCCCGGTGGTTTCGAGCGTCATGGTCCCCTAGTCTGCTCTCAAAAAAAGGCCAGTGTCGCCGCTTAAATAGCACTTTTCAGCCTCCACGGCAACACGAACCTCTCGGAGCACCACTGCCTCCCACCAATAGGAAAACGGCTTACACAGACCAGTCAGGCAGGTCGAAGGTAACGATGCTCTACGAGCTTTTATGATCGCGCGCATCCGGCCTCGCCACAAAACTAATACAAACAACGCTTTCCGGAAACTGGCCGCGACGCACACACGTGGTCTTCGTTCTCTGTACTACGTCGTCAAGAAGACTCCCTGCGGTGCGCCGGCTCGTTTGCTCGAGCACCCTTCTACAAAAGCAGTCGAAAAAGAAAAAAGAACAAGAAAACATTCTACGCGACGCGGTCTGCGCGACAATTAACAAATCTTACATAAAGGAAATATCGTAAGTACCAACTACACGGAAGTGACGGCGCGAGTTATGTATACATCTTTCAATCGAGAAAGTACGACGCGAGAAACTAATGCAAAGTTGGAGAGAGAGAGAGAGAGTAAGTGAGAGAGATGATGTGAGATGTTGATACGGGAGACCTCGCCGCATGCTGCCATTGCCATAGCAGCCCTGGAAGTAATAGGGCAAGGATACGGTTCGGTTGACCTAGCTTGGCGTGTATGCCCTGGCAGACGCGAGGCGGCTCACCTTCATCACTCCAATGACGCCTGCTGATGGCCAAGGAGTCCGAAGCGACGCTTACTCAGAGATAATCAAGCACGCGCACTTGAGGCGAAGATAAGACAAGGAAGGAGACTTCCGAACCCGTCGACCGATGTGGTTTTTATTTTTTTATCAAATCAATTCAGAGTGTTCTATTATGCAAATCTGAATTGATTTTGATATTAAAGGAAGAGTTCAACTTTGTTGTGTTGTCTTTTGTCTCTGATCTCATCATCATCATGACCTTCATTATCGTATTATGATATAGAGATCTTGAGAGCGAAATAGAGAGATGGTGAGTGAGAAGCAACGGAGTTTACTAAGCATGAATCATGGTTGCTTATAGGGCACTCTTGGGTGTAGTTACCAGAAAGAGAGAAAGCAGACAGCTCGCGAACACCGGAGTCGTCGACGTAATAAACGTTATCGGCGCTGTGTGTCAGGCTGTGGATCAGTCCCGTAGCCTTGAGGAGTCGCAGCTGAGTCTTCACTGTGACCTTCGGCAGCTATGACGCGGAAGGCCTATAGGTCCCGGGAATTTTTTCGAAGCGAGAGAGGTCTCCCTTCTTTTAGAGGAGTGCCGAGGGCGAGCCCTTGATATTCTAAGGACGGCAGTATTGGGGTTTTACTTGTCAAATTCGCGGTATGATTGTGTGGTATTCTTCAATGGAGGCGTCTCCGGAAATATCGACCATCTGGAGTTGTCTAACGTGCACTAGATGACATCGCGCAGTATCGATGCCTCTACGATTTTCGCCTCCATGTGAGACCACAGCGGCTGGTATGGAACCCGCGTCTTTCGGTTCAGTGGTCAGACACCACCGCACGGACATGCTCGCAGCAGTATCAGTCATTCTGATCAAGACTAGTTTTGCTTTGATGAAGCAGAACGATCAGACGTATGACGTTTTTCGTTGAAACACGGCGGGCTTTCTTGGTCAGAAAGTGTGTCGTAATTCCTTTGTTCGCATTCGAAGGGCAACATCAATCAATCAATCAATCAATCAATCAATCAATCAATCAATCAATCAATCAATCAATCAATCAATCAATCAATCAATCAATCAATCGGGCAAGCACATACTTGTAAACGGGATCTTGTTTGTGCGACACTGCGAGTCTCTGAGAAAACCAGAATTCAATTTTACTGTAATTATATAAGGGCGTTACAGCAAAACGGAATGGGCAGGAGGAAGCCCCAGATCATGAGACATGTAACTTACAGTGTCTTGTAACAGGCGCGAGCACGTTACGTTGGATAGGAAATAATTAACCTCGAAGCATCAAGGACAATAAGAACATGTAGGGGATTCCGTGCCGCTTTTGTCAAAATGTCACGACGTGCTTGACCTCAAGGTGAGCCGTCACATAGCCTCTTCCGTACGAGCGAGGGAGCGAAGGAGAGAGAGAGAGAGAGAGAGAGAGAGTGAAAATAAGACAAAGTTATACCCCTTAACCTAAGCGAGACACTTTTCCGTCACGGCTCAATAAGCGCGAAACATTGCGGCATATAAATGCGACTACGCAATGAAACGCGACGCCCTGAAGCCGTGGCGTTGCAGAAGGAGCGTGGTCGAACGTTCGAAGGAGAAACAATAAACGGATAAAAAAAAAAAAGAAGGGCAGCAGAAAAGAGGCGATATAAACCGCAAGGGCAGACTTGCGCCTTGGCCAAGGAATGTGCATTACGTGCGACCTTCCCAAGACACCCAGACGGACGGGAAGGACTCTCTCTCTCTCTCTCTTTGGGCGACGCCATTATACTATATGACGGTACTCGAAGACCTGTCCGACTGGAGGGGTTCGGGGAACAGCCGGCCTCGAATTGCAAAGGAACTTGCTTTGGATGCCGTGCGCCCGTTCGACAAAAGGGAGGGTTCACTGAATACTATAATAGAATGTATTTGGAGGGGGGGGGGGGCACGCCAATCTCACATGATCGGAGCACCCACTCGAGAGGGATAGATAGAGTGGTTTGCATGCTACAGCAAGGGCCTCTGCGCGCGTGACATATAGATGCGTGTGGCTCGGCGTCAAAGCGTTCCGGGCAGTGCTCGATCTCATCAAGTATATTTTCATTTCACTTATTTGGCTGCAATGAGTAACCTTTGTTTACAATAGTAAACGACTGAATCTATTCCGATGATTTGCTCGAAAGTCAGTGAAAAAAGAAATGCTTTATTGGGATAGAGTAGAAATCTGTATCAATTATTTTAAAAGAAGATGTTTGTTTATAAAGGAACAGGAGGTCTGACGGAGACTAAAAACAAAAGGAAAATAAGCTAAACGTCACCTCTTTTCTTCCGTTTTTTTTTTCTTTTACGTTGTGAGAGTGAATAAATTCGACTAGCATTAGCCGATTGGTGCCTGCCTGGCCACTTCTATTCCTCAGTAGTCACGCAAGCTTGTTTACTGTGCACTTAGAGGGGATTCACGATATGTTGATGCTACGCAGCAATGCGCACGAACTGCCGAGTAATAGCTAGAGAAAACGCCTATGCCGAGCTGAAAGTAAGGAACCATAATTATTCTAAAACCGTCAGCGTGATCTCCACTTACAGCCTATAAATGTTCTGGTGTGTCAGAACTCACTCACTCACTCACTCACTCACTCACTCACTCACTCACTCACTCACTCACTCACTCACTCACTCACTCACTCACTATCTATCTATCTATCTATCTATCTATCTATCTATCTATCTATCTATCTATCTATCTATCTATCTATCTATCTATCTATCTATCTATCTATCTATCTATCTATCTATCTATCTGTCTGTCTGTCTGTCTGTCTGTCTGTCTGTCTGTCTGTCTGTCTGTCTGTCTGTCTGTCTGTCTGTCTGAATCTCTGTCAACCAATCAATCAATGTAATCGTTGTCAATCAGTCGGGACATGCAGCGAAGTATATCACCCCGAATTAGTCAAGGAAACGGATATATAGCGACCTTGACACAATTAACCAGTATCGCTACATCAAAGGCGCTAGTGGCTGTACTCTGCAGCGCTGCACGTAATCTTGCATCTCGCGGCGTCCTTTCCTCTGCATTTCCGGACGACCCCCACCGAGGCCGGTCTAACAGGCATTGAAACGAGATACGATCAGCGATAGCGACGCGTTATGTAACTATGAATTATCTCTCTCCATCTCTGTTTGTTGCCTTTTCCTGATCTCCATAACCATTTCTGCGCCGGAAAGCGGCACGCCTTGATAGCCTTTTAAGACTTGAGCAATCGTAACTCTTCACTATACCTCGTATACTGACGTAAAGTGACGAGTTCAGTGAGGGAGACTTCAGCGATGGATGCGAGTAACTGAAGTGTGCTTGTAAGATAAGCTAAAGAAAATGCTAGCGATGTGTCCTAAGGATGAACTCAAATTTAAAATGCATGCGTAAGTAGAGGACTGCACTGTGCTGTGTTGTTGGCGCGTGCGTTTTATTCTGCGCTGTTTGGCGGTTGAGCTGGAAGAGGCGGTCGCAACAGGTAGAAAGGAAATTGCTTGGGGAAGGAAGGTGCACTAAGACGAATTCAAAAACATGATATCTGATCGTTGGTGAGAAAACATAGATAGATAGATAGATAGATAGATAGATAGATAGATAGATAGATAGATAGATAGATAGATAGATAGATAGATAGATAGATAGATAGATAGATAGATGAAAACAAGAAAACTCTAGGACAATGCAACTTTTTTCTCATCTGGTACATATCATGATGTTGGGATAACCGGCTCTAACGTGCCTCTTCCCATGTTTTATCACATTTAAATAAAACAAAGTTCTCAAAGTGTGACGAATAATGTGTTTTGCACGAACAACCTTGACCTTTGCGGCTTGAGTTTGAACTCTGACCCCTCGCACAGGCTCAAAAACGTGCTCTGTAAACCTCGCAAGTGCAGAAGGAGATAGTGCGCTACGATTGCGTCATCAGCACTTACCGATCTACTCGAAGATAGCCGTAGTTTGTTACATAGTATAACGTAACCAAGCGGCTGAATCAGGGAAGGAGCCTCCTCTGGCACGTGTCCAGCATTATATACTAGAACTGGCGCAACGAGCGAAGGTGTGTTGCGTCATCGAGTCTAGCGTGTTTTGTAAACTCGGAAGACTTCGTTGTCCTCTACCGAACAGCGTAGTTAGAGCATACGTGATCTCTTGATTGTATAGACGATGTAGCGAGTGCGTTAGTCTTGCTTACCCACGGTCATGGCTGCGAGGAAAAATGGACACATCACAAAGATGGAGAGGTGTATTGATGTGCCTCTAATTGCGTATTTGAGCTCTCAATGACAACGTCGCTGATCACTTTCTTCAGGCTGTTGCTTCGTTGCACTCACATTCGTACCGCAACCACAACGAGTCGTTCTTTTCTGTCTCCGCTTATCCATTCGACCAGTGCAGGGTAGCAAACTGGAAAACTTTCTCTGGTTAACCTCCCTGCCTTACTTCGCTCTCTCTCTCTGCTTTCATCGCAACTGTTTTGAAGTTTTAAGTTTGACTCTACCGACACACACACACACACACACACACACACACACACACACACACACACACACACACACACACACACACACACACACACACACCACACACACACACACACACACACACGAGGACACGTATTTTTATTCAGGAAGGCGCGCAATAAGTAGAGGAATGCTCTATGATGCGGCCAAACGTATTTAGAGCGACTTCTGAACGAGTCAAAATTTCACAAAAAACCCAAGACTATAGTCTTACCTTTTTTGGCATTTTGGGCAATATTTTGAGAGACCGTATTTTTGTTCAGGAAGGCGCGCAATAAGTAGAGGAATGCTCTACGATGCGGCCAAACGTATTTAGAGCGACTTCTGAACGAGTCAAAATTTCTCAAAAAACCCAAGACTATAGTCTTACCTTTTTTTGGCATTTTGGGCAAAATTTTGAGAGACCGTATTTTTGTTCAGGAAGGCGCGCAATAAGTAGGAATGCTCTACGATGCGGCCAAACGTATTTAGAGCGACTTCTGAACGAGTCAAAATTTCACAAAAAACCCAAGACTATAGTCTTACCTTTTTTGGCATTTTGGGCAAAATTTGGAGAGACCGTATTTTTGTTCAGGAAGGCGCGCAATAAGTAGAGGAATGCTCTATGATGCGGCCAAACGTATTTAGAGCGACTTCTGGACGAGTCAAAATTTCTCAAAAAACCCAAGACTATAGTTCTTATTTTTTTGGCATTTTGGGCAAAATTTGAGAGACCGTATTTTGTCAGGAAGGCGCGCAATAAGTAAAGGAATGCTCTACGAAGCGGCCAAACGTATTTAGAGCGACTTCTGAACGAGTCAAAATTTCTCAAAAAACCCAA